>PVKE010000081.1:108321-223871 GCA_004027555.1 Craseonycteris thonglongyai | reverse complement strand
TGCGCGTCCTACAGAAGGCCCCGCCCACCTCGCCGGAGGCCCCGCCCCGCGCCCCGCGCCGCCCCACCCCCCGGCAGCCGCACCCTCGCCACGGAAGCCCCGCTCCCGGCACGCCCCGAACGGTGCGCGTGCTACAGAAGGGCCCGCCCGCCGAGCGCCCCCACGCAACCCTGAACCCCTCCGCCTGTGCCACACCGCACGCGGGACCCGTTTCCTGGGCTGCCCACCCCCATCTCCACCTTGCCCTCCGGAGGCCCCGCGCCTCTGGGGACGGGGCCCGCGACCCGGGTTTGATTTCTTCCCGGGTTTTTCAGGTCGCCCAGCGGGCCGGGCGGGTCCGAGCCCGCCCGCCAGCGCCGTCGCGCACTCGTACACCGGGACTCCTCCCTGGTCTCCGCCGCAGCAACTCACAGCTGAGGCCCGGCCTGTGCGGAATCCAGGAAGGTCGGAAGCTGCTCCTGCGTCTGCGATATAAAGGGACATTTGGGAAGCCGTCCGTCCTCTCCCCCGGATCTAAGACGATCCGGGGGAGGGGGCCCAATAGGAGCTTATCCAACTCGGTTCCTCTCCTGCCTCCCCAGTCCCACCGCCCACCCCACAGGCAGCTGCGGACCACCAGGCTCCCCTTGGAATCACTGCAGCTCCCCTGGTTTTAGCCCGTTCCCCATCATCGCCAACAGGCCCTTGGGGCTGACAGCGAAGCCACCTGCTTGGCCACCTCCCTCAGGCCACCCCTTCACCCCTAAGGGCCTTCCCACCTTCTGCCCTTCAGCCTTGGATGCGCTTCCTTCCAAGTGGTATGTGGAGCCTGCTGCAGGAGGTATCACCATCTGGGAGAGGCTGCCCTGACTGCCCCCTACAGCACCCTCCTCCCCAGTAGTCACCCCTGGTTCCCTCCTGCATCTCCTGAAGACATTCCTGCACCCCCAGAGGTACTGGGCCTGACTGGGTGGCAGCCTCACTCCCCGCCTCATCCATCTTGGCCTCCTGGTTTGTCACAGGCTTCGTGCATCTTGGTGCATTGGATGCCCTGACCTGTTCAGCACTGTTGACATTAGGGCCAAATAACGGGGTGGGGGTGGGGGGTTGATATTTACCCTGGCTTCTACCCACCGGAGGCCAGTAGCACCCCTCCCCTAGACCTTGCTAATGTGCCCTGGGGTACAGCATCACCATCTCTCTATATTGAGGGAGCCTTCCTGACTTCGTTTTTTGGTTCTCTCTTCCTCCTACTGGTGAAAGAAGGGGAGAGACAAGAGGTAGGTGAGCTGAGACCCAGAGGCAGGAACTCAGGTCCCTCAGGCAACTCAGACACCTAGTTCACCAAGAGTAAGTTGACCTTGGCCGCTGGCCATGGCCCCTAGACTCCCCATTTTCTGTTCACAGATGATCTTCGCTCTTCCTGAAAACCCTTCAGGGACTCCCGCTGCCATCTGGACAAGGCTGCGTGGCTCAGCCTGGCTCATCGGCCCGTGGCTGCCCAGACCCTGCCCACACTCACCATACCTCTCTCACTTGTGCTAGTCATTCCGCCAGCCCCTTCTCGGAGCTCCAGGCCTTTTGCATGCTGCTGTGGGCACTTGTCTTTCCTCTGCACCTCCAGCCTTCCTAGAAAACACTGTGCTAAGTCAAAGAAGCCCGATGCAAAAGGCCACGCATATGATCTTATTTTTATGAAGTGTCCAGGATAGACAAATCTACATAAGTAGATTAAAGGTTTCCTAGAGGAATGGGGAGTGACTGCTAATGAGTATGGAGTTTGGGTATGAAACTATTCTGGAACTAGTATGGTAATGTTGGTCACCCTTGTGGTTATATTAAAAACCATACAGTTTTACCCTGAAATGAGTGAGTTGTATGATATGTGAATTGTATGTCAAGAAAGCTATTGCAATACGAAAAGCAAAGGGCTCACAGTGCTAGCCTTTGCTTCAGGGAAGCCCCTGGCCGGGGCCAAGGGCCAGCAGGGGCTGCCAGGTGTGGGGCTGCAAAGAGGACACAAGAGCGGGGCATATGGTGTTCGCTGGGATGATCCACTCACCTGCAGACGGAGGCTAGACAGGGATGAGCCTCGAAGTGCCCCCTGTCCCCAGGGAGGAGGATCCACCTGTGAATGCACCTGTGGAGATAAGATGCCCACGAATGTGAAAATAAAAGAACTAGTTCTCACAGATGCTCCATAAATGCCAAGAAGCATTCTCCTAGGAACGGCTTCTGGTACATGTTGAAGAAGGGACAGAGATCTTGGTGGGGATTTGTGTAGGGGACCGCCAGGAGAGATGGGGGTGAGCTGGTGTGAGGGGGGCAGAGGGCTGGGCTCCTGTCTTCCAGCTCAGGAGTCTGAGGTGGATCTGAGGGCCACAGTGGGCTGTCACTCAATTGTCACCCGACAAGGCTGAGCCAGTCAGCAGGCCCAGGGGTCTCCTAAGAGGGAGCAGGAAAGAGACAGACCTTGGTGGGAGACCAGCCTGCCCACCTCAGGACACTTACCGACCCCTTTTCGCCACAGTCACGTGACTGTGTCGTGTGTGGCTCTTCCCAGACAACCCTCCCTTGTCCCAGTCTTGTACGGGTACTCAGTGAAATATTTGTTTTTACTTCAGCTGGGAGCATGACATGGGACTGTGTCAAAGTTAGTATTTTGCTGTGTGCCTCTTACCCGTATTTCCCAAAATATTTGTCTGCTGTAATGTTGGCTCCCAGTGTCAGATTTATTGCATTTTGCCACCTGCTCTACCCAGTTTTAACTGATATGTTTGCTCTGTTGGCACACACAGGAATTCATTCCCATTTGTTTAATTTGGGGCTTATCTTCCTGTTATCAGCCTGCACCAAACATGGGCCAGTATTTGCTCCCCTGGCACGTAAATTCCCTCATCGGCACATTATCTTGTTATCCACTCCGCGTTCACAGATTCTGCTCGAGCTCTATTTAGCTATGTAATTTCATTCTTTTTTTCTTTTTTTTTTGAGCTAGTAAAATGTGATTGCATTTCCTGACGTTAAGATTGTCTGCTAGATCACAGACACACTGTTACGTTTATGTGAATGCAATCACGCTTCACTAGACCAGCCACTGTGGGTGGTCATTTTCAGTGCACACGTGAGGAAAGGCAGGTAGATCCCCCCATTTCTTGCCTTGTAAAATTAGGGTGCACTCTATATGCTGACAAGTGTGACAATCACAGCCTTTCCCGCACAGGAGCTACAATTACTACCCCATTTTATGCAGGGGGAACTGAGGCTCAGAGAGGTGGAGCAACCTGCCCCAAGGCTCACTGTCCCCAGGCTGCTTCTTCCACTTTTCCAATTGTCAGATGTGTGCTGGCCCCCGAAGTCCACGGGAAGGGGTGGTAAGTGGGGCAGGAATACGTGAACCAAGAAGGCAACACTCGGATAACTCTTGTTTTTTTATGGTGATTTTTTGCATCAATCGCTTTTTTATAAAGCATCTCCATCATGTTTTCCAAAAGCAATAAAATAACCCTACGGCTCACTTCATAGTGTGTAATAACAATCTGGACCAGCAGGGCACGCAGGGGTGCCCTTCAGCCCAGGGCTTGTTGGCGATGGAGTCGGGGGCCTGGCGGGCACTAGCCGGGAGCCTCTGGATTGGTGTTCAAGGCCTCCGGCTCCTCCCTGGGAACACCCAGCGCACAGTCAGCAGTTCTGCTGTAGTTGGGCGAGGAGCCCAGCCGACCCCTGGGGGCGTCCAGAGCCTGGATGGATGGAGCTGCTCCCCTGGCCACCCCTTCTGCACATTTTGACGTAGGTGGAAAGGTACTCAGGGTCTTTGGAGCCCAAGTTGGCCTGGCACCCCCTACCCCTCACGCTGTCCCTGTCCCCACCTTGCTGCACCTATGGTTAGTCCCTCAGCACGACATTGATTTTCCTTCCTCACTGCAATGGGTAGGCTTTGATGTTGGTACTTGCTGTACCTCCAGCTACGAGCGACGCTGACCTTGGCCTCTCTACAACCCTGCAGAGCACATGGCTAATGTCCTCCTAAGCATCTTGCCACTCATCTGGAGAGGCCACCAGGCACCAAGGCACGAAGGACCCAGCCCTGTGGCCATCCCTGCACAGCCCCTCAGGCCTTGCGGGCTCTCAAAGGGCCTGCCATACAGAGTGGGCTGAGGAAGGGCCCCGGGCTGGGGCAGACCCTGTTCTCACAGACAACAGCACAGAGGGGCCTCCTCCTCTGGTTAATGATTAAACTCAGGTGAGGGGGAGGAGAGCCGTGTTCCCTGCCTGCCCAGAGGCTGCCAGCGGGCAGAGCTAAAGGGGAAGCAGGAGACCGTAGAAGTCCCAGGCCCTCTCTGGAGGCTGAACCTGGGGAGTGAGGCTGCCTACCCCAGGGGAGCCCCAGCGAGTTCCCCAGGGGCTAGGGGAGAGTCTAGAGAGACAGGGGTGGGTGCCAGAGAGCAGAGAGGGGCATGCGTGGGGCACAGTGGGATAGTCCCACCTCTAGGCATGAGGACATCAGCAGGAGGGGCCCTGGGGGTGTGGAGGCTAGTGGAGAAACATTAACACACAAGCACATGGTTCTAAAGGGGAGGCCTGTGGGCTCCCCCAGCCCCAGTGTAGCCCCCATTCCTCCTTAGCCCCCTCCCAGGTTCCAGGAGCCTCACTCTGGAACACCCAGGCCTCACCCTCAGCCTCTCAGAGGCCTATGTGTACTTTGAACATCACCCGATGTTTTGAGAAATCTTTCCTTTCTGATTATGAATCTACTGCATGCGTTTTGTAGACGACCTGATAAATACAGGGAAGGGCAATGGACAGAACAGCATCCCCTGAGGCCCCAGCACCCAGGGCAGGAAGTCAGAGCTGCAATTTGGGTGCATCTCTCTCTCTTTTCTTTATAGGTGTGGCACACACGTGTGTGTATGTGCACAGATTCGTGCACACTCAAGGCCACTCCGCTGTACAGCAGACTTCGAGGCACGTTGCCATTTCATGAAAAATTCTCCATGATGCGTTTGTACGAGGCCTCACGGCCCATCACCTCTGATCACATAGGCCTCTGAGAGCCATGGGCTGCCTCCTTCCTGTGACTTTCCCCCCTTCCCGGCTCTGAGCTCCGTTACTGCTGGCACTCCCTCACAGCATCCGTGTGTCCTCACAAGGGCCTCAGTGGCTGGCTGAGAGGAGCACAGTGGCAGGACTACACTGGGACAAGTCCTCAGCCAGAGAGTCAGCGCTCACGCTGCTTGGTGGGTGTGGAAGCCTCGGCAAAGCCGACAGATGCCTTTAGCTCCACTCTGCCAGCAGCCTTCGAGGGGAGTGGTCCTGCACCCAACTAGGGTGGGAGGGAACAGGAACATCACCAGTGGGGGACACAGGACACTCCTCCCCACCAGGAGCAGGGCAGGTGCTGGTAATGTGCTAGAGGGGAGGGGCCTCTGGGTGCTGAGGGAGGCCAGACGGGAGGCCCTGGAGCCCGAGGGCTTCTCAACAAATGGGATCTGTCTGAGTCACAGGGCTCTGGCTCTGAGCCCTTCAGAGCCCCTCCCCCTGCCCACAGGTGAAGACCCAGCCTCAGCTCAGCCTCCAGCTGCCACTCGCTGGCCACAGTGGGTCCACCTGCTCATCTATTCACCCTTTTACTTGTGAGTGGGGCTCCGAGGAGTCCAGAGGCAGACAGGCAGCCTCTTCTCAGCCGTGCATGGTCAGGGGAGGCCCCCGTCCCCTGAGAGCTGCCAAGCTCCACAAACACAGATGGAGAACAGCTGTCATTACCTGTGACAGCGGCTCCCACCATTGAGTGCTCCCAGGCCTGGCGCCAGGGTCAGCGTGAAAGTCAATGGACATCCGGGACAGCCGGCTGTGTCAAACGATGTATCAAATGCCACTAGGTTGATAGAATTCACTCTTTGGTGTACAGAGCTCTGAGGTGCACAGAGAAATGTCCACCATAAAGGTACCGTCCCACCTTGACAGGCTGCTCCTCACAGAGGGGGTTTGGGAGTGAGCCCCACGCTGGGAGGAGGCTGGGGGAGCCTAGCCCTCACCCGGGATGCAGATGGGGACAGAAGGCTGTGGAGCCCTGGCCCTTAGCCTCTCCTAAGATCCTACCCAAGAGCCAAGAATGGAGAGCCACAGTGCAGGGGACACATGTCAGGTCAGCCCCTGCTGTCCTGAGACCATGGACGGAGCCGTCTCTCTGAGGTCTTTCCTCTTTAGCCACGGGGGCGGCCGGGGCAGCCCTCACGCTGTCCACCAGAGTCCCTCCTGAGCTCCTGGCTGGGATGAAACGGGGTCCAGGGGTTGGCACAGGCTCTCAGCCTCCTCAGACCCCCGCAATTCAGCCAGATGCTTGCTCCTGGCTAGGCTGACAGACGTCCCGTTTTAAACAGCACCAAAAACAGCGGTACTGCCCCATTTCAAACGGTGCATACGGTCAGCCTACTGACACCTTGACTGTAGCCCAGTGAGAGCAGGGTGACCACAACGTGCCATTTGAAATGGACAGCACTGTTGGTTTCTGTCCCGTTTGGAGCGGTACGTCTGGCCGGCCTCCTCCTGGAACCCCTGCTCCTGGCTTGGAGGGTCCAGGACGTGGGGAAGAGGCTGCCAGGCCCACAGTGACAGAGCTGGGCAGCAGAGGGCAGCAGAGGGCCATAAAGCCACCCTGGCTGCTTCCCCCGCCCCCTGGGGCCTGTCCCACCTCCAGGACATACAGATCTTGACCCACAGCTGCAGAGGGAGGTCAGTCCTCACCCTTTCCACTCCCCACTGCAGGCCAGCTGCTGACCTGGGGGCCACCTCCCTTTCAGGCCTGTCTCCCACTGCCGGCCTCCAACTCAGAGCTCTCAGCACCCTCCTCCACTGTCCCCACCCCATCACACACATGGGTCACCCTCCTGGACACTGTCCTGGTTCATCCCAGAGCCCAGTTCAGGGTCCGTCTCCCGCACTCCCAGGCCTCAGGGGATAGGGTGAGGCTCTAGAACGTTCTGGGTGGCACTCATGATGAATGCATCTCAGGGGCCCTGAAGCACATTTACGTCCTTCCTGCACCACAGGTCCCCCAAGAACGTAACTCCCAGCAGTGCAGAGACCTCCACTCATCAGGCAGGTCCGTGTGGTCATCAGTGGTCCTTCCGGGCGAGGTGTCCCTCCATAGGCAAGGGAGCAACTTCAGAGAGCAAGACTCCGCCTCCAGGGCCTGGCCAAGCCTCCTCAGGGTCCAACTTCGCCCAGCGGAGGTCCCCACAGAGGTGACCGTATGCTGGGCCCTGTGAGGCTCCCTCATGTCCAGCATCATGAGGGTGAGAGACTCATTACCTCAGCTAATAGTCTCTTGGCATCCTGTGGCAATGGGGAGCTCACCCCTTCCAGGCTGCTGGTTCTAGCACCTTCCAAGGCTCTTTCCTATCAGCCCAGGCTCAGCTCTGTCACCTCCCTCAGTCCCAGGAGTGTATTCTGATTTCCATTGAGACCTTCATGCCCTCCTCTTAGCCCCTCTCACTGCTGGCCCTACTCATGGTCCTTGGCTCCTCCCTTCACCATCCACCATCTGGTCAATGCACCCAGTGTCTTGGCTATAACTAGGGTCCACCGCTATAGCTGGTGAGGCCCACGGTCCTCTCTCCGCCCCTGTACCCAAGTCTTACTGTTGGTCACACATACCTGTCCCATCTGAAACTATCCCTGGCCCTGTCCTCACCATCCATCAAATGGTACTACTGGCCCTAGGGACATTGTCCCCATCTCTTTCACTTGTCCCACCTCCATCCCCTCTTCCCTCCCCCCTCCCACCCTAGTTGGCTGGTCCCTGCATCCACTATGGACAGAAGCTCCTAACAGCCCTCCTCCCCGCACTCACACCTGAGAAACACCCCAGGGCCACCTGGTGCACTTAGAGTCAGCCCCAGTTCCCCATTCACTGCCCTCCCCGCATTCTCACCCCACCTGCAGTCGTTGTGACCTGGCAGGGTTGGGAACTCTCCCACTGTGAGGACAAGGGCCCGGCTGCCTCAGCTCATCAGCTCTAACGTGTTCCTGCCCCAGTGGCTGGTCTGGAGTAGACAGAACCCAGCCCAGCCAGGTGGCTCAGGCCAGGGCACAATGATGGTCCAGGTTTGTGCAATGAAGGTGGAGCGCAGGGTGGCTGCTAGTGGGCTACGGTGAGAGGTACAGATTTAGGGGTTGCCCAGAAGAGGAGGCAGACCCACAGGGCAGCATGGCATGGGGACCCCAAGGAGCAGAGCTGGTCACTGAGCACCTGAGTCCTGCCCTGCTGTGAATCCTGCCAGTTATCTGGGCCCACAAGTTTTCTTCACCACCCCACCCAGGTTGCAGTGGGTTTTCCGTTCCTTAGAGCCAAACGCTCACTGTGGGTATATTGTCTCCATCTGCCCCTTGCCCCTTCCCCAACCTGAAGCGGTGCACCTAGTGAGCTCTCTTCTTTGGCCTTCCTGCCCTTGCCCAGAGTGCACCCGATGAGCCCACCCTGGTTGGCTCTGCACACCTCCCCAGCCGCCTTGCTCAGACTCTGCTGAGTGCTTAGCCAGCCATTTATCCCTCATACCCACCTCGAGTTGGGGGGAGCCAAGTCGAGGGGGTTGTGACAATTCAGGGGGATCATGTCAGGGACCAGGACAGGTGGGTTCCATGTGTTCTAACAGGAAACTCGGCACTATCTCCCAGGTTTGTCTCCATCCCCTCCCCTGAGACAGAGCTGTTCCAGGCCCAGTGAGCTCTGGTTTTCTGAGAAAGGAAAGAGGAGGCTTCTAGGAGGTAAGCAGCAGAGTTAGGGGGCACGTATTTCACTTCTAGGGTCCCAGCATGTTCTCTCAGCCACGCCTCAGTGGCCAAAAAATACACTACCTCCCGGGCCAGAGAGGGTGCACAGGGGCTCCCAATTAGCAGTGGGGCGTGGAGGGCCAGAGCCACCGAGTCCCCAAGTCCATGTGCAGGTGAGTGCGCCCCGGTGCTGGGCTCCATGAGCTCGCCTCATTACAGCCTGTCTTCCCAATTATCTGCGGCTGGCCCACCTTGGGGATAATTGGCTCCCTGCAGCTCTTTGCCAGGCCCTCTGCCTCTGAGGGAAGCAGGCGAGGAGTGGGCTGGGCAGAACCGCCCCCAGAACCGTCACATTGGCCCACAACCAGCCTGAGATGCCTGGTGGCCCCCAAGGGCCCAGCGTGGGCTGGTGGGGGGGTGCCCACCTGGAGGCTCAGACTGGTGGAGGGAACACTTCCCAGGAGGTCAGCTCGCCCAGGAGGAGAGCACTTTCAACCCAGTCCCGTAGGTCTGGACTCTGGAGGGTCTGCCACTGTCCTCCCACCTGGCTCCCTCACCCCCGGGCCAGGCAGCCCCATGCCAAGACCATGCACAGGGGCTCCAGCAGGCCCGGGCCTGCACACTGCCCACTGGTTCCATGCCCTCGCCCTTAGGGTCCTGTAGCCGCTGGGCACCCTTTGTCCAGCCTCCACAAGCCTACACGGGGCACACCCAAAAGACAGCAGGAGGTGGTGGGGGAAGCTGGGATGGCTCAGCGGGTTGAACGTTCGCCTTGCAGCCCCGGGGACCGAGGATCGAATCCCAGCCCCAGCCCCTGCGGACCCATATGCTGAACTGGGGTGTGCTTCCCATGTGGGAGGCCCCCAGCCCCGCTCCGGCCCTACGCAGCCCCTGCCCACCTATGTGGAACAAAACCATGTCGAAACACTAATGATGTACAACTGTGGAGACCACACTGGGCCCTCCCCCTTCTGTTCCGGTCTCTCTCTCTCTGTCAAAAACAATAAAAATAAATCTTAAAAAAAAAAAAAAGACATGGGGGTTGCCTGATTCTGGAGGCTTTGTGAGGATCTGCCCACGCTGGCAGGGTGGGTGTCTCAGCCCCCTCCCCACCCATGAAGCAGTGTTTCCAAGGACAGGGCATTTGATAAAGAAAGGGTGTGCCTAGTCATGGAAACAGATCCCCACTTACAAAACCTGTGCAGGCCTCTGCCAGAGGCCACAGGATGTGGAACAGAGGCCCCCTTCCCGGCCCTGCTCCCAGCTCGTCCCCCGGGCTGAGTCTCCCCACATCCTCAGGGCCTCCAGTGCCATCACTGGGTCCCTAGGAGTGGCCCCCACTGATCAGGGGGCATTAAGGCCTTCAGCTGACGCAGCCTCGTGCCCTTCCCATCAAAGTGCAGGGCAGTGGCCATTGTTCCCAGTCATTGGGGGTGTCCCCAGGAAGAGCAACTTCAGAGAAGAGGAAGCGGGGCGCCCACCCCACACCTGGCAGCAGCAGCTTGGGGCAAGATGCATGTGGGGGCCTGAGGCAGTGCCAGGGCAGGGTCTGCCCACACAGAGGTCACAGGGCATAGGCCCTGGGTGGCATTGAGGGTCCCCCCCTCGGGGACCCTATCTGTGGATAGGCAGGGTCTCAGCCTCCTCGGTGGTCCCGAGAAGGCTCTAGTCAGGCCGGCCTGAGCTCTGGCTCCCCCCATCCCCGCTGCTTGATCCCAAACTTCATTTTTCTGCCCCTCGCTTGGGTTTCCTCATCTCTACAGTGGGGCTGACGTGGAGTGAAATGAAAGGATCAGACATGTCTGGGAAGAGCAGCCCTCAGTGGGAATCGGAAAAGGGCCCATGGAAACCAGTGGAAGCACGTGGCAGCCACAGCCTTTCTCTCTGAGCATCAGGAGGAGTTGGGACTTGACAATGATGTGATCTGGGAGCAGGGGGGTCGTTTGGAAAATATCATCCAGACTCCCTGGGCCGGGGGGTCCCATCTTTGGACTGGAGGGGCAGGGGCCATTCCAGACACAGTGCCCGTGGGGAGAAGCTGGCTGTCTGCCCACTGTGGCCACCTTCCTCCTGCTGTGTGCGGCTGTGCTGGCCGGGCCCTTGTCCCCTCACCTGCCTGCCAGACTCTCCCATCCCTTTCTACTCAATCCTGCCTGGTCCCCTGGAGCCTTCCCTCCCCCGCCTTGAGCTCAGACCCCAAAGCTGAGTATGTGGGAGACCCATCTGACAAGACACCATGGAGGGGGCAGGCTGTTTGGGGCAGAGGTGGGAGTGCGGGGGACACTGTGTCCAAATGTAAGGGGAAGAAACAGCCCTCACGGCCCTAGATTGCTCTGGGACCAGTGCTCAAAGGGCTAAGAATCGGGGGGACCATTGCGGAGGGAACGAAACTTCAGAGGGGCCATGGGAGGCTCTAGGCTCCCCAAAGGGCTAACAGCTTCACAGGCCTGCTGAGGCTAGAGCCGAGGTGCAGGGAATATGGGGGGTCCTACGAGCCCCTCTCAACTCTGGTGACTTGTCTCCTCACTAAAATGTGAGGACTGAGGAAACCAGGATGGCTCAGTCTGTTAAGAGCTTGCTTAGCAGCCCCGGGGACTAAGGATCGAGTCCCGGACCCGGCCCATGCGGACCCATATGCTGAACTGGGGAGTGCTTCCCACGCAGGAGTCCCCCAGTTTGGTTCTTGCCCCCTAGTTCAGCCCCTGGCTCAAGGGGGCGTGCCTCCCATGCGGGAGGCCCCAGCCCAGTTCCCTTCCTGTGTGCCCCCCCCCCCACCTGTGTGGAACGAAACCGTGTTGAAAAACTGATGACGTACAACTATGGAGACGGCTCTGGGCCCTCCCCCTTCTCTCTGTTTCTGTGAAAACCAATAAAATAAATCTTTAAACAAAAAATGTGAGGACTATGGGGGTGGGTGCCCTCCACTATCCCTCCTGGGGCTCTAAGAAGAGAATGTGTGTGTGTATCACGGTATGTATTGGTTTTGAATTTCCAGTGCATTCCCTTCATTTCACAAAATATTGCCCCAACGAAGACGTTCACAAGGAAAGATGGGGCGTGCTGCCAGGGGTTGTGGGCGGGTCGGGGGCGACAACTGCTGGGCTGTGACACTCACCACCACCTCTCTCTCTTCATTCTGGCTCAAATACTTTTAAAAATGAAGTAAAATCTCTACTTCACAGTGGTGATTGCTCCACTGCTCCCAGGTCTCTGGGGTTAGAATTCTGCCTTCGTGGGGCTGGCAGCTAGAAGGAAGCCAGGACTGGGTGGTGGCTGTACCTGAAGCAGGTGGGACATACAGCACTTGGCGTCTAAGGTCCTTAATGTTGGGGGCACGGAGGCTGTGGACAGGTATCAGGAAAAGCGTAGGCTTCAGGGGGCAGGCCTGCTTCCTCTCTTGGTCCTGGCTTTCCTGCCTGTCCTGACACTCCCAGCTCCATCCCGCCTCAGGGCCTTTGCACTGGTGGTTCTTGCTGCCCATGTCTGGCTCCTTCTGGTCTCCTCTTCTGCAGCACCTGGTTTGGTTGCATTTCTTCACTGCCTGCACCTGCCCTAGCACCTGGCATGTACCTACCTAAGTGAGTGTGCCTTATAGAGACAGGGGTACAGTGGAGAGAGGAGGCTCCCTGGCTCCGGGGAGCCCTCTGGGATTGCTCCTCGGGCTGCATACGTGCTGGACTCTTGCCCCAGCCGTGCCCTCCATTAACCCAGGGCTGGTGGCTCAGTGGTGAGCCAGCACCCTGGGCCTTGGCTGTGGGGCTAAGGACACAGCCTCAAGGCCTCGACTTGCTCTCGGGCGTGGGTGCAGCCCAGATCCCAACACTCACTCCCCATAAATAAAAGATTCCCTTCCTCTTTTCAGCTTTGCACAGCCGCAGCCTGCTCACCACCCAGCCCTTTGTGCCCACGCGTTGCCATGGAGACGGCAATTCAAAGGCCTGGCACTTCAAGGCTTCCCTCCTCTCCTGGCAGGCTGGAACGAGGGTAGCTGGAATGGCGGCCCAGCCCGGCCCGTGCCACTTCCTCTCTGTCTAGCTAGAGCCAACCCGGCCTGGCCAGCATACCCACTACCTCTTGCTCCAATGTGCACTGACTCTGGGCCCACCCAGGGACAGGTGTGCTTTTATTGAAGCCTTATCCAAAGTTGGCTAGAATGAGGGAAACTGAGGCACACTGGTCTCAGGAGAGACCTTGCTTCCCTTGGTCTCTCTGCAGCCCAGCCTGGTACTTGGCACTTGGAGGCAGCTGTGTGACTCTGGATGTGCCTTTCCTGCTCCCCCACCCAAGCCAAATTTGCCATCCGTACAGCGAGCTCTTTTTGCCTGGCCACCCACAGGGTCCCTAAAGCTTCAGGGCCACAGGCCTGGGGAGATGCTGTCCCCTCCTCCATGCCCCCATGCACAGGGCTCCTGACCCAGGACCCAGCCCGTCCCCCCTGCACCTCCGTGTTCCTTGCGGGGACTCAGTCTCTGAGTCACCCCATCAGGAGCACACAGCAGGGTCTTTTGGGCTCTTGCTTTCGCTGCGTCCTGTGCACCACTCACACTTTTTTATCTCTCTATAATCCACCCTTTAATCATCTCCTCTGACTCATGCCACTAGAAAAATCTACAGCAGAATTTTCTGGTTACAGCTACCACCCTCCTACCCACTCTGCTGTGGCCGAGGGAGAGGTGGCCATTTGGGATTTTCACTCACTCATTGTGGCACTCAGTCAGTATGGGGACCACTTCAAGCCTCAGTTTCCCCTCCTGCATTACAAAAGCAGCTGCCCACCATTTAACAAATGTTCACACATTATCTGGGGGTGTTGGCTCCGTGCTGGGCCCAGGAACAGGACACCTCATTTCTTTGAGAAGACCCTGCACTTCTTGCTCCAGGCCAGGAACTCTGGTGAGGGTGACCCCTCATCCTCCCAGGCAAGATAGGACAATCAGGGACCTCCCTGTGAGTTCACAGATGAAGGAAAGGAAGCGGCACAGGCAGCAGAGCTGCACCGTGGGTTGGCTTCAAGGGGCCCACCTTCCCTGACCCCCATTCCCCTGAGCAGCTTGGCTAAGGGCAGCCCTCACCCTCCCAAGCTTCACAGATGGCACCGTGGTCCTGGTCCCGGGGGGCAGGAAAAGGGTGTGGACGCAAAAAAAGATTGTGCAGGCCGGGGCCATGGGACAGGGCACAGACAGCTTCTCTAAGTGCTATTCAGCACAGCATCTAGGTGACCCTATTCACCTCCCAGGAGCATGTCCCCCCTTCTGGAAGATACCGGCCTGACGTCCCTTTGCAATAGAGAAGTCCCCCATAAACAAATAGCGTTGTCACACCCGCAAGAAGCTCCGAAATGCAAGTTCAGGGTGTCGTGACACGGCTGAGCCCAATCCTGGCAGGGAGCTAGTGTCTTGGGTCTGGAAACAGGCGGTTTAGGTGACACGTGTGCCTCTGGGCTGGTTCAGGGCTGCAGACTCCCCAGTGGGCCCTGGGCAAGTCCTCGGGCTGTGTAAGCAGGAGTGTGTGTTAGCCTCTGGCTCCCAGCCTAAGGTCAAATCCTGGGCCCTCCTGGCTCAGAACCCCTGCCTGCTAGGCTCCACTGTGGTTTAAATGAGTACCCCCCCCAATTCAAATGTTGAAATCCTAACCCTGAATGATGATGGGATTAGGAGGTGGGGTTTGTGGGAGGTGCTTAGAC
The DNA here is from genome assembly GCA_004027555.1 of Craseonycteris thonglongyai. NCBI lineage: Eukaryota > Metazoa > Chordata > Mammalia > Chiroptera > Craseonycteridae > Craseonycteris > Craseonycteris thonglongyai. The sequence continues at coordinate 209,437 of PVKE010000081.1, read as the reverse complement.
CCAGAGAATGGAGCCTTCACCAACAGGACGCGTGCTCCTAGAAACGAGGCCCCAGAAAGCAGCCTCGGCCCTTCTGCCGTGTAAGGACACGAGGCATCGGTGACCCAGACTGTGCTGCACCTGGTCTCAGACTTTGGCCTCCAGAGCTATTAGCAATACACGTGTGCTGTCTGTAAGCCACCCAGCCCGTGTCAGCAGCCCACACGGACTGAGAGGCTCAGGCCTCGTCTCTACCGCGTGAGCCCCCAGCAGGCCTGCCCCAGACCCAGAACGTGTCTGGAAGGGGCTGATGGGGGAGTCGCTGTCATGGCCAGTCCTGGGCACACACATCCCCCATGGCTCCCGACGAACTCGGAGATGTCACCAGGGCTCCCAGGCCCCGTAGAGGAAAGCCTGCAATGGTTGGAGCCCCTCCTGGCCCCTCCTTGGGCGGGCACAGTTGGCTGAGCATTGCTGTCCGCAGGCCACCGCCTCTGTGCTCTGAGGGAGCTGAACGGTGCCTGTTCTATCAAGGAACATCCCTGGCCCAGAGCAATGAGGCCACTCAGCCAGGCAGGGTTAGGGCTATCGTGTGAGCACTGGAATTGAGCCTGTCTGCCGCTCAGGCCTGGGCACCCCCCCACCACATTCTACTTTCTGCAGAAGAAATGAAAGCGAGACTTATCCACAGCCTTGAAGAAAAGGCCCAGCTGTGTCTGAGCCCACAGCTCCCACCTCCTGGGAGCTCAGATGGAGTCATGCCCTTCATCTGCCAGCTGCACGTGGGGTAGCCCAAGGGGGTGGGTGTGACCTCAGCCCATGGGAAGGGGGGGTCCGTGCAGAGGTGCCCTGGGCCGAGTGAGAGCCAGCCGCACTCAGGACCCACCGCCACATCCTACAGTGCTGGCTAAATGGATTCCACCCACTGGGCCTCCTGCTGCCGGCAGAGCGGTTGGAAGGGTCCAGGCGAGAGCAGGTGTTGGTGAGAGGCGCGCAGAGGAAGGTTGTTCTGTCCTGAGCCCGACCGGGTGAGAAACAGGTGTGCAAGCTGCCTGAGCCCTGGCCCAGGTCACCACGGGAGGGAGGGGGGTCCTGCTGCTTGGTTCTATAAAGCCCAGCTTTTGGCTAACAAATCCATCCTTTTTAAAAATAAACCTTTAATTTTAGAACAGTTTTATATTTACAGAAAAATTGAGAAGCTGGTAGAGGGCGTTCCCGTCGACCCTGTCCCGTTTCCCCCACTGTTAACGTCTTACTTAGTACATACAATCGGTGAACGGATCCTGATTCGTTCTGACCAATTAAAGCCTATTTTGTTCCTATTGTCTTAGGTTTTACCTGATGTTCTTTCTCTGTTTGAGGATCTGCCTGGCTGTAAGTCATTGAAACTCCCAAGAACGAGGGGACACAGAGTTGGCCGGTGGGGCCTCCTTTGTGACCTGCCCTGGTCCCCTACTCTCAGCCCCCCAGGATTTCAGGGGGCTTCCCAGAGCCAGGCTTGAAAAAGGTGGAGAATGTGACCCACCACACATCTGGTTGTCACCCTTTCCTACTCCTCACCTGCTGTGTACCACGGGGAGCCTCCGGGCCTCAGTTTCCTCATCTGTGACATGGGCCCAGGCTGCTACCATATTCACACGGTGCATGATACCCGCTCCCAGGAGCCTGGGTCCACCAGACACAGTCTCTATATCCCAGGGCCTGGGTGGGGCAGGGCCGGTGGGCACAGCCTGCTCCCTGAGGGACAGACAGGAGGTATTTCCTGACCTGGCATGGGGAGTGGATTTGGGAGGTGGCTCTCCTAATTCTCATACCCTGCAGTACTCACCCTCCTCCTTCCCCTACTCCCCCAGCCCACCAACCTCCCACCTGCAGTTGAGCCTCAGCTGAAAAGGCGTCCCTTTCCCCTAGAAAGCTCCGTGGGGACAAGACAAGCTGGTAAGCTGTGGAACAGGGAGACCCGAACGCTCTGCTTCCATGAGAACGGCCCCCGCCTCCAAGCTCCAAGCTGAAGCCTCGCAGGTCCACCTCTTCAGACGTGAGTGGACGCAGAGTGGGCTGGCAGAGGCCGGCGGGTGAGTTCCTGCAGAGGGGACAGGACCAGCCCTTAGCCTCCTCCAGGCAAACCCTCCTCCTCTCCAACCAACTGACATCTCTGCACCTCCGACATGGATGTCCCCAGGCTGACCTGCTCTGGGACGCCATTCGACTCTGTTCCCACCATGTCCCACCTTCCTGCACTGCCCATTTCTGCTAATTCTGCTTCCTATGAAGGATGTCTCACCCCGCCCATTTCACCATCAGGGAAACTGAGGTTGGGAGGGGAGGGGACTACCCAGGGGCACATCGCCAATCCAAGGGAAGCCCGGGATGTGCTGGCTACTGGTGACACATTGGGACAGCTGGGGTACGAGAAAGCAGTGTGGGTGAATCAGCCTGGGCCCGATGAGGAGGGGCAGTGGGGCTCAAGGTCAGGGCCTGCAGTGAGGGCTGGGGGACAAGCAGGGCCGCTGAGTACCCCTGTTGAACTTGGCACTTCTCCTAAGAAGCAAGAGAGTAATTAAAACAGGTCTGCCCACTGCCTTGTAGGTGGACGTCCAGGAGATAGTAGGAGGAGACACTGTCATTTGTTTTGTTTTAAAATAATGCGCTATTTTTTTATTTAGACTGGATCTCCCAGACTGTGATATGGAATAAAGAGGAGCAAAGAGGTGTCTCCTTCCCACCCCCTCTGCAGTCTCCTGATGCTCCCAGCTGTACCTACAGTGGCCTTCCTCCCTCACCCCCTAACTGTACATGTAAGTGTCCCCTCCCGCACCCCTAGCCGCTCCTGCAGGTGCCCCCACACCAGAGTTAATCCTCCACCTCGATGACCTCTCATTCTGTTGGGGGTGGGGATACTGCATCTCACTGTGTTTATTAATAAATTTGCATCTTTCTCATTTGAGTGAAGTTGAGCCGGTTTCGGTGGGTTCATTTCACATCTTGGCCCATCTTACTCTTGGGTTGTTGATCTTTTTCTTACTAATTTGGAAGAATTCATCTGTATAACAAGAAATAGCCTTGGTGAGATGAGTGGTTGGTATTCCCACAACTTGTTATCTTTTTATTGTGTCCTTCCATCTCATGCATCTGCCTTTTATTTTTATGAGGCTGAATATACCCATCGTTTATTTAATGGCTTCTGGGTTTTGTGTAACTCTTAGAATGATTCAAAGTTATAGATTTTTAAAATTCTTCTAGTAGCTTTATGCTTTCCTTTTTTACTTTTTAAAGCTTTGGTTCATTTGGACCTGATTTTAGCGTCAAGGAGTGAGGTAGGGAGGGATCCAAAGTTTCCCCAAAAGGTCTTAGTTGTCCTAAGACCCTGTGTTTATTATATATTTTGATTTATTTATTGAATAACCCATTTTTCCTCCTGGATTTCACCTGCCCCTTCTCATATTTGCATATCTCTTTCTGGACTTCCTTTCCCATCATCTGACTGTCATGGGTTGTGTAATTATTGTGGTTTGAGGATATATTTTAGGATCCCACATAGCCAATCCCACTGGGTATGTTTAGTTTTACATTTTTCCTTGGTTTCTTTGCTTGCTTATTCTTTCATGTGAACTTCAGAATCACTTTGTCCAGGGCTCTTGATTTATCCAGAGAACAAGCAAGTCAGAACTTCGGCGTGAAAGCACAAGCGCCTGGGTCCCAGCGCAGGGTCCACCTCCTGGGCAGGTGCCCACGGGCCTCGCTCTCCAGCGTGGCCACGCCCTGCGGGTGGAATGCGCAGGCCCAGTGCTGTCCAGGGTGCTGGGCTGGTTTTTGGCGCCAGGCCTTGGGGCAGAAGGTGTCCTAAGGGAGTGGCTAAGGCAGAGGACCTTCTTCTCTCTGGGTGTCATCACTTGCCATGGGGAAGGGAGGTGGTCCTGGCCGAGCCCTGAGGCTCTGCGGTCCCAAGTGTGGGCCTTTCTGCTCTCACACTCCTGGGCAGAGCCGGCCTGGCTTTGTAGAACAGTCTGGAAAGACCCAGTGGCCAGAGAAGGTGAGCAGCCCTGAGCACAGGTGTCCGGGAAAGGAGTGGGGCCCGGGATAGGCAGCTATACCCATTCTGTGAAACACTCATTCCACAGTAGACTTGCTGTCAGGTGGGAGGTAGCAGCCAGTCAGCCTTCGAGCTGAACTTGTACACACTCAGCCCAGAGACTGGAACCTGCCCAAAGACTCCCAGAAACCAACCCTCAGGCCAGCCAGTCAAGAGCGGCATCCCAGAGCCCAAAATCCGTGCCACAGGCAGCCCATGGCTCTGCCCCATGTCTTCCTTGCCTGTTCTCAGCTGCTTCTCACAGGCCCCAGCTTGGTTTCCACGGTGGCCAAGCTAGGAGAGCCTCACCTGGGAGAAACCAGTCACCTGGCTGAAGGGCTGGAGCTGGCTGGGATGATGGGGCGGGGGCACCAAGTGGGGCTGGGGTAGTGTGGGCAGACCCTGGGTGCCGATAGGCCGAGAGACGTTCTCTGCGGCTGGCAGCACACCTCGGCCACCTGGACTGTCAGCGGGGATCTTGGCCTGCCTACTGCATCCAACTCAGAGCCCCGTCCTCATGGTAGGCACCACCAATGTGCCCTTCAATCTCTGCACAAGAGGCCAGCAGCAGAGCCCCTGGGACAGATGAGACAAGTCAGGCCCTGCCCCTAGTGAGTCCCAGCCCAGGGCCCTAATCGCCAAGACTGGCCATGGAGTCTGTCTCCCCTCAAGGCCGGCCAGGCGTGGCCCCTCGCATGCTCCTTGGCTGGGAGTCTTGGCAGGAGTCAGAGCAAGGCTCAGTCCAGGATAAGGTCAGTAGGGGATGAAGGCCCAGCTCGTCCCCACCCTGCATGGTTCTCTGTCCTGTGGCTGTCAGGATGCAGAGCCTCTTGCTGGGGAGCAGAACTCTGAGTGCTTGGGCTGAGCCAACCCAGCAGAATGTGTGGCAGCCGGGAGTGCCAGGAAGGCTCTGTCCCAACTGCCTGCCCCATTGGTGCGTCAGTCCCTTGGTAGGCTTCCAGGTGACCATGTGGCAGAGACACACCCTCTGTTTTGGGGTCATTAGCTGAGTGACCCAAGACAAGGCCATCCTCCCTGGGGCTCAGTTTCCCCACCTGTACCCTGTGGGGGTGAAGGAAGTGAAAGTCCAGCAGAGGTATATCTGGAATCAGCCTCCCAGAGTGTTTGTTGAGTGACTAAATGACTGAGCAAGAGAGAAGAGAAGCGCATGGAGGAGAGGAAGGGGAGGGGCTCCTCCACTGGGCTCTTTGGGTGGGATCTCTTAGCTCCACAGCCCCGCGCTGCCTTCAGCAGGCAAGCTGCGATGAGCCCTTGGCCTCTCCATCTGGGAAGTGGAGCACATCTGTGTGCCTTGTGGATCGTAGGGGGGCTCAGGGAAAAGCAAGGCTGGGCAGTAAGCCTGAACTGTGGCCTCCGGATGAGTGTTCAGTGCGTGTCCTGCCCTCCACTCCCGCCGGCAGCTGTGGCCACACCTCGGCTTGCCTTCGCTGCCCCACTGAGCGCCTGCAGATCCCTTCACCAAGTGCCCCCCCCACACACACACACACCCAATCTGGACCTGGTTTTGACCATCTGCCGGGTTCCTGGTGTGAAGAGCGGCGCCCACCTAGCTGTCACTGCCAGGTGGGTGGCTCTGGAAGGATCTAAAATCCTTGCGGGGTGGTGAAGGGTAATAAATCAAGTGCGGATGCCTTGGGCACAGCCTGGGGACCCCACCTTCCTGAGCTCTGCCCCTTTGCACCAGACTTTGGACCAGAAGCATCCTCCTCATCCCCAGCCCAGGCTGGTGCTCAGAAAGAGGGTACCAACCTGGCTGCACCCACCGGGAGAGGACCCTGGGTCCATTTTCTGGTGACCACTAGGGAGCTCTGGACACTTGCCCCTCCCTCTGGGAGCAAGGAGAAGGGGCAGATCGAACTGTGAGAGCCAAGTCACAGCACTACCTGTCCACCAACCAGCCTGAGTTTCCTCTCTTCTCTGGGCTCAGGCTCCCATCGTGGAAGCTGATCGCGAGGGCTCCAGGCCCAGGGGGTGGGTGTGGTGAGGCCCACCACCATGCCATGCCCACTCTCCATCTACAATCCCCATCAGCCTCTCAGAGGTGGGAGGTACACGTGGCCATGCCAGGGATGCACCGAGCACAGCAGAGTGCAGGACGCCACCTGCTTGGTACGGAGGTTGGAGGCACATGGAGAGTCAGACCCAGTGGGATTCTTGGGGATGCTGCCAGGGGGTGGGCTGCCGGCCCCTTCCCTGCATTGGCCCAGGGTGGCTGCTCTATATGGCTTTGATGGGTAAGAGATTAGGAAGCAGATTAGTTGTGCCTTACCATGCTCCAAAGTTGGGCAAAAGGACTCGTTGAGGATGCAGGGCTGACGACAGACCAAGACAGCCCCGAGACTGGGCCGGCACGGTGAGGAGCTCCGGGAAGAAGCCGTGGTTACCGGTAGAGGTGGCCCTGGGAGGGGCTGGCGGGATGTGGTCTACCTAAACTGCCCTGACCTCATGTTTTTGGTCTGTAAAATGGGTAGTGTGGTGTCTACACCACAGGACAAAATGGGACGGTGCACTTAGCAGGCCTGGCACAGAGTCCTCTCGGCCCTCGGGCAGGCAGCCACCCTCCATGGTAAGAGCAGATGGCGGGCTGGCACCCCCCAGCTCCCTGGCGTTGGGACCACACTCCCAGCCGCCCACTCAGAGTGCTGGGAAGGGTCACACTGGAGCAGCACTTGGGCGGCAAGCACAGGTTGGCTGCATGTCCTACTTCCTTCCGGTCTCTCCTTGCACTGCCCTGGGACTGGCCAGAACGTGAGCACACACCATGTCCCTTGCTTCCCCACTCCTCCCCGGCAGGGTGTCGAGGGGCTGGATGCCCACAGGTACCCCCACCAGACTGCCCAAGCAAAGCCATCGCAGGCCTGTCTCTCCAGGGTGGAAACAAGGCTCCTGGACCCTATGGAAGCCGTGGCCTTTTAAGGAAATCGAACCATGTCTCTGTCAGCTCAGGACTGGCCACAGCGAAAGGATCCCCTCTTCCTAGCTGGATTCTATGACTACAAATGAAAAACCTCAAACTGCCCCTTTAGGGCCTTGCATGATCCTCTCAGACGACAGGAGAGGTGGACAAAGGAGGGATGGTGACTAGCTGATATTGCCCAGGAGGTATTAGTATCTGCCCCGTCCACGTGCTGCTCTGAGCTCAGAGAGGCCAAGGGGCTGGGCAGAGCTCACACAGCTGAGAGGACCCCCATGTGCCTGGCATGCTATCATGGAAGCTGGTACCCAGGACCGGGAGGAGGGGGTGAGGCAGTACCAGGCCTCCTTGGAAGGGTGAGACAGGTTGTGCAAGCTGACAGGGGGCTGTGTCCCATCTATAATGGGTCTGAGAGGGTAATTCAGGCAGAAGCCCAGCCCAGAATGATATGTCTGTTCAGCCTGGAGAGCAGAGCTGCCTGCAGTTTCCAGACCATGCCTACTACTGACCTCCAGGGGCACGTGTCCGGAAAGCCTGGGGGACGCAGATCAATGCAGCCCAAAGGGCCAGTCACTTCTGCCCCCTGCTGGGCCTCACAGGAACTGATGGCTGCAGACTGCATCACAGGGGCAGTGCTCCACCAGGCTCTTCCCACTGGGTTTCTGGCTCCTCCTAAAAGGGGTTCACCCTAGGATTGGCTGTGACCCTTCACCATAGGCTACAGCCTCTGTCAAGCCATCTTGACTAGCTCCTAAGCAGCTGTCAGAGGTCTTCCCTGCCAGGAGCTTCACTCTGGGGAGGCAGTGGGCTTCCCAGTCACCATGTCTCTCAACTTCATATCACCAGGTGACAGGGGCTCCCACGGGGACCACCAAGCCCTCAGCAAGAAGTGCCAGCCCCAGGGAGGGATCCAGGGCCTGCCCAGGGCACAGGAGTCCCACAGACTTCAACCCACTCTGAATGAGCCAGTCTGTCCCCCATGCACATGGTCCTCTTACCTGCAAGGTGGGCAGGGAGCGGCCTAGGCCCAGGCCCTGATCCAGCTGATGGCCTCCCAGCATCCCTCCACGTGCCAGGCAGCCTGCAGACGCACTGGCCTGGCAGCTCCAGAAAGCACTCAAGAGTGCATCTATGAGGCCAGGCATATCCGCAGAGTAGTAGAGGGAGGTGGGAGGCCTGCCTGTGCAAGGTGCGTGAGGAGCAGGTGGGGTCATTGGGTTCTCTGGCCTAGAGCACTGGCTGGCTTTTTGGATGGTGGGGGCCACTGAGCAGGTGGGCTTGGAGTCTCCTTGGCTTGGAGCCCACATTTCACAGGCGGGAACATATGGGGGGCACCTTAGGGGTAGAGGCAGGACTGTGCCTGTGTCCCGTCCTTGAAGTGGTACAAAGAGGGCCACAAAGATAGGGAGTGGGTGGCTTCCGAAGTCTCTGTTTTCAAGCTGAAAAATGGATCAGTTCTTCTCCCGCGAAGGGTTGCTGGGCATGTGGACTCCAGAAATCAGTTAGGTAGGAAAGGGAGCGGATCAGGCAGCGACGCCCCTCCCAGTCTCGGGCCTCCGAACAAAGCCCTTCTCGGGCGCTGGTCACTCGGGATCCGCACAGCCTGGCGCCCGGGCCGCCACGCCCTGGGGCCCGCGCGCACACGCCCGCTCCGGCCAGCGCCGCCGTCCCCGTGGCCGCCTGCAGGGGCCGCCGCCTCCCCAGAAACGCGCGCCTTTGTCTGGGGCCGCGCGGCGCCCGTGCGCCCGGTCGGCGGAGCGCCTCCTGCGACCCGGCCTGCGCGCCGGGGCCCCCGCGCCGCCCGCGCCGCCCGCGCCCGGGCCGGTGCCCAGGTGAGCGCCCCGCCCGCCGCGAGGCCCCGCCCCGGCCCGGCTGGCGGGGCGGCCGGGCGGGCTCCTCGCGCGTCAGACCACATGATCCCATAAAACATTCATCGGCTCCCGGCCCGCGCCGCCGCCGCCAGCGCAGCCGACCCGCGGAGCCGAGCGCGCCCAGCCTCGTCCTGCGGCCGGGCCGGGGCCGGGCCGGGGCGGCGGCGCCTGGATGCGGACCCGGCCGCGGGGGGACGGGCGGCGGCCCCCAAGCGACTTTCGGTGCCCGACGCGCCCCGCCCGAGCCCGACGATGAAGAGGGCGCCCGGCGGAGGTGAGTGCCGCGCCGCGCCCAGGCGGCCCGCGGGGTGGGGCGCGGCGGCGAGGGCGGCCCCGCAGCCGCAGGGCCGGAGCGGCAGGGTCACCGGCGGCCGGAAGGGCCGCTGCAGGGCCGCGCCAACGGGGGCCGCGGGGGCCCGGCCCCGGGAGGGCGGAGCCCGCGGCAGCCAGAAAAGTTGCCGCTTCCCGGGAAAGTTGGCGGCAGCGGCGGCGGAGCCAGGGGTGGCGGGTCGGGATGGCCCCCGAGCGGGGCCCGAGCCGGGGCAGGGGCTGCCGGCTGGAAGGGCGGGGTCCAGCCTCCGAGCATCCTGGCCGTGAAGGGGTTAATTATCTGGTTTGCAGAAACGTGGGTACCGAGCACGGGTGGGGGTATCTGCTTTCTCCACCCCTGCCTCCCGGACTCAGCTCAGGACCTCTTCTGTCTCTGAGGTCAGGCTGAAGCCGAAGGAATGGGGGCTTTGGCGACAGTAAAGGGTGTGGGGTGTGGGGCTTAGCCCTGTGCTGTCCCCCCAGGGGGGAGGGCGATGACAGGAGGCAGCTAAGCACCCCTCTTCTGCAGTCTGAGGGCCTCTCCAGGGCTTGTCTGAGGGGCTCAAAGCACCCCCTCCCAGGCACCCCTCATGGGACTCCTCCCCTCCCTGGTGTGAGATCCTTAGATTGGGGGATGGGGACCCAACTGCATACTCTGCCTGGGGAGTGCCCCCCCCCCCGTGACCCAAGGGGCTGCCCTGCTGATGTCCACTGTGCCGCAGGCTGCACACACGTTTCCTTGCACATGCATGGGTCTACAAGGGCTGCACACTTGCACACCACGTGTGCAGACACTATGCCAGGCTGCCCCAATGTGCACGTGCACACGTGCTGTGGGTGCACACCCGCATCCTCGCCCCTGCCTGCATGCCTATGGCACACATTCATGCACATAGCATGCCTGCTGTGGTCTCTGCTTGACACATGCGAGGCCCCTCAGCAGGACCCACTCGCATGCCTACACACACATGTGTTGAGGGGGAGGCACTGGGCAGCCGGAGCTCACAGATAGAGGGGGCGAGAAACCGGCCAACAGAGCAAGGCCCCACCCCTGTCCACCTAGCCCCATGTCCTGGGAATCTCCCCTTCCTGGCCCCTCGGGCATGTACGTGTGTGTGTGAACTTGGTATGCGTCTGCCCATGTGTGTCTGCATGCGTGACTGTATGTGCCTGTGGACACATGAGCATGTGTTTCTTTGCCTCCGGGTGTGGGCGCCCTAGCATGGGCTGTGGCCAGGTTCTGCCCAAATCTGCAGCAGAGGCCCCGGGGATGTGTTGGGGGCTAGTTCAGTGCCCCAGTCTGAGGTGTGAGGTGAAAGGGCTCCCAGACACTCCTTCCCCTCCCCCATGCTGGGGTACTGGTGACTGATGGGAGCTGGGACCTACCTGGCCAAGGAAGGCGCATTTCAAACCTGGAGGTCAACACCTTGATCAATGGACCAGACAGCCCCCTCCCCATGCTTGGACTGCTGCTCAGCCTGGCTGACCCAGCGTGACCTCAGGAAAGCTTTGCCCCTGGCGCCTCAGTCTCTTCGTGATGAGGGATTGTGTGGTGTGGTACCTGCCTCAGGTGCTACATGGGGCTCTAAGGTGAGGGTGTGGATGCCTCGTTCTGGCTGTGGTGAGGACCCCAGGTCAGGGCTCAGAGATGGGGCCACACTGCCCTCTCCCCTGCCACCATCGTTGTCCTTGTCTGTGAAATGGGAACAAGTGGGTCATCGTTATAGAGTGTATGGGGGTGAAACAGAGGAGTGGGTCCCATGACGGGGCAGGCAGTAGGGCTGGCCCCTCCCCTTTGTCTAAGCCTGTCTTTCCATCTGTAAATCAGGTATGGCCCCCTTCCCTTCTTGTCAAGGTGAGGAAGAAGCACGTTTTCACTCAAGGGCCAGAGCCAGGTGGTGGTTCCTGGCTCCTGGGTGTGGGGGTTGGCAGGACAACAACGGCCTAGATTTGGATGCTGGCTCAGCCACTCATCGGGGGTATGACCTTGGGTGTGACAGTTCATCTGTCTGTGCCTCAGTCTCCTCTCCTATGACATGGGCCAGTTACCAGGCCTCCCTCAGGGGTTGTTAAGGGCACTTTAAAGCCAAGGCCCACATGGAGTTTGACCTCAGTGCTTCTACAATTAAAATACCCCCCAAAATCACCAACACCCCCCCGCCCCATCAACAGGTTCCCAAGTAAGGAATTCTTGGAACCAATGCACCTGCCCATTTGCAGATGAGGAAGTGAAGGCCCCTGGAGGTCACCAGGGAGTTGAAGGGTGGGGGATGGGCTGGCAGGGAGGGAGAGAGGGCACTGTGGGAGGTGGAAAGTGGCCACCTGTGTGCTTCCCAAGCTGGGGGGGACATCTCTGCTCTGCCCCTCACCAGCGGGGAACCTGCCTCTTCAACCCACTCTGTGAGGATTAACAGCCAGTGGGGTCCTGCAGTCAGACCTGGCCCTCCCTGTGGTCCTGGGTGAGAGGTGGGGTGCCTGTGGAATACCCCCCAGCACAGGATGCACTGGGCCTCTGGAAGTCGCTTTAGGCGGCCAAGGGGGATGCTGAGGCCTGACTGCCAAGCTGCCCCGGGATCTCTGCCTCCTGTCTCGCCTCCCCTAAGCTGCCCCAGGATCTCTGCCTCCTGTCTCGCCTCCCCTAAGCTGCCCCCAGGCCACAGACCTTATGCTCCCACCTTGACCTTGAATTCATGGCCGAGTAGCAAGGACACCTCTGGCAGCTGCTGCAGCGCCAGGGGGCTCCTGGCTGGTGGAGGCAGAAGGAACCCACCCCCCAGGGCCTTGCTTCCTGCTCTCCTGGGTCTGTGGCCAGAACGTCTCTGCAGAGCCTCAGTCTGTGCATCAGAAAGGGTCAGGAGAACCAAACACAAGGCAGGAGTTCCATGATGAATGAATGAATGGCGTGTGAGGAAATGAGTGTGTCAGTGAGTGTGAGAAGGAGGGAGGGTGTGACTGACACCCTTAGCTGTGCCAGGTCTATACCGTTCATGCTGCCTCACCCCCAGCCTGGTGGGCTCTGACTGCGGACCCCAGAGCAGGGCTCCCGGAGGCGCTATGGCAACCCAGGCCTGGACCTCCACATCCATAGGAGCCTGCCAGCCTCTCTTAGTAGCCCAATCCCAGACACTATGTTTGCTCATTTAGATACCTGTTCATTCTCTCATCATTCATTCATTTACTTATTCATTCATTAGTTCCTGGCCTGTCAGACCCTACTCTGAGCCTGGTAATGAAAGCGATGTGATCCTTGGGCTCCTGAGTTTATAGGACTAAATATTTTAAAGGCCAGGCAGTCACAGAGCTGCACATGGAAGCACAGCACCATCTCTAGAGCGCACGGGCCCCTGCTGGGTCCCAAATACGGGTTCTGTGCTGCAGTTTCTTCTTTTGTCACTGTATTTTAAACGTTTTGCACATCAGGAACTATTCTTGTGCATCCTGGGTGTACTGGTGTGTGTGTGTGGGATCCCTTCCTGAGGATGCGCCATAATTTATCCGAACTTGCCTTGGCCTCTCGCACTGCCAGGGGCTGAGTAGCTGGACACAGGGACATCCACTCCACACTCCTCAGCTCTCTGGTCAGCACCAAGGCATTTCTAACTGGCCGTCACAGATCGTGCTCCATGGAATTGACGTTCCGTGGCGTGTTGGTGGGGAGTGAACAAGGGCTTCGTGGTCAAGCAGATTTAGGACCAGCTGGGTTAAGTGGTGCTGATGGAGCTTCTTCCCTGCGGGGTGGCGTCTCAGGGTCTCCGGTTTACAAGCAGGCTGGGCAGGGCTCCTCTGGGACCCCTGTGCGACACACTTCCGGGGCTGGTGTGCTCAGGAATGTTTTGGGAAACTTGTGACTGAGGTCCCTCGGAGGGACTGGGGGCAGGGGGACTATTGGGCTTCCAGCAAGGGATGGGGCATCTTACACAAACCCTGTAGCCACAGGACCTCGTGGGTGGAGACTTCTTCTCCTGGCAGTGTGAGGCAATGTGCAAATTTAACCTTTGGGTTTATGACTCTATTTCTTTGCAGCAAATGTCACGGGAAATGTCAGGCTGAGGCTGAAGCTGGTGAGGGGCCCATCGAGGAAGCAGGTGGAGTGCCCAGGGGCTCAGGCCAAGGCAGGGCTCCAAGACCCTCACCTCCTCCCAGGAGCCCTCTTGGATTGCCCGTGGCTTGCCTGGGCCCAGCATTGCGTCCTCGGTCTGTCCCAGCCAGCCCTTGTGACCTTGTTGAGATATCGCCCTTATTCGCCTGCTGCCAGGGCCCAGATGGGGCAGGCTCAGGGACCTGCCAGCAGTCTCCCCTCCAAGTCTGGGCAGCCTTTGGATCAGCCTGTGCAGTGCCGGCTTGCTGTGTGACCTTGGGCGGCGCCTGCCCTTTCCTGGTCACTAGAGGCCTCACCTGTAATACACGGCTGTTGACCAGAGTGTTCACAGCTCAGTGCCTTCGTGGGTGGGCGAACACCAGAGTCCAAGGCCCTGCACGTACTGAGTTGAGAGGGAGGGGGAGGTGGGTAGGGCCTGTGTGCAGGGCCGGGGGTGGGTGGATGGCTGGCTCATGCCATCTGTGGCAGCTTCAGGCACACAGTAGGCACTCCAGCCTGGGCAGGGCACCGGCGCGCGGGGAACCAGGACTGTGGTGGCATCTGCCTCACAGTTCTCTCTGCACCAGCCTCGTGCTGCAGTGTGAGAGGAGGCACATGTTCCTGCCTGGTCCTTGGGCAGGGTGGGGTCTAGGCAGCAGGAGGGTTGGGCCATCTGCCCTGTGGGCGTGGCTTCCAGCCCAGAAATGCCTCCCATCTCCAAAGATGTGACTGGAAGCAGAACTCCAGAGAAAGGCCAGTCCTGGCCGGCCACCAGGACACACTGGGCGTCTCATCAGAGCAACCTCAGGAGAGCTGTGGGACCCACTTGGGGCCCAAGGTTACCCCGGAGGCTCTGTACCCAGTTCTCCCACCTACCTCCACGGTGCACCCTGGCCAGAAACCTGGGAGTGGCCCTAGTGCCCACCCCACCCTCCCCAGAGTCCTACCAAGTTTCCTGCCCTACACTTCCCACTGTCTGCATGGTCGAGGTCTCCCTGCTCTCCCAGGACACGTCTAGCCCCAGCCCTTGTCCTCAAAGAGCCCAGAACTAGCGGGTCACTCCCCTGCCCGGCTACCGGGGCCTCCCAAGGGATGAGGCCCGATGAGGAGGTGCCCAGTGAGTCTGGCAAGGACTGGGATATTAGGTCGCCTTGGGGGCCAAGCCTGAGACCCCTGGGCCATCTGAAAAAGCAGCAGGATTGTCACTGTCCCCAGTACAGTGAGCATCCCCCCTTCCACCACATGGGTAGCCTCCACGTGACCGGGACGGATGGAAGGGCTAAGGGAGACGTTGGGACTATGGTCCCTGAGTCTGGCCTGGCAGGTAACACCCCTCCCCTCCTCTCCATTGTCCTCTGGGGAGGACCCTTCCCACCCTTAGTAGCCAGGTACAAAGATGCGCACTCAGGGTGGGGTGTGAGGGAGCCCTGGACAAGTCTGGGAAGATCACTCGCTTCTCTCTCCATGCTCTTGGCAAATGCTTTCTAGCATTATTTTTAGGCCAGCCTTGTGTTGGGCAGCAGGATCCCCTAGATTCTTAAGATACCTTCAGCTTCCAAGGCCCCCCCACCCCAGGTCCCAGGGAGACACCCCACAGCCCACAAGTTCCCCAGAAGAGAGAAGTGCTATGTGGGTGCCAGCAAGGTGGTGACGACCCTAAGGCCCACTGCCCCCTACCCCACACTGAGGCTACACAGGCCCTAGGTCTGAAAGACGTGCTGGAACTGCTGCTGGAGGGAGCTGGGATGGCCCACTGCATGGGCCTGGGTGGCTGTGACCGCGGCGTGGGCCCAGGCTGGCCCTGCACAGGGGGAGGAGGGAAACGGGGGTCAAGTGAGGAGCTTATGGGAGCCAAGAGGAGAGCAAAGGGAGGGGCTGAGGATATTAGGCCAGAAGGATGGCGTGGAGGCTGCCCGGCCCCAGCTGGAGGCTGGCCCACTGTTCTGTGTGCTCCTGGCTGTGACACGTGGCCCCTGCACACCAGCCATGGCCAGGCTGTCTTTCATCTCCCTGCCTCAGCCCCAATTTATGTCAGGCAGAGGCTGACACGGGGACAGGTGTGACAAGTGTTTGGCTTCCTGTTTGAAAATTGGCAATAGAAAAACTCTCCCCGTAAAGATATTCCATCTACATACCTCCTGGATGTCACTGAGAGGACACGTCCCGGCCAAGACAGATGGTGGCCCTAATGGACTCCACTCTTCACCTGCTGCCTGAGCCTCGGCGCGTCTCCCGGGGTGCCCCGAGGTGGGTGGCAGCGGGGTAGGTAGGTGTGTGTGCATGTGTCACAGCCCCTATGGAACCCGCCCCCTGCAGATCACAGGAAGCCTGAGAGAGGCATGACCATCCTCGGCAGTGACAAGGGGCCTGGTGGGGGGCGGTGTGTTCCTCCAGCAGGCAGTGGGAACTAGGGAGGGAGGGGCTACGGGCCTTGGCACTGCACGGTGGCCCCAGGCAGCCAACAGTGTGTTCACTCTCTCTACGTTGCCATGAGGCCCAGGTGGGCTCAAGACTCGTCATGCCAGACCCCTCAGGCCTCACGGATGTCCCTTCCTGCTGAGTACCCCGTGGTGGGACCCTAGGAGCCGTGACCCCAGCCACACTCCACGGGCTCTGCTTGTGTACCTTGGAAGGGGATCCTGCTGCCCAAGGACGGCCCCACACCCCCAATTTCCAGGGCGGGGCTGCCGCGTCCCATGCCCGCACACGAGACCAAAGAGAACAAACTAAAAACACTTCTGATTTACTAAAATGTGTGCATTGTAGAAAATCTGGAAAAATATACCAGAGTTTTAAAAAAGAAATTATGTTAATCAGCTCAGACTTTCATAACGAAATACCACAGACGGGGCGGCTTAAACAACAGAAAATTCTTTTCTTACAGTTCTAGAGGCCAGAAGTCTGAGATCGGGGTACGGCAGGGTCAGGTGCTTATGAAGGCTCTCTGACTGGCTTGTAGCCAGCCACCTTC
Source organism: Craseonycteris thonglongyai (assembly GCA_004027555.1). Lineage (NCBI taxonomy): Eukaryota > Metazoa > Chordata > Mammalia > Chiroptera > Craseonycteridae > Craseonycteris > Craseonycteris thonglongyai. The sequence continues at coordinate 193,222 of PVKE010000081.1, read as the reverse complement.
TCACCTGGTCCTCATGGGGAGAGAGCGAAAACCAGCTCTCCTGCCTCTCTTATAAGGGCTCCAATCTCATCCTGGGGCCCGACCCTCAGGACCGCATTAAACCTATTACCTGATCAGTGCCCTGTGCACTCTCCCGGCCCTGGACATCCTCGGGGAATACTGTCTACACGGCCTGGAGAAGCCTACAACTTGCCCCGAGTGGTGGGCATTCCTTACAATCATGTGACAATTTATGCAGCACCCACTGTGTGCTGGTCGCCAGCCCTGGTCCTGCCCTCATGTGACCCCTGAAGGTCCAGCCATAGCTTCTACGTGTGGTGGTCCCCAGCGAAGCCCTGGGCTGTGGGGGCTCCTCCCCCAGCCTGATCCTTCCTCGGTTGGGTGGGGTGGGCCAGGCTTCTTCTGGAGCTTCCAGCAGGTGTTGGGAGTGGGTGGGGGGAGTCCATGCCGGGCCCCCTGCACTGACCCCTCGCCCCTCCCCAAGGTAGATGCTAAGGAAATGAGGCCGCCCTCCCTGGCCCTGCCCCCCAGGGCAGCCGACCCCCTTCTGCACACAGGAGCGCCAGGCACAGCATCTCAGGAAGTATCCAAAATACACTGACCTGTTTTCTGGGAGGCGGCAGTGCCTGCCTCTCCCACCCTCGCTGGTGAGAAGCCGCCAACAACTTCCATCCCAAATTGATTTCAAATAAGGAAGAATTATCGCACACAATCATATAGGAATAATTTATCACTCGTTAATAAAAGAGCAATTACTTATTCACGTCACCCCTGTCTGAGTGTGGCAAGTTCAATTGCAGGGACTCGCAGAAGCCAAGGGAAGCCCGTTTGCGCTCAGCCAAGGCCGGGCTGAGGCCTCTCCGAGGGCCACATGGGCAGGAGGCCCCCTGCTGGGCTTATCTGCTGGACCCCCTGCTCCTGGGTCCACAGCCTGGGGTGGGGGACTCAGATCTGTGAGCTGGGGGCAGGGCAGAGGTGAGGAGGGGCTGAGCGAAGTGGCCATCTGGTGGTGGTGGGACTGGAAGACTCAGATGGGTTTTCAGGCTGGCAGCTGTCCCTTCAAGTGTCTGGATGTCAGAGGCCTCTGAAGCCAAGAGCCTGGACATCCCTGGGGCTCAGGGGTGCAGTCTCCCCTCCCAGGAAGGGACTAATAACCAGTGTGTGTGCCCTCGGCCACCTCTGAGCAGGAGCTAAAGAGCAGCATGTGTGGCCTTGTGGCCAAGCACCGCGATGTTACAGGCGCTCGCCCAGCCCTGTTATCTCCTGCACCTTGGAAGCTCCTACTTCTGACCCACGTTTGTCTCCACCTTCTGGCAGACACACTTTGTTTTCTTCTTTCTATGTATGTCAACCTCTGAGATTTCAGAGCCGAACTTGCAGTCTTTTTTAAATGGCAACACTGTGGTCAACCGTCTCCTGCTCAGAGTGAAAGCCTACACGCGGCCCTCGGAGGAGGGTCTGGAGAACCGGGTCGCAGTTCTGGAACATGGCCCCCGTTGCCCCGTTCCTCCTTTTTCTAAGTGGTGAGCTTCCCATTTCTGTGGCTCCTACCCCAGCCTCCTCTTCTCCAGCATGCTCTCCAGCAAGGCCGTGTTACTCTCCCTTAAATTCATAACCGGTGTGTCCCAGCTCGTCACAGAAAGGCTCTTTGCAGCCTGGCCACCAGCGGGTATTGTGGTGACCTTCCCACTGTTGTATGGCCTTTTGTTTTTCCTGGAGTTTACAGTTGACTTTGTCTTTTTTCTCTTGTCCTATCTGCCACCTTCGTGTGGTAACTCTTCTCCATGCCAGGCGTTCTACTGGGTCTCTTGTTTTAACCCCAGGGAGGTGGCACTCCAGGCCTTTGTCCTGCTGTCCCCACCTGGGCCAGGTGTGTGGACCCTTCAGAGCTTCCCAGGACTTCCCCTCGTCACCAAGTATTTCTCCAGCCCTATGTTTTCCTTCTGGATTTACATCCTGTTTTAGCTGAAGCACATCTAACTCTCTAAGGACAGCACAGTAAGGAATCATTCTGTGAGTCCTCGAATGTTAGCAAATCTAATCAAGCTGCATTGACCCGTTCCAGAATTCCTTGTTGGAAATAGTTTCCCCTCAGAGTTTTGAACCCATTGCAGTTTTGTTGTCTCTGGCATCCAGAATGTTTTGGAGAAATCTGAGGCCACATTGTTTTTCCTGTTGGCACCTCAGGCCTCTCTTGACCCTCAGGGGCCCGAAATCACACTGTGCATGTCATCTGCTCTGCTAGTCACTTGCCCAGTTGAGGCCAGGTCTGCTGCTGCAGGACATTTTCTGGTATTATTTCTTTGGTAATTTTTTTTCTCCTCTATTTTCTTTGTTTACTCTTTGAAACTCCCATAAGACAAATAGATGTTGGACCTCTGTTTGTCTTCTGAATCTCATCATCCCCCACCCCCCCTCCCATCTTTCTGTTTTTCTTTCTGTAAGACTTCCTTGACCTTGTTTTCCAACCCTTCTATTGATTTTTTTTTTTTGTATTTTAGCTATTCTATTTTTAGCTTTCGTGTATTCTTGATGGCTCCTTGTTCATAGCACCCTGTTCTTGTTTTTAAATCCTCTTCTATCCCTATGAGGATGCTGATTAGATTCTCCCTAACTTATACCCATTCCCCACACTGTCTCAGCTTCCTCTAGTCATTTTTCCTCTTGTCTCCAGTGACACCTTTTCCAGGTGCCTGGTTTTCTAGTTGCATTTACTAGGGAAGCACTAAAGGGAGTCAGATAATCTGCTGAGAGTAGGGCTTGTGGATGGGCAGGATTTGGGCCACCAGGCAGGACGCTGGGTGTTTCTTAAGGGGAGCAGCCCCCTTGCCCTGCTCCTTGTCCCTCTCAGCACATACGTCAGCCCCATCAGTGTGGGTCTCAGGTGGTGTGTGGGCAGGGAAGGGGACCATCAACACCACCTCTTGTGCTCAGCTGAGTCCTCTCTGTGCTGAAGCTGAGCTTGGTGGAGACAGGGGAAGTGGCTCCAGGCGTGCTTGCAGCGCAACCAGGCTGCCGGGCCCCCCTCCCACCCGGATACAGCCTTCCCTGCATGAAGCAGGGCTGTCGGGCCAGGCTGGAGCCGGCTCGAGACGGCTGCGAGCAGATGATCAGCGTGGCTCTGGGACGCCACCTCTGAGCCCAGCCTCACTTCCCTGGGCTCCTCATCTGAGATGGGGCTGAGCGGATCTGATCAGCAGAGGCCCATACCAGCCTCTGGGGAGGCAGGACACTGGCCACAGAGCAGGGCCCAGGTGGGGGTGCTCGGTGGAGTTTCCGGGCTGGAGGCACCTCAGGGCCCCAGGGAGGTAGGTGCCAGCCCATCATCATCCTCATGTCACTGGCAGGAGATACTCAGAGTGGACCATCAGCTTACCTAGGGGCAGAGTGCAGAGCCCACATTCAAAGCCCAGGGACCACTTCAGCCAACCCGGGGAACAGAAGAAGGTCCTGCGGAGATCAGGGAGCCCAGAGCATGCTGGCCTGCTGCCAGGGTGGGTGTATGGCCGCCCCTCCCTGCTATGTGGGTCTCGGGCTCAGGGCTTGCTGTAGTCTCTTGGGGTCCAAGACTCCGCCCCTGCCTCACCTCTCTAAGCCTCAGATCCCCTGTCTGAGGAGTGGGGTTGACAGTCACCCCCTCACTGTGTTATGAGGTGCAGTGAAACCTCTAGGAACCAGGGAGACCAAAAGCCCCACCCCTGTCCTTCCCCACCTCCCACCCTAGTATGGGCGCTGTGTGAGGCTGGGCATGATAGTGGACTGACAGGAGACACGCTGGTCCAAGAAGCCCCTGTGCAGCATCAAGGCACAGATGCTGGAATAGGGGTCCTAGCCCTGCTCAGAAATGCCTGGTGGCCGGCCAGTCCTGGCCCATCGCTCGCTCACCACTGGGGCTCCCTGCCCTTGTGTGAGGCTGGTGGGACTTCAAGTGAGAGCCCAAGGTCAGCTCGTGGCTGCCTGGGATCCCAGGGCCTTGCCTGTGGCCGATGTAATGGTGACGAGGACTGTGGGCCTCCACAGCTCACTTGCCATCCAAGATTCCAGTTGTGGGTCCGCAGGATGGGTCAGGGAAGTCTGATTACAAGGAGATCCACCCACTTCAGTGCCTCTACCTTTCCTAGACAGAGTCAAATCGTGCCATCTTTGTTCTAAAATGGGAAGATCCCATCAACTGAACCTTGAATCCTGACATCCTGGGAGTGAATCAGAGCTGACCTGCCACCTCCCCTCCTCGAAGCCCAAGTGGACAATGTCCTGGGGCGGCTGGATTGATGTGAAGTCGCTGTGGCCCCAGAGCGCCCACCCAAAAGCCCCTCCCCGTAGATACGTCACCCTGAAGCTCTGCCATTGTCCTCCCGGGGTCTGGGGATGCCCCCTGTCTGCTCCTCACAGCTATTTTGTCCTGTGTTCTAAGTTGTTCTCTTTGTGTACGTTGGATTGCCAGACTCCTGACAGCCTCTTTAGCAAAATAATTGTTTTTCTTTTGACCCACATGCCATTTCAGGGTCACCTCTCTCCTCACCGCCCTCCAGCCCCAGAAGAGGCTGCCAGGCTCTGCCTGTCCCAGCCTGTGGCCTCAGCAGGACAGTGGCCACCTCTGACCCTTGGTTTTCTTTTCATTAGGTTGGGGTTCGAGTGACATCTGTGGGGCTGTTGTGAGGGTGGAGGCAGGGACACCCCCACACAGTAGGCACTCACCGTGTTCCCATCACAAGGCCAGAGACTCAATGATTTCAGCTCTGTGGGCCACGCGGTGTGTTGGGACCACTCTGTTCAGCTGGGGTAGCACTGAAACAGCCACAGTAAGCACACAGGTAGGGCTGCATGCCCACAACACGTTGTTTACAAAGACAGGCAGCAGTCAGCATGCCCAGTGGCAGGAAAACAGAAGGCACAAGGGCCCCTGGCTCTAGGTGTGGTACTCTGGCCTCGGCTGGTGGTGACTCAGATGGGAGCCTCTCAGGCTAAAGAGGGTCATTCACTGCCTCTGAAAACCCTTGTCCCCTGGAAAAAGTCGATCCCACACTGGGCTTCTCCACGGTCCCGGCAGGTGCCACCACCACCCTCACCACCCCAGCTCAGCTTCAAAGCCCCCTAGCACCCTGCACATGTTGAATACTTCACAGGGGTCTAAGGCTTCCTGGTCAGGGGTGTTTTTGAGAGCTTAGCTATCTTGGGACAGCTCAGGTGGGCTGTGTGTCGTCTAGCTGCTTCTTCCAGACTGGGGCTGATCCCAGGGCCTGGGAAAAGGGACAGATGATCCTGGAGGATGAATAGACCAGGGTCTCCCCAAACTTGCATGTGTCTTTTCGTAGCAGAAATTCTGCTGGGGCAGCGGTAGTCCTCCCACCTGTGGGTGATGTTTGACAGGTGCTGAGGGCTCAAGAGCCCCTGGGGATGCGCCCACCTATCCTCTCCTACTGCAGAGGAGAGCAGACCCTCCGCCAGCCCCGGTTCCTGGGAGGGGCTCCCATGCCTGCCTGGCCCTCTGCAATGTGCTGACTCATCTCCTATGTCCTGACCCACCCCGGTCCTGGCAGCCAAAGGCCCGACAGTGCACTGCTACTGTGTGCTCCTACGGCATGCACCCCGAGTGTGCTTCTCTATAGCGTACACCCGAGTGTGCATTCCTACACTGTGCACCCCAAGTGTGTGTTTCTACAGCATACACCCCAATATGCACTCCTGCACTCTGCCTATATGAGGCTAATGCCCTGGGCCTCAAGAATGGGCAGCTTCGTGTAGGTGGCAGGAGCAGGGTCCTGGGAAGAGGGGGTATAGATGGGGGAGGGGGGCAGGACCCAGCTCTGCCAAACCAGGCACCCAATCCTGGGCAGGAGCTGGTGGTGGGCAGGCAGATGAGAGTGGTGGCAGGTGTGTGTCAGGCAGGTCGCAGGCCCCAGTACCAGGAGTGCCCCCTTCCTGAGCCCCCTAGGGCGGGGGCCTATTGGCCAGTTCCTCATTAGCCTCCTCTGGGGACCTGAGCCCACAATGGCCACTGGAATCAAATAACCAGCGGACTGTGATGAACTGGTTGCAGAAACCGAATTCTCTATGAGGCAGCAGGTGTTTGCTGGTGGCCTGATGGAGCAGGAAGGGATGCTGGCCAAGTCCCTGGAGCTGGACAGGTCTTCAGCTGGAAAGAGCCTCCAGAAGCTGGCACCATCAGCCCTAGTGTGGGGGCCGAGGGAGCTGGGCATCAGGTGGAGTCATGGGGGCTGCACTGGGGGAGGTTCCAGAGCCCTCCAAGCCAGCAGCTCGGCCTTGACCAACAATGACTCCCCAAGACCTAGTCTCTGGGCCAAGGATCCTGCCCATCAGATGCTTTGCCTGGACCCTCACCCTGGCCGTGGGCTCCAGGACTCCTCCCCTGGCATTATTCTCTGACGTCTGGAGCCAGCTCAGGACTCCATGGCACCTTAAATTCCTCATGTGGCACATGCCACATGGCAGGGTGACTATCTGTGGTCAGCCCACTCCTGGATCACAAGTGTCAGAAGCTGCCAGGGTCTGCATCCTGGTCTCAGGCCTGCAATGCCCAGCACAGTACCTGATGCAGTTTGCTGAGTGAGTGAGTGCACCCCCAACCCCAGGGCAGCCCCTTGGGCCTCCAGCTCGCAGGTGGGCCAAGCCCCTCCCCTGCCAGCCTCAATTTATTTGACTTGAACCTGGGCCGCCCTCCCACGTGTTGTGTTGGTTGGAAATTTTGAGGGAGAATGGAGCTTGGGTGTGGGGTGAGAATGATGAGTAAGGAGGGGTTGCGGGAGCTTTCACTTTGTACTGCCGCCAGGCACCACAACATTAGTACCCTACTAGCCCTGGGGCTCTCTCTGAGCAAGTGCCTTTTCCCCACCGAACCTCATTCTTCTCACCCATAAAATGGGTCAATAAGCTAGACCACCCCCCTGGGAGAGTTAGCAGACAGAGGGTCCCAACCTGGGCCTGGTGTGCTGGCCCTGGACCCTCCTGTGCACATCAGGAGGCTGGTCCTGCCCACCTGCTTGGGTCTCTTGCGACATCAGGCAGGTTCTACCCACGCTGACATCACTTTTCCCCAGTGCACACAGCTTGGCCTAGAACTGATCAGTCCTGGGTCCAGCCCCACCTGCCATGGTGGTGACTGGCCTGCCCAGCCTGCCCTAGCAGCTTCTGCCCTGACAAGATCCATTAGGAGGCCGGCCTCGAGGGGCACGCAGCAGGAGTAGCAGCCACAGCCCCAGGAGAGGCAGGGTTCCCTGGAGGGTGGGCAGATCCCACCCTCCTCCCTCCCAGGACCTGGAGCTGAGGGTGGGGGGGGACCCAGGGTAGGCCGTGGACCTACACACTGGCCCTGTGCGTGTCTGTGGGCCCCAGGATGGACTGAAGGTGGGTGGTGAGCATGAGAATTGAGTGAAGACCGAGGGGACAGATGGATGACGGAGGGTGGGCGGATGAGCCGGTTGCTGCTGGAGGCCCAGCAGGGGGTGGGGAGCAGGCTCAGGAGGGGTGTCAGCACAGCCCTGCTGGGGTGCCCTGACCCTCTGCCTCGTGTGGACACCATCGGCCCCACCCCCGCCTGGAGCTATTTCTGGCTTTGATGTGCTGAGCTGTGGCCTCCAGTGCTGCTTTGCAGCTGCAGACTGTGACATGACCCTTCACAGGGATGTTCTTGGTGTGTGAGAGGGTCTTGAGCTAACCAATGTCCTGGCTGTGCGACAGCTGCCTGGCCCCTCTGCAGCCTACTGACCCCAGCCTCTTGGGAGGCAGAGCTCAGAGCCTCCTGAGATGTCCCCTCCCAGTCACCCATGGCACAGGTGGGAACAGTGTGCCCCTGGCACCTGTCCACACCCTCACAGCCTGGGCCCCATTCCTGCCAAGGACGCACCATGGTCACTGTTCAGGCTTGGGCTGGATGAACTGTGGTTCCTTCCGCCTCCCTCCCTTCCTCCTGGACCTTCTCCGGTGGGAGCAGGCCAGGGCTTAACCTCTCACCGCCTGTTTCCTAATCTGTAAAAGGGGCTCATGAAACCGAAAAGAAAACCGATTCTTATGCAGCTCTGACTTGCCTTTTATACCAGCTGGTGGACCCTTGAAACAACCCCTGAAGTGGGAGTTTCTGCCACCCCGTTGCAGTGGGGAGGCATGGAGGGCTGAGGGTGCTGAGCCCGTGCTCTGGGCCCCCAAGGCTGCCATCCCTGAGCTCTGTGGCCTTGCTTGGTGACACGTTCCCATGGGACCTCAGGGGAGCCGCACCCCTGCATAACTCAGCTCAGGCTGGGGGGCTCCAGGAGCAATGGGGGTTAGGGTCTACACCAAAGATCCCCCAGGCCTTCAATCCCTACTCCTGAGCTGCTGACCCCAGTGCCGCCTGCCCCTCCCGGCTCCCTGTCCTGTTTCCTCCTCTCCTCCTCCCCAGGCTGCCCTCCCTGCCACTCCCAACGCCGCGCCCCAGCAGGGGAACCTGGAACCTTTGCTGCACGGGAGCTGGGGCAGGGTGAGCAGTGCAGGTGTGTTTCAGGGCCACACCCAGGCCCGATGCCCCCCAGCCTCTTGGCCTCCGGCTTCATGGCCTCTTCAGCTCATTCCTGCCCTGTCTGGCTGCCCAGACGGAAGAGGCTCCAATCCAGTCAATGTTCTACGGCCACCTCAGGCAGGAGTGGTCGGTCCTCCCCCAACCACGGCCTTCCTGCGCCCACCACCGCTGAGCTAGACCTGGGCTAAGGCAGGAGCCCCTCCACGGGGAGAACGCTGGAGGAGACACCTGATCCGGCCATTGTGCACTGAGCGGGCCTGAGGCTGGGCTGCAGGGGTAGCGGGAGACCGGCCGGTTGGGACTCGTGCAGAGCTCCGGCAGCCTGGTGTGGGGCCATGACAGCCGCCGGGGCCTTGGGGGCACGGTGCACTCTGGTTTCTTGTGTATCAGCCGGAGCCGCAGCAGGGCCGTTTTCCTGCCACGTGTGCCTTGGAGCTGGTGCTGGGTGCTCACTGAAGACTGGGACCTAGTGAGGCTGGGCATGGGGTGGGCAGGCAGCCAAGCTGTGGCCAGGGGGCAGGTGGGGCAGGGCGCAACCTGGTGGGTGGATGGGACCAGCAAGGGTCCTGACCAAGCAGAGGACCGAATAAAGGGACAGGCTGGGGGACAGGTGGGAGGATGAGATGGGGTGACAGGGTGAGGGAGACCTTTTAGGGTTAGGAGGGGCTGTAGTTCATGGTGGGTATTGGGAGGGATCAGGTGAGTGACCCAGTTCAGCTCCTGGGGTGGGGTCAGGGAATGCCCACCAACTAACTAGCTGATGGCATCCTCCGTGATCCAGGACCCCTGCTGTGAACATGCACCCACACTGCAAAGTTGGGTTTGATTATCTCATAAAAAGAGCCCCCCTTGTGCTTGCTTAGTGGCAGGGTTGCCATGGAGACCAGTGGGCAAGCCCCAAGGGGGGCCAGGCTGGAGCCAATTACCCCGCTGTGGAGGGGCGAGAGCCCACCCCGGCCACTGCGTAGACAGCAGGGCTGGTGTGGAAGGACCATCCTCAGAAGTTGGTTACTGAAAAGCGATTGGCTCAGCAGGAACTGAGTTGTGCCTTTGCATCTAATGCCCACTTGCTGGCAGGGCTGAGCCATGCAGCTGCTGTGCCACCCTGGCCCAGCCCAGTCCTGGAGCCTTGTTTGGGACACTGTGAGAGTGGGTGTAGCCCCAATCTCACAGCCTCCGCGGGGCCCCGGCTGCGGCAGGCTAGGGACTAGAGCAGCCGGCCCCTCTCTTGGTGAAGTCAGCTGAACCCAACACCAAGCAAGCTCACAAACCACAGAGGCAGCCCTGGGAGCCACAGGACAGTGTAGGTAACACGTCTTGGTTGCTGATGTGGCAGACATGGTCACGATAGTGGGGGGTGACACAGCCCATCAGTGGCGAGGCCCGGTCTGTGGCATGATGTGGTTGGTGGCATGGCACAGTCCTGATGTGGCCCGTTCATGGTGCTGAGGTTTCAAACCTGACCTGGTGAGTACTTGGAGCCCTTACCCCACCCGGCCCCAGGTCTTCCTCTGCCACCAAGATTTCAGGGACAGGAAGTGCTGTTTCCACAGCACAGCTACATCCAGTGACAGCAGGTGAGATGCCGGTGGGAGCTGGCATAATGAGGCCCGACTTGCCAAGGAGGCACCGCAAGGAGAGCGCCGGAGAGGAAGTCAGCAGTGTAAATAGAACAGCAGGCGAGGTGCTTCTCACAGCCTCCCAAGCATGGCCAGCCCAGGAGGGGTGCCCAGGAGGGGCGCCCAGGGCTTGGGGATTCCTGAGCCCGGCTTGCCTCTCTGGACCCCTATCCTGGGGCTGTCATGTCCCTGGCAGCTTGACAGGACAGAGGAGGGTCCCAGACGGTGGGTAGGGGCCACCTAGGAACTGGGGACCGGAGTCTGGGAGGGGGGACCCCTTATGACAGTTAAATGTGCCAGCTTGCTGGGCTCTGGCTTTGGGGCGAGCATCTGGACCAGCCCAGGCAGAGAGGGCTGTCCACGGGTGCGGCGCCCTCCAAGGTCATGGTTCTGGGTAGGGGAAGCTAGCCTGTGGTCCTCTTCCTCCTGGCTCCAGCCCCAGCACTTAGCTGGCTCGTGTCTGCAGAATCCTGCTCTTAGCTAGCTGCCAAGGAAGGTGTTAGCTGTCAACGCAGGTGTTAGCTGTCAAGTCAGGTGTTAGCTGATAACTCAAGTGTTAGCTGATAAGCCGTAACCCTCCCTGGGCTATTCACATTTTAATAGACTCACCCTTAAAGGCGGAAAGAACCTTTAGCATTCAGAGGGGGGCTGTAATGGTGGGTGATAGGCACTGAGCTTAGTATTGTTGGCCCTGCTGGTGAGATGTGTGGCCCCAGGAGGGGCCTCCTGCCTGCTCTAGGTCACTGGTAAGACCCCAGCTGTGTCTGGCCCCTCAGCGCGGGGAAGGGAATGAGGGTGCAGCCTGCTAGAGCTGGAGCAGAACCCCCTGATGGTGTGTCTGGGTGGGATGGTTGAGGGCAGCTGGGATTGTGCAAGAAGTGATTGATGGGCTGGCAAGTAGTAAGCTCCTCGCCTCGGAACGAGGCTGAGGGTTCCATGCCAAGGCAAGAAGCTTTCAAAGAGACCAAGAGGATGTGCGGAGGACGCTCACCCCTCTGAGCCGAGGGCCCACCTGCCCTCAGGCGTCCAGCCTCCTGATCCTGCCATAGTAGAGCTGCTCTGGACATCCCATGGCAGTTTCCTGGGCCCTGTTGGGCTGAGCCCAGACCCCTGCAAGAGGGATGCAGGAGACTGGCTCACAGCTTCCCCAAAGCATCTGCAGTTTCCTCTTTAAAGCACAGCTCCCTGTGGAGGTGCGGCTTTCTCAGAATCAGGGCTGCCCTGGGACCTCAGGGCCCCCAGGGGCCCGGGCAGGACACTAGGTCTGAGCCACAGCCCCACCCCCCTGTAGCCTGAGAGGCCCTGCAGCTGACTGCCTGGCAGGCCTGGGCATGAGCCTTGGCTCAGGGCTCCTCTGCAGGAACTCTGCCAACCTGATTCTCGAGCATTTGCCAGAGCTTCTCTCCCAGCCTGGCCTGTGGAGCAGGGGACAAACCAGGGACAGTGCGGGGACAACAGTGATGGTGGGCAGACCCAGGGGGCTTGGTGTTTGCTGAAGTCCCACGAACGTTATCTGCTGGCATGCATGCCCACCCCAGCAAGCCTTCACGTGGGTCACGGCCGGGACCTGGCTCACCCATGTGGTGGGGGGTGTGGGCACGTTAGTTCACGTGTTTGAACTCTGGGCAAGATGGCATGGGGTTTCTGCAAGCAGGGTTTCCTGGCATGGAGCGTGTGCCTCTCTTGGCAGGTTTTGGTGCAAAAGCTTCCACATGGCAGGTTGAGCAGGAATCACAGCACCTGAGTTCCCAGGGGAGATAGCATGACCTGGAGCTGAACTGGCTCCAGCACCACCTCCGGTCTCACAGGGCCCCCTCCTCACTAACCACCCTCTCCACTGCCCACAGGGAGCCGGCTGCTGGCCTGGGTGCTGTGGCTGCAGGCTTGGCGGGTGGCAGCTCCATGCCCAGGCGCCTGCGTGTGCTACAACGAGCCCAAGGTGACAACAAGCTGTCCGCAGCAGGGCCTTCAGGCCGTGCCCGCCGGCATCCCTGCAGCCAGCCAGCGCATCTTCCTGCACGGCAACCTCATCGCCCACGTGCCGGCCGCCGGCTTCCGCGCCTGCCGCAACCTCACGATCCTGTGGCTGCATTCAAATGCCCTGGCCCACATCGACGCTGCTGCCTTCGCCGGCCTGGCCCTGCTGGAGCAGCTGGACCTCAGCGACAATGCACAACTGCGTGCTGTGGACCCCACCACCTTCCACGGCCTGGGCCGTCTGCACACGCTGCACCTGGACCGCTGTGGTCTGCAGGAGCTGGGCCCCGGCCTGTTCCGTGGCCTGGCCGCCCTGCAGTACCTCTACCTGCAGGACAACAGGCTGCAGGCCCTGCCGGGTGACGCCTTCCGAGACCTGGGCAACCTCACGCACCTCTTCCTGCATGGCAACCGAATTCCCAGCGTGCCTGAGCGCGCCTTCCGGGGCCTGCACAGCCTCGACCGCCTCCTGCTGCACCAGAACCGTGTGGCCCGCGTGCACTCGCACGCTTTTCGTGACCTTGGCCGTCTCATGACCCTCTACCTGTTCGCCAACAACCTCTCGACCCTGCCTGCGGAGGCCCTGGCGTCCCTGCGTGGTCTGCAGTACCTGCGGCTCAATGACAACCCCTGGGTGTGTGACTGCCGGGCCCGCCCCCTCTGGGCCTGGCTGCGGCAGTTCCGGGGTTCCTCGTCTGAGCTGCCCTGCAGCCTGCCGCCACGCCTGGCTGGTCGAGACCTCAAGCGCCTGGCAGCCACCGACCTAGAAGGCTGCACCATGGTGGCTGGGCCTTCCCGCCCCATCTGGACTGGCGGGCCTGCCGATGAGGAGCTGCTGGGGCTCCCCAAGTGTTGCCAACCAAACGCCGCAGACAAGGCCTCGGTTCTGGAAGCTGGAAGCCCAGCGTCAGCCGGCAACGCGCTCAAGGGACGTGTGCCTCCTGGCGACAGCCCTCCAGGCAATGGCTCTGGCCCACGGCACATCAATGACTCCCCCTTTGGGACCCTGCCTGGCTCAGCTGAGCCCCCACTAACTGCATTGAGGCCCCAGGGCTCTGACCTCCCAGGGCCCCCCACCACAGGCCCTCGTCGGAGGCCGGGCTGTTCCCGCAAGAACCGTACCCGCAGCCAGTGCCGTCTGGGCCAGCCGGTCAGTGGGGGCAGCGGGGCTGGTGACCCGGAGAGCTCAGGCGCCCTGCCACGCCGCCTGTGTAGCCTTGCCACCCTGGGCCTGGTGGTGGTGCTCTGGACCATGCTCTGGCCCTACTGACCAGCCCCCGATTCCGAGAAAGGCCTTTCTCAGTAGCCAGGTGTGTGTACATACGGGGTCCCCTCCGCGCCTCCAGCCAGCACTGGGCGGCAGACCCCAAGGGGTAGCCAGCCCCTCCCTAACCGAAGCCTCCCACCTGCCCACCCCATCTCCACCCCATCATGTTTACAGGGAGCAGCGGCAGTGTTTGTTCCAGAACACCGCCTCCCGCCCGGACCGCAGTATATAAAAATATGCATTTTATTTTACTTGTGTAAAAATACTGGACGATGTGGAATAAAGAGCTCTTTTCTTAAGCTGTGGCCTCTCAGGCCGGGGGTGATGCAGCCCAGCCCCTGTCACGGCCACAGTGAGGCCCTAAGACAAGGGAGTTGCGGGCCACACGGGTAGTGCAGCCTGGGCTGCGGCTTTCAGACCATCTCGGCCCAGTAATCACAGTGCCCATTAGGGACCCGTGGTGCCCAGCTCAACCCGCAGCCATGAAGACTGGCATGTGAGCCGCCCGTTCCAGCTGGGCTGACAACAGCCTCGGGGGAAAGGTGTGTGTCCAGCCCACACCACACACCTGGCCCGGGGGAGCGGATGTGGCTGCCTCTGTGGGGACATTTGTTCTGGTGCCACAGGGCGCCCCTGGAGGTCCCAGCCTTACACTGCAGCCAGCCCAGCCCCGGTTGCCCCCCAGCTCCCATGTGGCTTTGGATGGTTCCAGAAGGACCCGGTGCAGGTGGGTTGGGGTGTCCCTGAAGACCTGGGGAGTGAGTTCTGACAGGGGCGATGTGCACCCTCATACCACTGCCTGTGGTCGCATGTGATTCTGTAGCCACACCTGCTCAGGCACCCACACTTACACCATAGCGCACCCCACATACAAGCCCACGTGGGTCTGCATGCCCCCATATACACATGCACACACAACAGGCACACACAGGCAGGGCAGGGGCCGCACGTGTACACGCACATGCATGCACACGCAGCACAGGCGGAAATAGGCACAGGCTTGTTTCCTCAAGCCCTGTGTGCTGAGAACTAAGAAGCCAAAGGGAAAGATTCCACGTGGCCCCCGAGGGTAGGGGCCTGGGGGAGCGTCCAGAGGGCACAGGGAGAGAGAAAAAAACATTGACGGGGGAGGGAGTGAGAAGAATGATGCTCTAGAGCCAGATGGCTGCAGGCTGCTGAGGCTCCAGAAGCCCAGGGGAGGGAGGAGGGAGAGGGAAGGACATCTCAGCAGCCAGGCCCCTGGCTCCTCTGTCCCTCCTTGGGGCCCAGACCCTCCCTCCCCTGCAGGGTACTTACTATTGGGGGGAAGCACTCCTGCCTCCCTCATCTGGCCCTGACCCTCTCAGCCAGGTCTTCCCACATACCCATCTCTTCTAGGGGACCCTCGGGCATGAGCCCACTGGCACTGCCCACCCCTGTGTGGCCCTGGCGGTCGGCCCTTCTGCACAGTAGATGCCAGCACACCAGCTCCAAGACCCAGCTGCCGTGACCCTGGCTCAGTGCAGGCAGCTCAGTCAGGCTCCTGCCCCAGCCCCTCTGGGCCCAGGCAACCCCAGTGCCCCCTGGGTAGCCTCCTAAGAGGCAGCTCTGTGGACTCTGGTATGGCGGTATTGGGCAGCCTCAGGCCCGTGCTTGAAGACCCACCGTCAGCGCTCCCTGACACCCCGTCCCTGTCACTGCACAGCCAGGAGTGTGTCCGCCTGTGCCTGGGCGTCAGTGGGCAGAAGGAGTGTGGGCAGGAGTTTCTTTATCCAGTTCTCTCCTGAGCAACCCCTGCCATGCCCAAGAAGATGCAGCCAACCTGCTAGGCATGGGAAGGGAGCAGGCCTCCAAGCTGAGGCTGCGGGCCTCTTGCATGGCATGGTAGTGCCCCTTCTCTCACCACCTTCCCAGCAGCCAGGAAACGGCAGGCACCCAGGTGCAAAAAGCCCATCTGAGCTCCCCGGCTTGCACGCTTCCCGGGTTGGGGACTTTACTGTCTCTGTGGAGCTGGCTCCTCGCTGAGCGGCGCCTGTCTGCCCTTGGGATACTTTTAAGGCTGACTGTACATGTCGCCACCAGCTGGAACCTTGGGAGGCTGCAAGGCCCCCCCTGAGCTGTGACGTGGCTGACTTGTCCAGGTGCCTCACTGGGCCCTGCCTCCACGGTCACGTGTCCTCCCCAGACCATCCATGAGAGTGCATCCTTCTCTCCCTCAGGCAGGAGATCCTGAGGCCATGGTGGGGAGTGGGGACAAGGGGCTGAATGGTTCTGCCGAGGGTGAAGCAGATGGATGGGTGAGCCCAGGTAGACCTGGGGCATGTGCAGCGTCCCCACAGGCTTTGGGGACTCTGTCCTGAGAGGGCAGGGGTGGTATCTGATTTCCTGAGAAGTTCCCTCTGTCTGTTTTGCGCACAGTGGGGCTTGTGCAGTCGGGGAGGTGGGAGTCACCGTCTGGCCATGTGGATGGATCCGCGGGGACATGGCCAGGTTTGAGCTAGACCCAGCAGAAGGCAGAGGCAGTGGGCAGGCCTGCCTGTGCCTGCCCTGAGCAGCCAGCCTAGGGAGCCCGTCCTTGAGGTGGGGGTGTTGGGAGGAACAGTTGTTGTCAAGGCCCAGGAGACATCTGGGTGGGGGTGTTGTGTGGGCTGAGCTCAGGAGAGGGGCCTGGGCTAAGGGACAATTTGGGAGCCTGGAACCGTTCAGTGATATTTACAGCCCAGGAAGAGATGAGATCACCGGCCGGCGCTGGGGAGGGGCCAGGAGGGGTGTGAGCACTGGGCCCGGGCAGTGGGTTCAGCTCCTGCCTGTCCCAACCTCCACCCCAACCCCTCAGTGGTCTGCTGGTTCCTCTAGGTGATGTTCACTGGACCCGGGATGGCGGGTGAGTGGACAGCGATGTCCGGCCTCAGTCTCCCGGACCCTGAGACCTAAGCAGGAAGCTACGAAAGCCCGGGGAAGCAGTGTTGAGTATGTCAACCTCCCCCAACCCTAGCTGCGGGTTTACTGTGGGCACTCCCGGCTCCCATCCAAGGATGCCAGGCCAACCCCAGGGCAGCCTGTGCACAGAAGCCTTCCCAGCTCACAGGCCTGTCCTCGTGTCTCAGGCCCTGGCCAGGTTAAGGCTGCAAAATGAAATCAGTGGAGGGTGACCCCGGGGGCTGGGCTCAAAGTGGGTGCATGGGGTGGGTGAGGGGCCCTCTCAGGGTGCTGGGACCGGGCTAGGCTGCTCCCAAGCCCTCGCCGTGGGCCCTAGGAGGGCAGTGAGGCACAAAAGCAAGTCCTCTGGGGTTTGAGGGGTCCGAGGGCCACCCTGTGCTGCCATCTACCCAGGGGCTGCAGGGTTGGCCCAGGTCCTCCTACGGAAGCACCTACCCCATTTATCCGGTCGCTCGGGGCTTTGCACAGTAATTGGAAGAATTATTTTTTAATCCTCATATTAGTTCTGAAACAATAGAAACAGCAGAATGCTCAGCAGCTGATGGTAGACTGATGTCCAGTGAGACTAAGAACATGCCAAAAACATGTTGACAAGGAAAAGTGCTTATTTGTTAGATAAGCTGGGACCCAGGCCCCTCTCAGCCAGTGTGCCTGCCCAGGTCCCCAGCCCTGCCCCAGCTCTCAGCCACCCTGGCATGGGGCAAGCACCTCCCACCCCTTGTCTCATTCATGTCCTCGCAGGAAGAGGCTGCTGATGCCCTCCGGTGTGCAGGCAAGGACACTGAGGCCCAGAGGCATGAAATGATGTATCTGGGCAGGATTGGATCTACCCAAGGCCACACTTGTTCAGATGCACGGCCACCAACATGGCTCCATCCAGAGTGCTGTGGTGACTGTGCCTCAGTTTCCCCACCCCAGCTCCAGGACATCACACCATCCTGAGCATCAACCTCTCTCGCTTGTGCCAGTCAGCCTAGGGGGCATCCCTTGGCCTGGGGGTGATACCCACCTGGCACATGGGTACACTGAGCTGTGGTAGACACATGACCACACTGGCACAACTTGTCTCACTCTGGCCCTGCCTCTCTGCCAGCCTTGCTCTTCCTGGTCCTGCCTTGTCCACCCCTCCTCTTCTCCCTCCCGGTGCTGGGCTGAGGCTGACCCAGGACTCGCCTCCATGCACATCACAGAGCCGGGGCAGCCCCAGGACGGAGAGTAGAGAGGTCACTGGCCACCAGCATTCTGGATGCAGCCCTCCTCATGTGACCAGGATGGAATATTACAGGGGACTCCGGAGTCCTGTTCCATCCCTCCCTTGCCCACCTGAGCTCCCAGCTACTCTTCTCAGTACCCTCCGCTTCACTTCAACATTCAGCTCTAAGTGATGCCGGGATGGCTCAGTGGGTTGAGTGCTCATCTTGCAGCCTCTGGGTCCGAGGATCAAATCCCGACCCCGACCCATGTGAACCCATATACTGAACTGGGGTGTGCCCCCAGTTCAGTTCTCACCAGACGAGCCTCCTATGTGGGAGGCCCCCAGTTTGGCTCCCACCCCAGGCATGCTTCCCAGGTGGGAGACCCCCAGCTCACAAGGGTGAGCCTCCCATGTGGGAGGCCCCCAGCCGGTTCCTGTTTCTTCACAGACCCATGCCCACCTGTGGAGTGAATTCATGTAGAAAACTAATGACGTGCAGCTATGGAGACTGTTCTGGGCCCTCCCCCTTCTCTCTCTCTCTCTCTCTCTCTCTCTCTGTCAAAACCAATAAAAATAAATCTTAAAAAAAAAGACATTCAGCTCTGACATGACTCCCTCCTGCAGGAAACCCTCCCTAATCCCCCCAGATTAATTCCCCGGTAGCTGGGCAGTCATGGAATGGATCAGAAGCATCCAGACGCGGGACGGCCGGGGCTTGGAGAAGTCTGAGTCTGGTCATGGGCAGGGCGGGCATTCCTGCCTGTCAAGCAGAATGAGTAAACCCTCGTGGAAGGGGTCCCTGTAGCCCACCACGCTGCTGTGAGAGGGGCCTAGCGTGGGGACCGTGCCAGAGGGGCTAGCAGACATGAGAAGATGGAGCCCTCATGGAGAGGTTGGACAGGGCTCCCTGCTAGACCATCCTGAGGCCAGCCCTCCCTCCAGTCCACCCACAGCCGCAGGAATGTCTTCTTGGCCCTCGGACCTCGTCGCTAAGCACACACTTGGATTCCCAGGCACAACAGGTAAAGGGAGTCCTCAAAGCCATGCAGCGAATAGTGGGGTCCAGCTGGGCCACTTGAGTACACCTCACTCACCCTGGGGCCGCTGCAGCTGGCTGCAGGGACCCCTCACCCTACCACCCTCTGTCCTGAACGCTGCACGCATCGCATTTCCTTCACTCTTGCAGCCAATTGCATGCGGACCACGGGGAGGGCAGGGCTGGCAGCCAGCCACCACAGCCATTGGCAGGAACGCCCAGCTCCAGGGTGGCCTGCCCTCTTTGCTGGACAGCGTTGTCCTTGAGCTGCGTGGATGGGCTGGGGTGGAGGGGTCTTTACACTCTGGCCCAGGTTAGGAAGGGGCAGGTCCCACTCATCCTGGCATCTACCAGTTTACCATGCAGCTATTAGGCACCTACCTCCCCTGTGCTGGGTGGAACTCATGGGCCTCCTCAGGGGCCAGCAGGGGTGCTGCTGGGGCTTCGGATCTCCCCCCCCACCCCCCGCCGGGCCATCTGAACAAGGAAGGGGTTTCTGCCTGAAACTGGGTGGGGGAGGCCCGGGACGTCGTCTGGTGTGCTGAATTCATGCACAGGGTGCACGAGGGAGGAGCGATCTCTTGTCCTTGCGCACCCCAGCCACAGTCCCCCTGGACAAAGCAGGCGGGCAGAGGAGGGCCTCTCCCCCAGCCCACTCCTCTGCAGGGAGGGCTAATTAAACCTGCTGCCGACAAACACGGGGGAGCAGGAAGCCTCTGATCCGTCTTCACAAAGGCTGTGTGGAGATTTATGGGCAATAAAGGAACATCTATCTCAGCGCAGGCAGAGGAGCCATGGCTGGGGGCGGGGGCTGAGGGGAAGGTGGGAGGCAGCCCCCTCCCAACGAGGACAGCAGCCGAATTTTGATGCAGCAAAGGGGAGACATGGGCGAGGCTTCAGGGAACACTCATCGAGGAGGGAGAAAAATTAATGTGAGCAATTAGGGAACGATGAAGACCTCGCTGGGGAAAACACCTTGACACACACGGTGCGGCAAGGCCAGCCTGGGAGCCAGCCACCCGGGGCCAGGCAGCCTAATGGGAAGCGGCACGGAGACAGCCCGATGCCGCACAATTATTTTTGAAAAATGACGGAGCAGAGAGGGAGAGGAAGTGGGGGATGGGAGAGCAGCACTCCGCTCCGGTGTGTGTGTGTGGTGGGGGCTTCCGGGAGGCAGTCACTGAATCCGACGGTGGTGGAGGGTCTTAGGGCCTTGAAAGCTCACGTGCTCAGCAGAGGGATTCTGGGGCCCCTGAGAGCCAACAGGGTTGTGGTGTTTCATGGCTGGGCCCTCCCTGAGGCCCCTTGGCCAACCAGGAGCAGCCATAATAGCCACACTGGCCCACCTGAGGCTCTCACCCCCCCGCCCTGGGTCCCTCTGCTGTCTGCCCTGTGCCACCCAGACCCCAGACAGAATCTGCATCCAGCCCACATGTGCTGTCTGCCTGTCCTTCCATCTCCCCACCACTCAGTGCATCCATCAGACCCTGGGGCGTGGGGGGACCACGGCTTTCCTGTCCCAAGTCAGTATCATCGGGACATGCCCACCTCTCCAGCCACAGATCCCTTCCAGGCCTGCAGAGGAACACAAGGCCACACCCTGGGCCAAGGCTGACAGTGTGGCCAGCCAGGCTGGAGCAGTGGTCCTGTCACACCCATTCCTACCATGCCCAGGGAAGCCTGTGACACCCCCCACCCCCACCCAGCGACTGGCTCAGGCCTATTTAGGGCCCAAGGTTAGGGGTGCGGACAGCTTCAGTCCTGCCGTGATGTGTAGACCCTGCTCTGTCAAGGACAGACATGACCAGGGGGTGAGAACACCCCCCAAGCCTGCTCCCCACATTGCAGGTTAGCTGAAGCACAAAGACTTCTGCAATTTTCCCACCCCATTAGGCTCATTCTATAAAAGTCAACCCCAATTAACACCATGAAACAAGCACCCAGCACTGCTCTAGAAAAGAGACATGCACAGGGGTGAGAACGGTTGTGAGGACACGTGCAGGGCTGCTCAGCCTCCACCATCCCCACGGCTCCATCTTAGAGGAGTCTCAATGTCCTTTTCAGCTGCTGTGAGAACACCAGGCGGCACCGTGTCCAGCACCCAGCATTCTCCACTCTGATGACTCCTGGAGACGCTCTAGGAACCTGTCTCTGGGGCCACCACCTTCTGGAAGCTGGCCCTGACTGCACCCACTCAGCCCTGGAGTCTGAGCCGTCACCCAGAGTTCCTCCTGCCCTGCTGCCAGAGCCCTCTCCCCCTCTGTGTGGCCCAGGGTGACCCTGTGACAGGCATGTGCTGGCCATTCTTGGAAAGGCTTCCTTGGTCTGGAGAGGGGATGTGAGAATGACCATAATACCTAGAAAAGTGCCCACTATTCTAGGGCCACAGGACCAGCCCAAGCCAGAGCCAGCACTCAGGACAGATGGCACAGTTGAGGGGGACCCTTGGCCTCCACCAGCGCTGAGCCAGCTCCGCCTCCTAGTGACCAAGACGGGGCTTCCTGCCACTTTCCTTAGTCTCAGTCGGGGTCGGTCTGTTCTTTGCAGCCCCTGGGACGGAGCTTTATTGTCACTGGTGGGTGTGTACGAGGAGGGGACTGGGATTTGCAGGGAAGGAAAAGAGAGGGAGGATGGAGCAGCCCCTCATCTTCCATTGAAACACTGCTGGAAGCCAGTGGGGAGCTAAGGAGCAGTGGACCCTCCAGAAGAGCCAGCCAGCTCCCTGCTGCGGACGTCATAGCTGCTCCGCCCCTGAGGGGCCTGTGGAAGGAGGGGCCTCCCCCTCCCCATGCCACCTGGCTGAGCAGGTAGAAGGAAGACCATCCTGGCCCTGAGCCTGGGAGGGGCAGGGCAGAGACCTGACCCTGGTGTGCGTGGGCTCACCTCTTGACCTTACCTGCTGCCCATGCTGGGTGGGGGCAGGGGCTTCCCAGAGAACCTACTGAGAGGTGCTGGGTCGGACAAGGGCACCGCTGAGGGTGAGGAGGGAAGTGGGGAGATGCTCGTGGAAGGATGAGGCTGTGGATTTGACCCCACAGTCTCTCTGGCTGGGAAGCTGCTGGCGCAAGACCCAGAGCCTTCCTTTCTCCCAGCTGGCCTCCAGCTGGGCTGGCTACCCATCAAGCAGATGCTCAAATAATGCAGGATTTGACTTGCAAAGTCAGCGCAGTGCTAATAGCAGGCGTGCCCACGTGGGAGAGGACACCTGAAATCCAGGCCTCAGGGCCGGAAGACGCCCCGGTCTGCCGTGGAGTCAGGGCCTCAGGAGACCCAGGGCCTGTCACCCTGGCTTCTGCCCCTCTCAGGGCCCAAGGATACAGTGTGGTGAGCAGGCAGGCAGCCCAAATAGGGAGACAGTCTCAGAACTTTAAGTTGGGGCCAGGGTGGGGAGCCCAGCCCCCGGCATGTGGCACCCCCTTGTGGGGAGGTGGCTAGGGTGGGGCTACCTGGCCCTTCCTACACAGGATCTTGGCCTCACAGACCCCTCCTGCCCCAGCTAGAACCCCCAAGTGTAGCTGGTCCTGATGGTAGCAGTTCACCTCCCTCTTCTTGGGTCCCCCATCAGAACCGGGGAGTCGGCAGGGTGGGCCCAGCAGGAAACAGGGAGCTGAGCACCCTCAGCAGGGGCTGAGCCGGGCACATGGATAGGGGACCCTGAAGGTGACAAGTGGGGAAAGGCGCTGTATTGGGGGTAGGATGTCTCCATAGATTAGGTCATAGCCACATGGCTGGGGTCAGGGGTGAGGACGTCTTCCAGGGTCCTCTGCAGGGTGAGGCAGGCCTCACCACTTTGGGGGTCCACCAGCCATGAAGTAGTCCTTAGTGGACCCCTCCAACATGAGACCTGGGCTGAGGGAGGGGGCCTGGGCCTGAAGAAGGGGGAGTTGGGAGGGGGAGGGGCTGGTCTGGGATCCCACTGAGCTGTGAGCTCCAGGGTCTCACCACACAGTGTCCTTCCTGTTCCCACCACATCCACTTCGCAATGCCAGTCACACGGTGCTGTGTGCCTACTCTTGGCGCCAGGGAGGGTGCCCTAAGGCCTGGGCTTGGGCATAGTCCAAGCTGGATGCTGTGACCAGCTGTTCATTGAGCCAGGAAATTCCCCAATTATCGCTGTGTCGCCAAAGCTGGCTGGTGTGCTGGCTGCACGCCGACTGCACACCAACGTCTGTGGGAAGGGGAGCCGACCCAGAGCAGCAGGGGCCAAAATAAGGCCTGGAGCACCTAAGAGAGGTCTGTGCCCATGAGGCACTTTCCCAGAGACCCGTCAGCCTGGCTGAGTGGGTGGGAGGGGTGTCCAGCCCCCATCCCCAGCTGTGCACAGCGAATCCTTGTGTTCCTTGTCCTGCCCTAAGGCACTGTGCCCACCCTCCACCTCCCTCTGCACCTGGCTAGAGTCTATGCATCCAAGTCCTGCAACTGGGCATGTGGGCTGGGGTCTGGCAGGTGAGTTACCATGTGGGCACCTGTGGAGAAATGCTCCCTCTCCAGCACCCAAGATTGTCACTGTCCCACCACGATGCCATTTACCTGCTGATGCTGGTGGCCCCGGACTGGGCAGGCTGGGCCCCGGGACTCCCTGTGCTCTGCTTGGCCTGACCCACCCCCACACTTCTCCTAATTGGGCCTTGTCCCTGACAGAGTGCTACCCAGGCCTCCATGCCGTTTCTGTCAACGTCGGCACAATCTTTGCTCGCTGAAGCCTGGCAGAGCGGAGAGGCCAGTGCAGCCGAAATAGCTCCAGGCCCCTGGGAGCCATGCAGCAGAAGCAGGGAGGGCGGTAGATCCGCGGTGTGGTGGGGACAGCCTAGGAGGCTGCCTGCCTGGTCCTGCCCTGCTCATGTCTGCGGTGGGTCATGGCCCAGATACTAGATACTACCTCTATGAGACTCAGGGAGACCCCGTACCCAGAGCAAGTCAGCCCTGGGACCAGCCAAGTGCACTGTTACATGGTGCGGAGACCCCACCTGGGCAGCAGGACGTGAGGGGACTCGGGGTCAACTGTTGTCCCCGCTCCTCCTGCATGGGGTTCCAGAGCTCTTCTCCCTCCACAAACCACCTTTGCCGGCTCAGCATGACTGTAGAGTCCCCTCATCCTTGTTAAAAAGGCAGAACCAGGACCCTCACTGGAGAGCAGGTGGGTGAGTCTGGGAGCTCTGGGGCTGAGCACGTGCCCTGGGTGACTCCTATGATTGGGGACATTTGGGACACAGACCTCAAAATGCTGCTCCCCAAATGGAGAGAATTAGGCAAGAACAGCCCAGAATATGCATCATGATTTTGTAACTACAGATAAAGGCTCCAGAGGGAGCATAGAGGGATGGCAAGACTCAGCAGGGCTGCCGGGCTGGCTTCCTGCTGCTGGGGGGCCCTGAGGGTCACTTCACCTCCCCAGGCCTCAGTTTCCCCTTCTGTGGAATGGAGTAATGGTGAGACTCATAGCAACGTCTACAGGGAATCACCACAAGGTCCCTGGCCCTCTCTCCTCAGCCCAGCCGTGCACACTTACCCAGAAACCTGCACCGTGGGCTGTGACCAGCGGGAGCCAACCACACGTGCACGGACTCTCACGTGTGCATATGTGTACCCAGTGCGCATCACCCAGGTGGTCAGCTCACAGGGCTGGGATTTGGGTGGATTTTCTTCTCTTCTGGGGTTCATGCATCTGTGGCTGCCCACCCCCAGCCTGTGTCCCCTCATCCAAGGCTGCCTCCAGTCACCACACAGCCCACAGCCACAGCTGGTGGCAGGTGCATGGAGGGACCCCAGCTCCTGGGACTCGGGCTCCTGCCACAGGCAACAAGCTGCCCAACAATGGATTTCTCCTGAGCAGCCAGCCCTGGGAAGCAACGCGGAGGCCCACACCAGGGTGCTGTCAGCTCCGGGCTCTCACTGGTGTTCACTGAGACCCAGAGGTGGGTGTGAGGCCCCCCTCCCCACAGCCCCTCTCTGGGCTGATCCCAAAAGGCAGCCCTCAGGCTTGGCTGGGGGTCTACAGCATCAATCCACTCCCCTGATGTTGTGACCCTGGCTGTGGTGCCCCTGCACACAGTTCAGGGAGAGAGGGTGGTCTTGGGGAGGTCCTGTTCCCAGAAGGCTCTGGAAGCCGAGCCCCATACCCACCCTGCATTTTCACACACCCTTCATTGCTACACAGCGCCTTGTTCACAGTTCACTTGACATTAAAATTAGAAGTGCTGACGAAACTCCAGCAAATTCTGGCTCCAAAGGGCAGTCCGTTCCATGAGCTATGGGACATGGCAGGAGGGGCTGGCCTGGGGCGGGCACCCAGCTGTGAGCATCCACACCGGGCAGAGGCCTAGCCTGGAGCCTCCTGGGAGCCCAGAGGTGAGCATGGGGGGCAAGTGGCCCCACAGCAAGGTGAGGAAGAGACCGAGGACCAAGTGCCTAGCCTGGCCCTGCTCTGCAGTGACATGGCCAAGGAATCAAAGGCTCAGCTGTGGTCACTGGGAATGTCCCCCAGGTGCCTAGCAGGGACGGTCACCGAGGACACTGCGAGCTCCTCCAGACCCCTGTGGGACAGTCATGCTCTGAGGCCCATGTGCCTACAGACCCACCCCAGGGCCTTTCCACGTGCTGGTCCCCACAGTCCCTCTCTGTGCACTCTCTCCAGGCACCCCCATCCCCCTGGGTCTGTTCTCACAGCACAGCTCAGCAGGGCCTCCTCAGCTTCCTGACTACACCCCATACCTCCCACAGTAATCCTCTAGACCCTCCCATTCACCGTGTGTGCCCTATACGGACCCTACACAGTGCTCCCCGGTCTCCATTACAGCTGCACTCTCTCAGGATGGCACCCAGCGGCCTTGGTGACAACCTGTGACAGGGACCTGCGGGATCAGAGACACCTCGGAGTCATGGAAGTGGCCAGAAGGACATGGAGAGTCCCCGATGGCATCCTCTACCCCTCCTGACCTTAGGCCGGGCAGGGCCCTTCCTCACACAGGAAGCCAAGAGGAGTCTGGATCCAGTAGAATCGCCACCCCAGGGAGTGGCTCAGACACACTGATTGTAAACAGCTATTAGGTTTCTGGAGAGCAAAGTAGTTTTAATAGCAGAGCAATTCTTCTCTGTGTTGTGGGGAGCTGGGAACCCAGGAGTCCCCCACCCACCTGCCTGGCCCGCATCTGGACCCGCACCTGACAGTGTGGAGGCCCGTTAGCCACAGGACCTCGCGTCAGCCTGTCCAGTGAGTGACGGGTCCTGCCCAGACCCAGGCTAGGTCCCCAAGCCCCTCACAGGGCCCCAAACCAGGCCTGGCATCTTATCCCCCATCTTCCATTGAGAACTGGGCTCCTGGCCATGTCTCTCGCGTTCTCCTCTCGGTCTTCACATGACGCTATGCTAGGGGGTCTGGGGATGCGGTGGGCTCGCAGGGGCCTGGGCACGCCCAGCCTTGGGGGACCACACCTCACAAGGCTCATGCAGGGAGGAGCTGTGGGCAGCACCCAGAGCACTTCAGGTGGGACTGGAGCCTCAGCGCTCCCCCCAGAGCTGAGGCTGTGGTGGTCCTTAGACACTGGAGAGGGTGAGGCAGGCCCAGCTACCAGGGACCAATCACTGCTGCAGCAGCCGGCCCCACCTGCCCAGGGCCCCTTAAGTCCTCACTGCCATTTTCACAGCAAGTTCTGTGTACGTCTGTGAGCATGCTGGTGTCCCGGGCACACATGTGCACATGGACACGTGCCTGTGAACACGCTTTGTGAATGGGCACGCCTGTGTTCCTGTGAGGTCACAGCGGCAGCCCTCCTGGGCATGCATCGCATCCTAGTCTCCACCTAGCACATTCTCCTTCCCCGCCCCGGGGTCTCCATCCTGGCCCCCTGGCCTCCAGGCCCCGACCCAATGCCGGGGGAGATCAAGGACCAGGGCTGTGTGATGCCGGGTAGCTGGTGACCCCTCTCTGTGCCCACTGACATCATGCTGTCCCCCACAGGAGGTCACACACTGAGCTCAGCAGTTGTGTCCTTGTCACCACAGCTCTGGAAAGGGTCCCGGGGTGTTACCCTGGGGGATGGGCAGAGGTTCCTAATAGTGGGGAGTGGTCTGGGCTGGAAAGTGTCTCTCATCACAGGCACGGCCTAGTGCCCCCACCAGGTACGGAGTCCGCAGACCAGGGGCAGCAAGAGAGCCTTAGATCTGGACAGCTCAGGCCCTGTCCCCACCACAGAAGAAAACCGTCCTCCAGCCTGCCGTCAGCTCAGCGCCGGCTCCAGCCGCCCAGAGGCCTCTGACGGCAGGAAATCCATACTGAGCTGAGTGATGCTGTTCCACAGAGGTCAGACCTGTGCGGGGAGGATGGAGAGGCAGGTAGGGGATCAGGCCGGCTGCCTCCCCTCTGCTCAGGGGCTGAAAGCAGGCCAAGGTGCCCAGGTGAGCTCCGCACATGCCTTCTGTAGGCAGCAGGCCCCACCTGGCCCCGTCCACCCTTGAGAGCACCTAGCACAGAAACCCTCGGCCAGATCCCGGCTTGCAGGTAATGAGTTGCAGGGACCACATGACTGTCTTCCCCGGCAAGGAGGCAGCCAGGACAAGGACAGCTTAACCATGACGATGGGACCCATGGGGCCCCTCCCAGCAGCCAGCCCCCTTCTTCTCCGTTGGTCACCTAGTGGGGACCGGAAGGGCATTAGTGGCCTCCTGGGTCCCCTTCACTGTTGTCCAAGGGCACAGCTCAGGTCCACCAGCCTGGCCCAGGGCTGTCAGTGCAGCTTCAAGAGGATCCTCTGGGCCCTCCAGACCCCTTGGCTGGGTGGAGTGACTAATGGGATCAGCGTCCTCTGTCCCCCAAAGAACCACACACAAAGTGAAGGAGTAAATGAACAAATGAACCCAAAGTAAACAAACAAACAAAAAAGCAAACACCCCAATGTCCCTGCGAAGCTGGAGCTGTCCCAGGTGAGCAGGAACCAAGAGCTCCAGAGTCCTGTGGGTGGCAGGGCTCCATTTAGGGCACTGAACCCCGGTTTTTTGGAGGTTCCTGTCAGTGCCTTCTGGCCATTGCAGAACACCCTGGCCTCCTGGCCCCACTCCCATGCTAAACACGTTGGGGAGACAGAGGCTGGAAGTGGACGTGCCTGTTATTGCTTCCCGGGCATTTCCCACAGGCCCCATCAGGCCCAGAAGGCCAGCGCTTCTGGTGTGGGGGCCGTACGGCCAGTCTGGCCAATGGGCTGTGGGCAGGAGTGGGGCTGGAAACATCTGGGCTTGATGGGAGACCTGTAGGATCCCTTTTTCCCTGTACCCTGAATTCAGCAACTACCCAGAAGGTGGGTGCCCGTCAGCCTAGGAAGTTGAATGACTTAGAATAGGGCCTCCTGCCAATCAGATGCAGTATTGAGTATAAGCCATGGAGAAATCCTCCACTGTTATTTTAAGGTTTGGGGCTGTTTGTTACATCAGTATAATCTGCCCATTCTGACTGATACAGGGAACAGCCACCAGGCTGGTTTCTCACTGGACACAGAAATAGAGAGACAAGCAGGGTCTGAGGTTGGAGACAAGGGTAGAAGGCCCCTCCTGGCCAGATGTTTAAGCTGATAGGCCAGCCAATCTCCTAAGACATGAACCTCCATGAAAGTGAGCTCACAAGAGGGCTCTTGATTAGGGCAGGCTGGCAGGACAGGCATGTAGCCTTTATCCCCTGGCCTTGCCAGGGTGGGTCACACACTGCTCAGCAGGACAGGGAAGAGCCTTGGACTTCAGGCCACGTACGGTTGGTCCCTCTGTCAGGAGCTGAGGTCCCTTGGCCCAGTGGGGCAGATTCTCTGGCATGACCATCCAGTTGTCTCCTGTACTGAATCATCTCATCAGGACGAAGCTCCCAGCCTTCATCCCATTTCCCTCTTCCAGGAGGGGAGTCTACTGCCCCGCCAACCCCTCCCGCTCCCTTCTCCTTCCTCCTGCTCCCTTCTCCCTCCTCCTCCTTCTGGGTCAGACACCTGCTCCCTGGGCCTGACTGTGGGCCCCTGTTCCCTCCTCAAGGCCAGGCTGTCTCCTTCATTCTCCTCTGGGTCCTGAGTCCTAAAACAGCCTGTGCCAGGCACACTGTAAGTGCTCACTAAACAGCTCTGAGGGAATACCATGATTAGCCCCATTTTACACAAGGGAACACTGAGGCCTAGAGCCACCTACCCTGGCCCCTCCAGGTCTACCCCACAGAGGTCCATGGCCCCAGGCTTCTGCCCTGGGGCCAGGCTTATCTAGAAAGTCCCCCCACCCCACCCCCAGGGTATGAGGCTGTGCAGCCTGCAAAGGCATGTTTTCATTAGCAAGAGATGAATAATTAATACCACGGCGCCTTTGAAACTGTTTTAGTTTTTGTTTTAAACCTCTATTTTTCTATGTATAGAAACAACACTTTTGTTAGGTACCAAATTTATTTTTTAATAAACACTGCAGTTATTTATGCAATCTCTAGTGCTCCCTGGGGTAGATTGGCATAGAGGACATGTACCAAGACTCGCTAGGGCATCACCATCAGCCCCCACCGCATGCCAGCCGCCCGCACCCCAAGGAGCACACAGCAGGGGCAGAGGGCAGAGGGAGGAGGTGCAGGCGAGGCCTGGCCGGTGGCCCAGCTGTGGCACTGCTGTACAGTTCCTGAGCACCCTGCCTGGTTCCTCTCATCTCTCCCACCCCACACCGCAGGCCTGGATGGGGGGATGGGTGGGTAGTGCCATCTCCTGGGTGGGAGGGGGAGGAGCCCAGGGTAAGAAGGGCTTCAGGCAAAGGCTGGACTCCGTCTCACAGGGAGAGCATGTGGCGGGTAAGGCCTGGGGCTCACCCGTCCTGGAAGGGTCAGCTGAGCCATATGAGGTCCAAGGCCACTGGCCCCAGGTGAGCCCCCTAACCAAATCAGGACACCCATGAGACCCTCCTTCCTTCACCCTTCAAGCCTAGAACCTAGGCCAAGGACCAGCTCTGTGATTTTCTGGGCCAAGCGTTGGCGAGCCTTGATTTCTTTGCTCTGTGAATCCATCCTCAAATCCCCTTATTTGGTGTTTTCTCAGAGATGAAGTCAAACGCATTTTAAAACTACAAGCCATGGGGAGTACGGACGGCAGAAGAAAAACCATATGCTGACTCCCTAAGCGCTCCGGCCCATGATGGAGGCGTGGCGCTGCCTCGTACCAGGACGCCTGAGACCCTGAGCGGGCACACACCAACCAGGGTGCAAGGCATGGACATCCGGCCCCACACAGAGTCCCGCTGCCCGGCTGCATTTGCTTGGCTAGGATATGACACTAAACAAAAGAATTAGGATGTAAAAAATTTTTTTCTTGCTAAGAGTCGTCATTAATTTTTTAAAGTGCGCAATATTGTCCTCAACAAAACACGTGAAAAACGAGTTGTCTGTTCCTAATAAATATTTTCTAGATTAAGTATCTGTAATGCTATTAATTATTTATCTCCATATATGAAGAATGCATAATTTGTAATAAGATGCAGAAAGGGTTTTAATTTCTCTGCACAATATATGAAATTGAGTTTTTGACTAATACATGAATAAATTGACTCTAATCCCTTCCTGTCATGGTCTACGGTATTGTTTTAGGTATAAATCTCTTATTTTATAGATGTTTTCAAAAAATTAATCTCCAATATTTAAGGATCGACATAAATCTTGGTCACGGGGAGTTTCACTCAGCAGGTTCCCATTTATAAGGCTTGTCGTTTCCACATGTCCCCCTGAATCATCGCCGTACATGCCAAAATCACGCCAGGGCGCCATAAACTCTTACAAATGTTCATAATTTACAAAATAGATGCTGCGTTGTCAATAATAAGGTGGTGCAGGGCCCAAGGCAGCAGGAGGTACAACACCGGCTCTTCCCTGCTTTTTCCCTCGGGCTCTGTACAGTGGTTCAGGGCACCTGGGTTGGTCACTCGGGGACAAAAGTGAGGGCGTCCCACACATCCGCGGTTCTTGGCTGAAGAAGCATATCCGGGGCGCTTGGTGGCTCAGAGACCAGGGAGGGACTAAGAGGAGGGGTTCCTGTGCCAAAGGCCAGCAGGCACCAGGAAAGCTGACAAGAAGGGTCAATGAGAGGATGATAGACAGGGGAGGGACTGGGGCCCGCACCCACAACTGTTAACTCCACAGTCCTCCTGGGCACAGGTCTCAAAGCTCCCCTGAGGAAGGTGAATGAATCCAGTCACTGTACCAAGCACCTGTCCTGGACACCGGTGATGGGTGCATAGGAGAAGCCCTACCTCTTCATCAGAGGGTGGCATCTGGTGGTGACCATCCCAGCTCAACCAAGCCAGGAAGGCTTCCTGGAAGAGGTGGTGCAGTGTGGGCTGGGGCACCCAGTTGTGTTGCCAGCTTGCCATGTGACCTCAGCGAGTCTGCCCCTGCTCTGGGCCTCAGTTTTTTCACCTGGAATCACAGAGCCTGGGGTCCAGTCCCCGTGAGGTTGTGTATAGGCCACAGGGTCAGGCTGGCCACTCCTATTCAGGGCACAGCTCCTCTGCAAAGTGGGGCTGATGACTCTGCATGGGACAATGATGGTGGGATGGCTAATGCCCCAGGCATCGGGGGTCGAGTCATAACCCGAGCTGGGCTACTCACAGTACCTCCTCCTCCTGGCCACATCACAGTGGCTGGGTGGGGGATGCTGGGATAGCTCAACAGGTTGAGTGTCTGCCTTGCAACAGTTAAGGTCCAAGGATCAAATCCTGCCCTGGGCCTTGCAAACCCACAGTGATTGGGTGAAGGGAGAGTCATGTGACCTGAGCCAGACCACTCAGACGCTTCCCTGAAATTTTTCAATCTGAAGCAGGAGATGAACCTTTTTTCACCCTGAAGGGAGGTCTGGGAGAACAAGCCTAGCACTTCTGGGGCCACAGGTCCCAACTTAGGGACCAGTCTGTCTAGAAGGCGGATGATGGAAGGAAGTGGCAACAGGCCTGGGAAGGAACCGGTGTCCCGGGACCAGCTAGTTCCTGTGGTCTCAAGACCATTCTGGGCATCCAGGAAGTGCCACCCACACGGTCCTGAGACACTTCCCTGAGCCCTGGGGGTTCACATCAGAGTCAGAGTGTGGGTGCTCTCAGGCCCGCAACAGTACACAGTTATGGAGTCAGTGCTGATGGCCCAATAACTCAGGGGATGGGGGGTAGAAGTGGGTGAAGACCAAGGACTCCAGTTTACTCCTCATGCCAACTTTTTCAGGGTTTGTAAGGAAGCAGCAAGTATCATTTCATCACAAATGCTTGATAATTGGAGAACCAGAGATTAAAGTGTGTTTTTGAAAACTGAGACTTGAGCACTCAGAATTTAGAGCAAAACATCTATCCACCTTACCACCCACGGCTGCAGAACATAGAAAACCAAAATGCCAGGCAGCAAAAAGTCATAAAACAAGAGATGTAAAGTACAGCACAGAGAATATAGTCAATAATGTTGCAACAACTATGTGTAGTGCCAGGTGGGTACTAGACTGATGGGGGGGGGGGGGCGGTGGCGGATTACTGTGTAAATTATGTAAATATGTAACCACTATGTTGCACAACTGAGAATTGTTTAGAAAACTAAAAAAAAAATTAATAAATAAGGCATAAAATAGAGGGGTAAAACAGGCTAGTCACAAAAGGACAGATACTGTAGGATTCCACTTAACATGAGGTACCTGGAAGAGTCAAATTCATAGAGATAGAAAGTAGAATGGTGGTTGGTAGGGGCTAGTGGTTGGCAGGGAGGAGAATGGGGAGCCATTGTTTAATGGGGACAGAGTTTCAGTTTGGGAAGATGAAAAAGTCTGAAGATGGATGGTGGTGATAGTTGCACAGTGTGAATGTACTTAATGTCACAGAAGTGTACACTTAAAATGGTTAAAATGGCAAATTTTATGTTATGTATACGTTACCACAATTAAAGAAAAGAGAAGAATATCCCCACTCCAATATATATATATATCACGAGGATGCCAGGACAGCTCAAGCGTCTGCCTCGAAATCTCGCGGTCTGGGGTTCAGTTCCCAGCCCTGGCCCACGCAGGCCCATGTGCTGAACTGCGGCTCAACCAGTAACAGCCACAGTGATGAGGGTTCTCACCTTCCACGCGGGAGGCGCCTGCTTCAGTTCCGCCCCACAAGATCCCACAGCCACCCGTGTGGAATGAAGCCACGTCATAACTAATGATATACAGCTATGGAGACTGCTCTGGGCCCTCCCGCCTTCTCTCTCTCTCTCTCTCTCTCTCTCTCTCTCTCTCTCTCTCTCTCTCTCTCTCTCTCTCTCTCTCTCTCTCACCTTCTCTCAAACAATAAAATAAATCTTTTTAAGAAATGCCCCAGGGAAGCCGGGATAGCTCAATAGGTTGAGTGCTTGCCTTGCAGCCGCAGGGTCTGGTGATCAAGTCCGGGCCCCCGCCCTGGCCGGTGCAAAGCGTCTCCAAAAGATCTTGGCAAACTTTGACTCCCCTTTGCTTTTGTTCAGTGGTGAGCGCTTTGGGGACCATTTTTTGCACACACCTTTCTCATGCCAAGATTTTCAGTGAAGGTTTTCCTAACTGTTTCTATATCGATGTTTGCTTGGTCTGCTATGCTTCTCACAGTCAGTCGACAATTTTGAAGCACAACTTGATGAATTTTTGCATTGTTTTCATCAATTTTGCTTGTTACTAGCCACCCTGACCTCTCTTTATCCGTGACGCTTTCTCTCCCCAGAAAAACATTTCATCCATTTGTACAGTGCCATTTTCTTCATGGCATTACCCCCATCAACTTGGACTAACGTGTCCCTGATTTCCCTTCCACTCTTTCTAAGTTGAAGAAGAAATTTCATGTTTGATCGTTGCTCTAGTTTGTTCGTTGCTCTAGGGGTCTCCAAACTACGGCCCTCTCATCCGGCCCATGGAGACCTTTTTATCTGAATAAAATAATATTAAATAAATAATTAAAAACAACATCTATGTTTTGATTCTTTTTTATTTGGACCTCGAGTGTGTAGTCGGCCCCCAAACTGCTGTTTGATAGTTAATGCGGCCCGCGGGCTGAAAAGTTTGGAGACCCCTGCCAAGCTCCAACATTCTCGTGGCAGCAACAAAAACATACAACAACAATAATGAGCGCCACTCATGAAGACACCACCACACGTTGACACGAACAAAGCTGTGAGACACTGATGCACCAAGGGAATGAATGAAACCTTGGCAAGTTGTTCGTACAGTGCTGCCCATGTAAGCGCACAGTGGCAAGTTTGCGAGCTGACTTGTCAGACCTCCTATGTGCACACGTATGCATGTGAGCATGTATGTGTGTAGATGTGTGAACCATGGCAGCTTCCCCAAGGACCAGCCCCTAGAGGGGCTCTGCCCTGTGTCCTCGTGTCATTGTCATTGTGTACTTGGAGCATCATGGGAACAGATTCCTAAATGGACAGAAGCCAAAACACCATGCCCAGCCTGGGCTGCAGGAACATGGAGGCAGGCAGGGCACCCCTCGCTCAGTACCTTCAAGTTCAAGCTCGGGGTGCTAAGAGCAAGCAGCTGGGCCTTGGGAAGAAGTTGAGCTATGCATTCTGTCTTGGGGAAGTACAGGCACCTCCTGTGTCTGAGGGAGGGCACTCCGGGACAGGGCCCCGGCTTAAAGGACGACAGCCATGCCCATCAGTGAAACAGGTCCCGGACCCCCAGGTGAGTTGCTAGCCTGCCAGGGACAGAGACCCAAGGGTGGGCAGAGGCTAGAAACCTGGAGAAGGCAGAGGAACATGGTCTCCTCCCCTACATGGAGTTTATGTCCTTTTTAATGAGAGGAAACTGAGGCTCTGGAGTTGAAGGCCTTGACCAAGGAGCCAGGAGTTGCTGTGAGGCCATAGTGGGGTCCCCAACTCTAAGAACCCCCAGTGAAGGCCAGAAGCCCTGTGTGGTTCATGACCCATGGCAGGCTCCCTTCCCTGTGAAGAAGAAGGTGGCTACAGGTGGGTTTTATGGAGAACATCCAGAAATTGCGCACATGTGATTCCAATGGGGTATTAGAACTGGGCTCTGGAGAAGCAAGTACAAGGAGGAAGCGGGCTGGCAGGACTGAGCATCCCAGGTAGCAAAGCAAGATGTGTAACTAGTTGCCCCGGACTCAGTTCCACAGCCGTCATGGACTCTCAGGGACCTGGGGCCAGCACCCCCCTCAGGCCCCAGTCCCACGTATATGGACACCTCTGTACACTCCTCATCGTGTGTGAGAGCTTGTAGGTGCTACACAGGTCATTGTGTCTCCTGACAGGAGGACCCCTGGGACCAGCCAAAGCCAAGCAATGTTGAGTCCCCATCACGCCCTGCAGGGAGACGGGACACTCAGAGCCAGCCTGGCCACTCCCCTTCATGACCCACAGCGTGGGCCAACCCTGGGCCCTCTCTTCCTCGTCTGGAGCCTGTGGACAAATCCCAGTGGTCCGCCATGGCGCAGGGTGGAGGCACAGTCCCGCATCCTGCCCTGCTCCCGCGAGGCCTGGACCCCCGCCAGGCTGCCCTTGGCTCTCCTTTCATTCCGTACAGTCCTGAGGAGCTGACAATGCCCCCCAGGACTGCAGGGTCAACCACACCCCCCGGCCACCAATGCAATGGATGAGTCAAAAAACTCCCTGGCCTTCCCAGGTGCACCACTTCGATGATGGTAAATCCGAATCCTCTTCCTCTTCCTCTTTCCTCAGAACTCTTATCCTTTTATTTATAAACTGCCAAGTGTGTTGCCCGTCTCCTGTCCCTTCTTCCTCCATAGCCCCAGGAGCAGAGTGGAGGTCACACCGGCCTGTGAGGCCTTTGCAGTAAGCTCACGGGCCTGTGATCCCCGGCGTAGCAAATATTTCTTTCTGAGAAAATCTTCCTAATGGTCCTCGCTGTGCTCCTAGAGGTCCTGGGTCCTGGGAGACCAACCCCAAGCAAGGTGGGGAGGTGACACTCCTGGAAGTGAAGGCGGAGTCTGCAGGTGACATGTGGCAGCAGAACAGTTGACAGCAAAGCTGCCACAAGCCACCTCCGTCACTCCTCACAGCAGCCCGGGGACAGGCTGCTAGAGTGGTGGCTGGACCCAGGGCCACATGGCTGACAGGAGCCATGGATTCTGCCCACTTGGCCTGGAGCTGCCAGACACCCCTCAGGCCAAAAGTGTCCTCCAGGCAAAGCCCCGGCCTCAGGTGTGGTGCTGCCGGCAGACGTGGACGCCAGACGAGTCCCAGCGGCCGGGCCTCCCCCAGACACCCCTCCTGGTGGCTCTTGCCCACCAGTGCCGTCCCCGTCGCTCGCTGCCGCCCCAGGCTAGAGCCGGCTCCCTGAGTGACAGCAATTAGGGCCGTGGCTGGCAGAGCAGCCGCTACCCCTCAAAGCACCTGATGCGGCAGCAGCTCCCCGGGGGGCTGCCGTGCTCCGGCTATGGCTGAGGCACTTGGAATCTGCTGCTTTCTGTTGTAAAAATGGAAACATCCCCTATGTGAGAAACAAGCTGGCAAGGAGAGAGCCACTGTGAAATCTCACACCCCGAGGCGGGCAGGCGGTGGCCGGGGGGCCAGCAGGCAAGATCTGTGCGGGGGGAGCCAAGAACCATGGGGGGTGCAGGAGGCAGGGTGCACACAGCCCCGGTCAGACAACCCTGCCGGAAACTCAGGACAGGCCCTCCCCACCGCAAGTGGCTATTTTTCAAAAACGCCAGCTGAGCCAGTGCATCGGGCTGTCAGCACCTGCTGGGGGTCTGGTCCCCAGGAGCCATCCAAATCAGAGGGGCTTCCTAGGGTCCAGAGGCATGGGGCCAGCTGCCCCATGGAGTGTGGAGTCAGCGATGGGGTGTCTGTGTGGCAAGGAGGGTCCTCCAGAGGGACCAGGCAGCCCTGTCCGGGGCTTCAGAACCAAACATTCAAGCCCAGCACACAGGAGGACATTGGCCCACGCACCCCAGACACCGTTAGGCTGGGACAGGGCACTCTAATGCTCCTACCTGGTGGCACAGTCCCCAAGGTCCAAGCAACTGACTTTATTTGGGCAGGACCCTCCTTCCCAGCCCCCAGCACTGCTCAGCCACAGGCTCGGCACCTCACTCTCAAATCTTGTGCTAACTAAAGCAGCGCCTGCAAACACCCACCAGCACCGGGAGCCCATGTTGTATGTGCGAAACGCCCTCGCCCTGCCGGCTGTTCTCACTCCCAGATTCACCAAGAACGTGGTGCGGTGCCCATTTGCTCTGCTGACGGTGGACATTGGCCAGCGAAGGCCAGAACCCACAAGGGCAGGCCGTGGGCAGTGTCCCCCTGGTGGCCTGGTATGGAGCAGAGCTTCCGTTTGACTGTTGGGAGCAGGGGAATATGGGGGCCACCTCTTCAGAGTGTGGTTGGAACGCCCCATGACAAGCCCACCCTGCTGATAATTTCCCTGCAAGATGCTGGTCATTCTGAGGCCTGGAGGAGGGTCAGGAACCATGTCCAGCTCCCAGGATGGTAATGACCACCCCTTCAACACCATCTGGCCCAAGGGATCCCCTCTGATGGCTCCTGGGCATGTTACTCAAAGCCAGAAATCAGACAGCCTCCAAGCCCCCAGGTCCTCAGCAAGGTGGTCCCATCCAGGACCCCAGGGACTCATCTGGGCCTCCTTGGTCCCTCATAGCCTCCCAGGGTTAGGCTGGCATGGGCCTGTGGCACCAAGACCAGGCCCAGCACTGGGTTGCCTGCCCTGCCTCAGCCAGTGCCTGCCAATGCCACCTGTCCCTGCTGCCAGGCCCAAAGTAGGGCAGAGCAGACACCACCTTCTGGCCACTCAGAGTCCCAGCCTGGAGAATCACGTGGCCCGGAGCTGCTTGCAGTTTCCACAGGGTCCCCAGCCTCATTCGCAGGTTCAAGCAGCCGGAACAAAGGGGTGTCCGCCTTGTCTAACTCAACAATCCACACCTGGCCCCATAGCAGGAGAGGGGTGGGTGGGCCCAGGTGGGACTGGAGGGCAGAGGGCACAGGAGAACTGCAGCAGGAGCAAGTGGGCGTGTTGGGTCCCACGCTCGCCCAATCTGGACTATCACAGATGTTGCTACGCATCCTCATCCTGCAGAGCCATCCCTTTGGCACAGGGCTGGTCAAATGTATGAATGAATGAGTGATAAGTCACTGGCTGCCCCAGGGTTACCCAAAGGCCACCAAGACCCCTTGGGGCTGGACTAGCCCAGTGTCACAGAGCCGGTGCAGGAGGATGTCAGTTGATCTGTGGTCCTCACAGGCTGGAGGCGAAAGAGTTCCATACCAGGTTCTTTCCAGAGGCTGGGCTGAAGCGTGACCCTGCCTCTGTCCCCAGGGCCACCCCTGCCTGGGAGTTGATCGCCTGATTGAGAGTAGCATTTAAGTGCCCAGGGAGAAAAATCAATTCTCCTGGTTTCACTTTAATCCATCAGTTCCATTTCTTCTGATAAATTTCCTGGTGTCCAGGGTCACCACGGATCTGTGGTGCTCAGCAGAGATTAACCGTCAGGTCAGGACCACCGAGGTGGCAGGGGCTGTCTATGTCCTCAGCCCCTCCCACACAGGTATAGTCCAAGCGTGTAGCAAGACCACCCCAAAGCCCAGGCTCTGCCTGTCGGGGTTTGCTTGCTCTCTCTAAGGTGTGAGTGACTAGCAGCCTCAGCTGAGAGGGAAGGAGGCATCACACAGGTGGGGCTGGAGAACAGGGCCTGAGAAATGAATGAACGCACCTTGCTCTGCTTACAGTTTCAGGGGCATCACTCAGGGAGGGCTTCGGAGTGCTGGGTCAGAGGGTTACTGAGGTGGGGCATGGCTGTCCCTGTGTCTGACCAGAAAACAGACTCTAGGCCCCCTGTGGACCCAGTTCAGCCTCCATCCTGAAGTGGTCCCAGCCTGGGGGTTGTCCTGAACCCCAACAGGTGTGAGGGGCTCACACATGGCCCAGCAGAGACATTGTGCCCCAGCCCTTCCCCTGACCCCCTCCACTCTACCCTGGGCCTTGAAGCCACAAAGAGGGTCCAAGGATCTCAGGCAAAGCCTCTGAGAGGCAGACTTCAGTGGCTGGATACAGGAGAGGGAAGTCCCAGAGCAGAGAGAAACTGCACCAAGAAGGCGAAAGGAGAAGCTGGGATCAGCTGCTGAGCCCCTGCTCTGTGCCGAAGGTGTCTAGGCCTGCCCTGCTTCAGGGGAAGGACCCCTCACAAGGAGCAGCTTTGTCCCGGCTCCCATCCAGCCACCAGGCCCTGCTGAGGTGCCCCACACAGACTGGATCACTCAGCTTCCTCCAGGGTTCCCATGGAGCCAGCAGGAGTGGTAGGGCCTCGCTGGCCTGAGCTTACCCCCCCCACCCCCCCACCCACCCCCACACACACACTCACTCCATGGCTGTGGGTGGCCCACCTGAGAGCAGAGGGTAGACCCCAGCTCTGGCCCCGCCTGCTGGGGCCCTGCTGAGTCTCAGATCCCTCACCGTGACCTGGTGACATTGTCGGCCCGGATTAAGTGGGTTGTTGCTGCTGCTACACTGAGCATCTCCAAGGAATGAGCAGGGCTGGAGGGCGAGTGGATTAGATAGCGGTCAATATTTGTGCAATTGAATTGAATCCGTCAACTGGGAGCTGCACGTGTTCTGGTTAGTTTTACAGTTTCTGCTTCGGGCAGGCAAAACCTCACAGTCTTACCTGACCCAGGGACGTGTGGCCGGGAGGTGCCCAGTGTCCTCCGGGCCTAGTAGGCTGGAGGGCAGAGGGCACAGAACTGCCGCAGGTGCCAGTGGGCTTGTTGGGGTCCCACGCCCTCCCAAGCTGGACTATCACAGATGCTGCCACGCGTCCTCATGCGGACCCTTCAGCACAGGGCTGGTCAAATGTATGAATGAATGAGTGATAAGTCACTGGCTGCCCCAGGGTTACCCAAAGGCCATGGGGCTGGGACCAGGGCTGGCAGCTCGGGACAAGAGGATCCCAGGAGCGCTGGCATGAGGTGCAGGGGGCTAGTTTGGCTGAGGTCTCAGGTTGAGGGGTGTGTGAGCTACCCTGCCCCCACAGTGATGCTGAGGACTCACCATGCAGGCCCAGCACACACTCCTGGCTCCCTGCTGGTTCGTCAGGAAATGGGGTGTGTTGGACCTGGTCTCTCAGTGGTCAGGTGCCAAGGCCACATGGTGCATCCTGCCAGTTATCATCCAGAACAAGCAGACAGTGAGGACAAAGTGGGCGGTGGCACAGGGTGAGGCTGGGCCCTGTCCAGGGTGAACCACAGCCAGGCTGAGACCCCCCTCTGCCTCTCTGAGACCCTCATAGCTGCTCTACTCCGTGGCCAGGCCAGGCCTGCAGTGTCGTGGGGCGGGGACTCATGATGACCCCAGCCCAGGGCCCACCCTTGCTGTCCCAGTTCTGAATTCTACGGGGATTGTCCGCTGGCTGACACCAATCCCCAAAACCTAAATTGGATTAGTTGTGTTTAGTAAGCGACAAAGCGGCTTATATTTGAGCAAGGGCTCACCACAGATTATTCTGGGCTGAGAGGGTGACTGGCTGTGGGAAGGGAAATTTTTTTTTTTTTTTAAGATTTATTTTTATTTTTGACAGAGAGAGAGAGATACAGAGAGACAGAGAGAAGAGGGAGGGCCCAGAATAGTCTCCATAGTTGCACATCATTGGTTTTTCCACATAGTTCATTCCACAGGTGGGCACGGGGCTGCACAGGGCAGGAACTGGGCCAGGGTCTCGCCCCGGTGAGAACCAAACGGGGAAACTCCCTATTTCAGCACATGGGTCCGCACAGGCCGGGGCCGGGATTCGATCCTCAGTCCCCAGGGCTGCAAAGTGAGCGCTTAACCCACTGAGCCATCCCGGCTTCCCCAGGAAGGGAAATTTGATGGAGGAAAAACTGCACGAAACAAGTGTTCACTGAAAACAAGGGGATGGTCCTCCTTGGCTCGGCCTTAAATACCTTCTCAAAGTTGTGCTCCAGGGACCGCAGGGAGGAGACACAAGCAGGTGGCCAGGACTGCCCAGAGCAGAAGAGTGGGGTGGCCAACCTGGGGCAGCTCAGGTCACTTCATGTGTCTCTCTGTGATTCAGTCACTTGCCTGTGACCCTCTCAGAGGTCCCAGGACCCCATGTGCAGGAGTGATACATGAGTGTTTTATGCCCATGTCCAATCCAGCAAGCCTTGGAGAGGCCTGGGTCCCCGGACTCTGGACCTAGGCCTGGACCTGGAGGGGACACTGAGGCCTGAGTGTGTAGCCTGGTGAGTGAGCCATGGAGCCACGTGGCTAGTCCTGGTAGCTGTTCCATGCGGAGGCCTCTTTACCCCACCGTCTCTGGCCACACACCCTGGGTGCACGCCACAGGAAATAATCCACCTGTGTGACCCTCAATTCCTGCCAGCCAGGAGGAAGAACGGCAAGCTTTTATCTAATAAAAATGCAAATCAAATCCCTGCATCGTCACGAGCCTAGCCAGCTTTGGGAGAACAGCGTGAGCAGAAGCAGGAGAGGGGCAGGTGTGTGGGCACCTCCCTCCCCGGAGAGAAGCCGCCTCAAGGGGTATTGTCACTGACATCCCTTTTCACCAATAAAGACGGGCTCAGGGAGCAGGTGCACCAGGCCTCACGGGGGTCTGGCCTGTTTGCCAAGGCAGGGGTCTCTCCTGCCCCAGGTCCAGCAGCCACACTCAGCCTCTTGGCCCCACCCCGGGCTGGCTCCTGGGGGGTACTCCACACTGTCCCTGGCCTGCCTGTTTCTTGGCCAGTGGAGTGGTCCTCGGGCTGCTAGAGGGAGTGGGCCTGGAAGAGACAGAGCAGAGATCACAAGCGGGGAGGACAGATGTGTCAGGGAGGATAGGGGTGAAGGGTGCCCCTCAGAGTGAGGCCAAAGCTGCAGGAAAGGAGGCGCTGAGGGGTGCACAGCTCACCCCCATATTGCTCTGCCTTCCACTCATCTCTCACTGCCCACATGACTGACAGCAGTGCCCAGAGGCCTGACAGGGACAACATCCAGCCACAGGGATAGAGGGTCGCGGTGGACAGGGCACAAGTGGGGAGTGCATGTGGGATCCCCTGAGCGCTGCTCCCGGGGACACTCGCTGAAGGTGTCTGTGACTCCTGGGGCTACAAGCCGGGGTCCTCCAGTCCTCCGGCGGGCTTCCCAGCTCTCCGCTGTCACTACGCCCCTAGTCCTGGCTGCTTCAGCTGATCCCCGAGCAAACACGCCAACAAGGACCATTAATTATTTAGCTCCTGCTCTCAGCTTTCTCTCTGTTAGTGTTTCGTGAAGTCAGGACGGATAAAGCTCTAGGCTGGCTTCTGCTGAATGACAAGAGAGCAAGCTGGCGCTGGACGATGGCCGCCCCAGCCCTGAACCGGCATGGAGTAGCCCCGGCAGCCTGCTCAGCTCCTCTGCTATTAAACCCATAATTCAGTGGAGACAAAGCCGGCTCCACGCATCTTGGTTCCATGATGAGGAGAGGTCCTCCCACCAGTCCTAACCACTTGGCTGAGGTGAAGGTGACACTCCCAGCCACACAGGCCAATTCCTCAGGATCATCAGGTTTGGGGAGCTACGTTTAAATCTGTGCCCAGTGGAAAGTTTCTGGGAACTACCATGGATGAATCAGGGGGCTCACTGCTAATCGAGGAGGCCAGAGAGCAGCCGGACAGCAAAGGAGTGTGGGCACCAGACCTGCAGAAGCAAGCGAGGGGCAGGGACACCTGGGGCACACAGTGGCCCTCTGCATGCTCTCTGTCACCCCCAGAGTGACCACGGAGGCAACCCTGGTAACCTGTGGTGGAAGAGGCAGCCCCAGCCTTGCTGTCCAAGAGCAGAGCCATCTGCCATGCCACTGGGGTGAGCTCCGAGCCTGAAAGCTGCCTGGTGAGGACCGCCCACCTGGTGACAACCACCCACCTGGTGAGGACCGCCCACCTGGTGAGGACCGCCCACCTGGTGACAACCACCCACCTGGTGAGGACCGCCCACCTGGTGAGGACCGCCCACCTGGTGAGGACCGCCTACCTGGTGACAACCGCCCACCTGGTGAGGACCACCTACCTGGTGAGGACCGCCCACCTGGTGAGGACTGCCCACCCGGTTACAACCGCCCACCTGGTGAAGACCACCTACCTGGTGAGGACTGCCCACCCGGTTACAACCACCCACCTGGTGAAGACCACCTACCTGGTGAGGACCGCCCACCTGGTGAGGACTGCCCACCCGGTTACAACCACCCACCTGGTGAGGACCGCCCACCTGGTGAGGACCACCTACCTGGTGACAACCTGGTAGGACCTGCCCTGCCTGGCCGCCCTGAGAGAGCACTCACAGCCCCGCACCACCAGGAAGGCACTTGTCCCAGTAAAAACAGATGGGCAGGGGAAGCCAGGCTGGCTCAGCGAGTTGAGTGCTCGTCTTGCAGCCCCTGGGTCCGAGGATCGAATCCCGGCCCTGGTCCGTGCGGACCCATATGCTGAACTGGGGAGTTCCCCCAGCTCAGTTCTCACCGGGTGAGCCTCCCATGTGGGAGGCCCCTGGCCGGTTCCTGCCCTGCATAGCCCCACCCCCACCTGTGGTAGAGAACTATGTAGAAAACTGATGATGTACAACTGTGGAGACTGCTCAGGGCCCTCCCCCTTCTCTCTGTCTCTCTCTCTCTGTCAAAAACAATTTTAATAAAATAACAGATGGACAGTGAGGTCATGGTGGGTCCAGGTCAGTCCCCGCCTACCCCACTGCTTAGCCTGGGGAGAGTTTGTGGACCGAGTGAGTCTATGACAACCCCCCACACACACACTTCCGCAGACTTTGAGGTGGCCCCTGCGGGAAGAGGAGTGTGAGCAGCAAGACAAGGTGGGCAGGGAAAGGGAAGAATAGGGGTGAGAGCAGGAGCCCTGCCCTTGACAAACCACCCCACTACAGACCCTGTGCTCAGGGATCCACTCTTAAACCCCTTTTTATTTTTTTTTTTAAGATTTATTTTTTATTGTTCTTTGAGAGAGAGACAGAGAGAAGGGGGAGGGCCCAGAGCAGTCTCCATAGCTGACATTAGTTTTCCATATAGTTTCACTCCACAGGTGGGCACAGGGCTGCACAGGGCAGGGACTGGGCCGGGGGCTCCCGCATAGGCCCCGGCAAGAACTGAAC
This sequence comes from Craseonycteris thonglongyai, assembly GCA_004027555.1. NCBI lineage: Eukaryota > Metazoa > Chordata > Mammalia > Chiroptera > Craseonycteridae > Craseonycteris > Craseonycteris thonglongyai. The sequence continues at coordinate 149,597 of PVKE010000081.1, read as the reverse complement.
TGGGGGGCACACCCCAGCTCAGCATATGGGTCCTCATGGGCCAGATCCAGGATTCGATCCTCGGGCTCCAGGGCTGCAAAGCGAGCGCTTACCATAACCCGCTGAGCCATCCCGGCTTCCCCGGCTCTTAAACCCCTTGAGCACATGGCAAGACGGGAGCTGCGAGGAGCCTGGTGATTCCAGGCCAGTGGACCAAAACTCACGCAGCGCACAGGAGCCTGGCCAGGCCCAGCGGCAGGGCCTCTAATGGCTGGAGGGACGACCTGCGAGGCGGTGCTCCCTGCCTGACTCCGGCTCCGGCCCCACCTGCATTCCCCTCCCGACTCCCATGGCCCTCAGCTGGGCAGGAGCTGAGATTTAGCAGTAACAAGTCGACAGGCGCCCCCTGCAGGCCATGGCTCAAGTGCTAATCCAGGCTGATGAACTTGACAAGACACAGCCCGAAACCCTCACAGCCCGACCAGGTCGGCCAGCACAGGAAACGCTGCCCCTGGATGCTGAGCTGCCTCCAGATGAGTTAGGAGGTGGGAGGAGGACTCTGGTGCTGACAAGATCTTACGGTTCTGCCATTTGGCGGGAAAGAGGAGCTGGCCATGGGCTTGTTTCAGGAGAACGTCCTGGGCCCTGGAGGAGCGAGTACCTACCTGCCTGGCTTCACAGAGCACCACCGTATGTTCTGTCCACTTAATTATATTGACCCCCGCTGACTCCACTGTCCTCTGAGGGCGAGAGATCGAGCCTCGGCACCCATGGGAGGCCTAATGCCAAGAGATCCACACAGACACCTGAGGACCTGCTTCTAGGTGAGCCCTTAGGACATAGACTTGACCTCCGAGACCCCACCTCGCCTGCCCCAGCACTCTGCTGAGGGAGCCCGGCGAGCCCACAAGGCCCAGAGGGGCCACAGCACATGGGTCAGAGGCCAGGAATTCAGAGCAGGGCCCAAGAAGGCCTCAGTGGGAGAAACTATTTCTGGAAACTTTGAGAGTGCCTCCTGCGCACCAGGCTCTGTGCAGGGCAAGCCACATGTGTTACCCCGATGACCAAACATCCCCTTTTATGGGTGCAGTAACTGAGGCTTAGCTGGCATGAGTGGTGGCGGTGGGATTCTAACCAGGACCCTCAGGGCTGGAGCCCACCCAGTTGTCTCCAGTAACAAAGACAGGGCCTCGTCCTGAGAAGCCCTGGGGTCTTTGTGAAAGTGGGTGGAAGTGGGTGCGAGCTGGGCAGTGATGCCCGCCTCCCAGCATGCCCCAGCCCTCTCTAGCCTCCCCTTCCCCAGCTCCAGTGTTCTGCACGCCTGACAAGGGACAAAAAGGGCCTCCCCAGAACACCCTCCACCCTTCCACTATGCGCATGAGTCCTGCCACCCTGTGGCGCTCCTCCTTCCCAGAGTTTTCTAGCGTCCCTAGCTCAGCCACCCACCCTCTCCTGCAGCCCCCAGCTCCAAACTCCCTGTCCTCAGCCCTGAGTCCACTCCTGCTTTCTGTGCTTCCCACATCTGTGCGGTTGAGTCTGTCCCCAGTAGCTGCAAACTGAAGGCTATTGAGAAAAATTCATGTGGGGAGGGAGGGACCGAGGGAGGGAGTCCCAGGAATCCTCTTGATCAGAATGGGGGGTGTAGGGGCACAAATGTAGGCTGGATAAGAGGATAAGGTAGAACTCACAGAAAAAAAACAAACCTGAAGCTACTGAAAAGAACGAGACGTAAATAGAGGCAAATATTGACTGAATTCCCCATGGGAAAGAACTTTCTAAGAACAAAGGCAAAGATGAGCACACTTTGATTGTGTAAAAGCTCAAGTCTCAGGTGGCTCAGAAGAAACCAAATGGCAAGCGATGAATCGGGTAAATTTTCGACACAAACATGACAAAAAATTAATCCCATCTGCATAGCACGAGCCTATCTGAAGCCAAAACGCCAAGGACACGAGCAAACTGCATACAAGGCAGCACCCTAGTGGCATGAGAAACGAAAACTGGGGCACCTGCTCTCCCCAGACATGAGCCCTACTGAATGCCTCACCCCCCACCCTCCCCGGCCAGGAGCCCAGGAAGCCCCTTGTCCGCAGAGGGTGGGGTCAGTGGGCCAGGTTTTTAGTGTCCTGAGTCACCAGATGCGGAACCTTTCCCGTGATCTGTGCTGATGGCATAGCTGGGCAGAGCCAGTGATGTGGACTCAGGTGTGGCCCCATTATTCCTCGTAGCTGCAGAAAAGGTGGAAACAGCGACAACATCCAGCAATACAAAGGGAAAATGCAGGACAGTCACATATGGACTGGGAAGAGAGAGTGCAGAGAGCAAGAATGGACGGAAATAAACTATCATCAGGCGTGAGGGTCTCCATTATTTAGAATAATATATAAAGTACAGAGGCATGAGGACAGGATGCCTAGAGGATAAAGCCCAGTGCCAGAGGCCTTGGGTGCCTTGTAAAGGCCGAGGCAATAATGTCAGCATCTGCTGTGTGGTGATGTAAGTCACCCGGCTCAGGTCGTCTCTGGGGACTGGAAAGACAGCCCTGTCCCTGGATGAGGGGCACTCTGGGCAGTAGGGGGGGGGCGGTGGGGGAGGATGAATGGACAGGCGAGCAGGTAGATGGAGGGTGAATGAATGGGTAAACAGATAGACAAGTAGATGGTCCTGCAGGTGGGTAGATGAGTGGGTGGGTGAACAGGTAGCTGAATGAACAGATAGGTGGATGAATGAAGGGATGAATACGTGGATGGATGAACAGGTGTGTAGATAGATAAGTGGATGGGTGGATGATGGATGGATGAGTGGATAAGTGGATAGACAGATGGGTATGTGGAGGGATGGCTGGGTAGGTGAATTGGGGGTGGACAGGTGGATGAAGAGAAGGAAGGAAAGGAGGGAGGGAGGGAGGAAGGAAAGATGATTATGTGGATAGGTGGATGGATAGGCAGGAGTGTGGAGGGATGGGTATATGGATGAATGGGTGGCTGGACAGGTAGACAAATGGAGCAATGGGGGGAGGGAGGCGTGGATGGATGGATACATGCGCAAGTAGATGATTAGATGAGCAGATGGATGGATGGAAGGGTGGGTGTGGGCGTCTGGTATGTAAGCTGTAGCCATTGACCTCTCCCCTAGTCTGTCCTTTTGCTCCCCCCCTGCCAGGAGCTCTGTTGGGCCCCCCTTTTCCCAGGGAACACACTCCCTTTGTTGCAGCCTCCGCTTCAACCCCAAACCCTGGGGGCTGTGAGCCAACCCTCTGCCAAGAGCCCTGGGTCCCAGGTGGCTGCCCCTCACTCTGCCCACCCTCTGGGCTGCTCACTGTGCACAAGGACGGGCCCTGACACGGCCAGCATAAATCTTGCTCCTGCCATGCAGCCAATCAATCATCAATCAGCCCCAAAGCCCCTGGACGTCTCAATGGCTCCACCTGCACCCCGGCCTGGCCCAACCCCGGGAGCCGCGGCCACAGCTGCAGCCGGCTCTGGATGCCATTGGCTACACATATTGAACTTGAAGCATCGGATTACGTGTTTGTTCAATAGCAATAAACTCCCAAAGTTTTATGGCATCATAAAACCCCTGCTTCTGCTCCCACTTAGGAGGTGCGTAGCGTACACAGGCTGGTTTCCCTGCTAATGGGGCGGTGCGGGTGATTTGGGGCTGTTAGCTAGAAACATCACATCTGCATTTCCCAAATCCTCATAAATAAAGCCGTCCTGCTGGAACACACAGGGCCTGTGCCTGGAAGTTTGAGGAGAAGGAAGAGAAGCAGAGTGGGCTGGAGACATGAGAAATGGTTGAAGAGGTGGGAAACCAATCGGGGGTGCGTTGGGTGGAGGGAAGGAAGGAATGGCCATGAGATAGACAGGGAAGACCCACCATCCAGACGGCCACCTCTGGAGCACGTGCCGCCCAGCCTCCCCCAGGGGAGACTCAGAGGGCGTCCCCTGAGAGTCCTGGGTCCCAGTCTTGCCTCCAGGGGAGGACAGTTCCAGTAGGTGGGAGCTCACAGGAAGGATTGGGAAACGGGGTGTCATAGAACAGAGAAGGGAGGACCAGAAGTCCAGGCAGAAGAGGGAGCAGCCTGCACGAGTGTGCTGAGGGGTGATGGAGTCCCGGAGGACTTCATGGGCCAGTGAAGAATTCGGATTCGACTCTGGGGGGAAATGATCAGAGAGCTGGAGGGGACAGACCAGATAGCGGTGACCAAGCTGGGGGAAAACAGCCAGAGCGACCTTGAGCCAGCAGAGTCGGCATCGTTTGAGCTGGCAGCTTGGCACAGGGCAGGCCTAGGCAGGTGTGGGGAGGGACAAGTGGAAGCTACCTGTCAATACCCCTCAGTCGTGTCCAGGTGAGGAAGAGGAGCTGGTGTCTGCTGGACCCCTGGAGAGACCCTGCCGTTGGTGCTGGGCCCCTGGCTGTGTGGCCTGTACTTTTTTGGCCTCTTAGCAACGCTTGAGTTGACACGTGGACGACTTTGCCTTGATCCTTTGTAACTTTGCTATCGACCCAGGTCCTCGGAAACACATCGATTTACCCGAATCAATATTTATTGCAGCTTCAAAGGATGGGGTTGGGGAACTACAGGCTGATGAATGGAGGTAACGCAGCCGGGGAGCAAAGCTTGGTCCCCAGCCCAGGCCTCACCCATCTCATTGCCTGTCCTGCCCCTAGCTGCCATGTCCCCAAGGAGCTGCCCCCTCCCCACAGCTGTTTCATAGACTAAGAAACTGAGGCTTAGAGGGGCTAAAACCCTTGCTCAGGATACCAGCAGGAGGCCCTCCACGGCTGCCCAAGCAAATAGTGGGCGCCTCCTACATGCAGTTCCCAGCAGGCCAGGGCAGGTGCTCGCTGTCTTAGGACCTGGCAGGAATGTGTACGCTCCACGTACACCCCTCGCTGGGGTGTCAGAAGATGCTGGAGTGTGTGTGTGTGGTGGGGCTCTAATACCACTAGGAGAAGCTGAGTCAGCAGTCAGGGTGCTGGTGGGAGCTGGGGCCTGTGGATCAGCCCCTCCTCCTGACCCTGAGCCGGAGACCAGGAATATGTGCCCCCCTGGGAGAAGAGCCAGAGCTTTGTTTACCTGCCTCTCCAGCCAGTAATCATTTCCCGCAGAGAGGCTACCAACTACCCCTGTGGTGGGAATGTCCTCCTGTTCTATGGGCATTGATTTCTGCATTTCCAGCAGAGCCTGGAACTAATATCTGGCATTTGGTTGTTTGGGCAAAAACAGCATCAGTGTTGTCTGCAGGGTGTCCCGGCCTCTGAGCGGTCTGTTCCCACTGTGAACCTGGACAACAGGCACTGTGCCTGCCGGCCCGGCCTCGGAGCACACAGATGCGGGCGGGAGGCTGCAAGACTGCCCCAGGCTGCACGGTGCGGCCCCAGACAGGCCTCCCACTCCACCCATTGAGTCCCCTGCTCTACTCCAGGAAAGGCGTCGGAAGAACAGGATGACTGCTACGAAGTCCCCACACCGAAGGCTGAGAGAGGGACCCAGCCTCCTGGGATGTCACCGGTCAGATGCCCACACACCTACACTGGGCACTTGTTAGGGGGCAGCGAGGTCAGGGCCTATTCTTCTCCCAGCCATGCAGCTTTGGGCAAAGGGTGACACTCTGGGCCTCAGTTTACCCTCTGTGAAGAGGGAGGCAGCCCACGAATGCTGCCTTTTGTTATCCCCTCTGTGCGATTGTGTGGAAGGTCCCGACTGAGGAGGGGCTTTAGGGACAGCCCCCTCTAGCTCCCCCCAGAGACACTCCATTCCCTGCCCTTTCCAATGAATAAATAGGCTGGAAGGTTAAAAAGCACAGCTAGACACAGGTTCAAGGGCTCAAGCGGGCATGAGACCTGCGGAGCAACCCCGGAGCCCAGGGCTACACAGGTGTGGCCGTGGTCACTTCTGTATTCGGGCAGCCAACAGCAGTGCGGGGCCACGCCTGGTCTGGGCAGCTGCAGAGGGGCTCCCCGCTCCCTGCTCCTCTTCCCACCTGCCTCCCCTCCCGGCTGGCCCCCAACCCACACCCCACACCCGCGGAGGCCCACACTCCCCTGCATCCTGCATCGGCCCACCTGCTAAACTATTGTTTCCTGGAGGGTTTTCTTCCAACAGATTTTTTTACTTAAGTGATTATACTTTGAAAGGAAACCTTCAGCACCAATGGAAATGGAAAACAAGCATTGAAGGCGGCAAATAGAAGGTATCCGTACAAACAATGAAAACAAAACATGTTATGAAATCCCAAGAGGCCCGGGACCTGCAGAGCTGGAACCCTCCCCAGGCAGCTCCCGCTCCACGCAGAGCTGAGAGTGGCAATGGTCCTGGTCACTCCTCAATTACGATCCCGGTCACACCCCAGAGGATGTGACCAGCTCTCCCACCCACAGGGAAAGTGCCTCTGCCAGCTCTCCCTTGTATTCAATGCAACATTAAGGGGGCACCTTCTGTGAGTGCTGTCTAGTGGGAACATGAAATGACAGACTCTCCGCCCCAGTTCAGTGGCGACAGGGACTCCCACCTCCTACTGTTTGCCCCAGAACCCTGGGTTCCTGGGAAGGCCCAGCCTCACCAAAACCCCCTGCACAAAGCCCTGGGTGGAGCAGGAAGACAGAAGCCCTGTCTGAAGGCTTCCACATGCAGGCTACCTGCCTATTAGACTCCCTTACACCTGAGATACTCAAGGCACTGAGAAGTCCTGCAGGGGGGCCCTTCACCTTGTTTAATGCAGTTTCCCTGAGGATGCTTTCTCCCCCTGGCCCTCCCCTGGGTCTGGAGGAGTCTCTGGGGAGCACAGGCAGGTAGGCAGCCCTCCTCAACAGATCACACTGGTCTTTGTTGATGAGTACATTTACGAATCCAGTTTCACTCCAGCAGTGAAATGATTCCCACCCAGATGGCATCTTCTGTTCTTCCTGATGTGTCTAGCAAAGCCACGGGGCACACAGGGCTGCCCCTGGCTCAGTGGATCCAGGGGGAGCTATAGCTTCACTCAGCTCAGCCAGCCAGGGCCTGAATGAGAGAGGCAGTCCCACCCTCAGGTCTGCCTTGGCTGTGTGCCCTGTGCAGGCCTTATCAGCACCTTGGCTGACGTCCCTCCATCTGGACCCTGTATCTCCTGGGCCTCTGACAGGGGATTCTGAGGGAGGCAAACCTCCCCCAGGGAATCAGGTGCCCTGAGCCATGGACAGTGGCTATCAGGCATGTTGAAAGGTTTCTAAGAAACTTGCCTCCCAGTTCCAAGGCCCAACCTGCTCAGCAGAGGGTCCTGGGATAAAGCTGCCTGCCTGAGGAGTCCTGGGCCACGCCTCAGAGGGTGCCATTTGCGATGGGGCTTTCAGGACAGGGGAGCTGTCAGCAGGCAGCGGTTTGGGGGAGGAAACCCCAGGTGGAGAGAAGGGCGGGAGCAGACACGGCAACTGAAGCACAGACAGTATTGGAAACAGACAGCCCAGTGGCCAGAGGGCAGTCCGGGCGATGCTGGACGGTGGGAAGAGCTAGGGAAAAACTGGAAGCAGCCCCGGGACCCTCCAGGCCTGCAAAGACTGAGGTCAGGGTCACCCAGGGTCAGGGAGGGTTGGCCATTCACATCACATGGCCAGGAACCCCCAGGACACCTCCGTCCCCGGGGACTCCAGACCCTGTTTCCTTGGCTACACTCACGAGCTGGGGTCCTAACGCCTGTCCTCAGATGCTCACTCAGCCAGAGCTCATAGGTCCCCACCAGCACAGCACTGCCAGCCCCCAACAGGCAAGGACATGATGCCCAGAAAGCAGAAGAGCCAGAATTTGAACGTGGGGCCCAACTCGGGCGCAGCTCAGGCCTCGGAGGGCATCTGCCGCCGGGTGTCTGCCCAGGCCTCCTGCTGTGACACCTGGTGAGGCCACTTGACCGGCCCCACAGCAGACACGCGGGTGAAGGCCCCAAAGGCTGTGGGCCGCTGGCGAGCGCACCGGCCGGCTGGGTCTGCGGGGGCCTCGCATGCTGGGAGACCGCATGCCAGGGAGGAAGCGAAGCCCTCGCTGCCCAGGGGCGGTGCCGGCCGCGCTGTGGGGACCTGAGAACACAGAAAGGCAGGAGTGTTCCGGTGCTTCCACGGCAGGCTCGTTGATGACACAAAGTCGTAGACAGCCCAAATGTATGACCAGAGAAAGTCAGTCCCATAAGTGATGGAACGCAGGCGGCCTCTAGACCGGTTTCTGGAGGATCTCTGAAGGTGGGGTGTACGAGGTCATGTCACAGAAAAGCAGGACGCAAACTCAAGGGCAGCCGGGGCACCGGGGCTTGTGGGCAGGCCCCACAGAGATAGAGGGAAAGCCCACGCCAAGAGAGGCAGGCAGTGCCATGAACTTCCTAGTTTCTCTGTATCATTTTCAGAGTTATGATGTTCTGATTCACATGGAAATGCACTTCCTTTCATAATGACAAAAAATAGTGAAAAGTTAAGGCTGTACAGGTCAGGAATCTCCTGCACTCCTGGGCCCCAACCGCAGACCCCAAGCATCCCCAGGCCCCCAGGCGCCACAGACCCCAAGCATCCCCAGGCCCCCATCCGCCGCACACCCCAAGCATCCCCAGGCCCCCAGCCGCCGCAGACCCCAAGCATCCCCAGGCCCCCAGCCGCCGCAGACCTGGCCCTCTGGGTTTGCTGGTAGACTTCCTCCATGCCCGCTTAGGGAAGTTGGTCCCCCAGGGTAGGAGCACGTGTCCTGCCAAGAGCCATCTGTCCCCACTGTGCACCAGGCTCCCCAGGCAGGCTCCCCTGCCAGGAACTTCTAAACAGCCACCCATCCCTGCCTCGACAACCCTGAGCTCCCTTGGGGCCAGGGACCTCCCAGAGCTCTGCACAGAAGGCTCAGGCCCCAGCTGTGGACCTCGGACCACACTCATTGCGGCTCTAAGCCACTTACCGCCCTGGGAAACCACTGAGTCTGACTTTGGACAAAGCCCGAACCAGCCTGGGAGGTGCCCAAGACCCTGTACACACCCCATGTATCCTCATGGCATGTAGAACCAGCTCAGTGAAGTACCTGCCAGGGAGTATGAGCCTTAGCAGACCAGGCTCGGGGACATGTGCCCAGGGTCACATGGGGGCAGAGTGGAGTTAATTTTGGAGTGGCCAGACCTGAGGGAGTAGAAAGTACACACTCTGGGACATCACTGGGCCAATCTGACCACCACATACAAGTTAGACATTGCAGCCCGTGGGGCAGGTGGGTAAACTGAGGTACAGATGGGGCCAGGGTGCAAAGGAAGGGTGCTGAGCTGGGACTGGATGCAGGTCAGCATGAGTGCAGTGTCCACATGTTTGGACCATCCCACATGGCCCGAGGGCTGAGAAGAAGCACATCTAGCTCTAGGGTAAAGACTCGAGTCCAGGGAAGAGGAGACATTGTCACCCGGGCTAGTAACAACACAAAGCAATACCCAGAGGAGGAACCTGAGGTCACAGGCTGGGGGCTGGCCGCTCCTGGCCCCTCCCACTCCTCCTGTATGGCAGCCAGCAATTGAGCACTTACCTCTTCAGGAAGCCCAGTGGGATTCAGTCCTGTGGGGACAAAATGAAACCTATTGCAGAGCCACCAGCAAGGGAAGGACCTCTCCCTAACGAGGACCAAGGATTGGAGACAGGTAGCTGGTGGTCCTGACCGGCTTCAGGACCAGGGAAGTCACCAGGAAGGACTTTGATGTGGGCAGCCAGGGCCCAGGGAGGTTGTGGTCGTGGAGAGACCACGGGGGGGACCTGAGCCAGGCAGTATGGGCAGAGGGGACAGCCAGGCTGGGCTGCAGAGGATGAGGGCAGTGGACCAAGTCTCAAGCCAGAGGTCTCTCCTGGTGCCCCAGACCCATGTCCCTGCCTGTCCTGCCTGGATCTCTCCCACTGAGTCCCTCAGTTGTCCCATCATTGTCACCCAGCTTCCTCGATCCCATAGCTCCTGCCCTGGGAGTTTGTCTCCCCTCCCTCTGGCCTCTCTTCCAACACAGACCCTTCCACCAACCTCTTGGCTCCTACCCCACCCACGACCCCCAGTGCCCACAATCCCCTTGTCACCATCACAGGGTTTGGTCCAGGCCAATCTAGCCAATGATCAAAGTCCCTCCACTGGGTCACCGGGACTCCCCGTCGCCCTTTCTGACATAATTGGCTCTTGGGGAGCGTGGTGGCTGCTGCTAGCCAGGGCCCCAGGGAAATCAACCAGTGCCCATAAACCTCCTTCAGACACCCCACAGTCCTAAGTGCACCATCGGTCTTCCTCATTGACAAGCCTGCCAGGGCTGCAAAGTCAACCTAGACAGGCCCTCGTCCATCAGTGTTCTGCCTGGGAGCTGGCCTCCTCTGCCTCTCCCCGAGGGGCCTGGGAGCCCCCACAAACCTCTCCTGCTCAGCAGTCATGGCCCGGCTCCATCACTGGGGCCGAAGCCTGTGTCCAGCATCATCCAGCAGGAGCTGGGGGTCAGGGTGAGGGCCGTGCCTGCCGCCCCACCAGCCTGACATTTCCAAACAGGCTGCTGTACCGCCTCAGCTGCCAGAGGCTCCCCAGGCCCCTGATGCCAGCATGGCTGCCCAAGCGTGGCAGGGAGAGGCCAGGCAGCCCCACCCAGCAAGGGCATCAGGCAGCCAAGACAGGCATGGACAGCAGCGGGTGTTGTGGGGGTCTTGGAGCTGATCTCCCCAGCACCACCCACCCTGGGGAGGGGAGGCTTCCGTCCATGTAACTGGGCCAGCTGGCCTCCTGGCTGAGAACTGCGGGGCTGAGCCCACAATCACCCCCACCTTCCCCCATGGCAAGCATCTGGCTAGAGCTGGGGGCAGGCACAGGGGCCATATATCATGCTTGATCCAGGCCCTCCCCCTGCACCAGACGTGGAGCCCAGAGCAGCCCCTCCAGACACCCACGTGGTCCGAGAATCAAAGCTACCACCACCCAAGGAGGCCTTGGCAGCCTTTGGGAGAAGCTTCCCAATGCCAATGCTAAGCCCCAGCCTGCAAAATCAGTCAGCAGAGCACCCAACGGGCCCCTCCCGCTCAGCGGGGAAGGAGCCATGAGGGAGGGCCTGTACCCCCCTAGCCCTGAGGTTAACACACTCAGGGTCCAGGCCACCAGCACCAGCGTCAAGCATGGGAAAGCAAATTAACACCAGCAATGACAAACGTGCCAACGACACAGCCTCTGAGTCCCTCTCACTGCTGTCCAGCCAGCGAAGGGCAGCCGTGTGGTCCCCTAGGCCAGTGGCCTCGCTCGTTAGAGCCTAAGACAGTACTCAACTGTGATCACAGGACTGAGAAGACAAAAATGGGCCTTTTTCTTTGCAGTAAAAGGGATTTTTCATACAAAACGTAGGAGATTCTGTTGCTAAGTGGTTCTGCCGGTGAAGACACAAGTTAATGACTCGCTCCAGGTCCCCAGGAGAGCCCGACACCCATGACCTCTGGGGGAACTGACCCTGTGACCCCTGGGAGGGTCCAACTTCAGGAGGTCACCCAGTGACACTAGGCTAGGCAACTTCCAGGATGTGAGACTGAAGTCACCCTTTGCAGCTGACAGGCCAGAAAGACAAAAGTCCAAACCAATGGGTTCTTTCTTGAGTGACCCCACATAGATGGGTCACCAGCTTGGACATGTCCTGGACCCAGGGGAAAATCCAGAACCATGGACCACCCGGCTGCAGCGGTTGCCAAGGGTGACCCAGGGCACTGCCAAGGGGACTGGACCAGGTGGGTGGGTCGAGGGTCTCTCCAGGGTGAGTCTCAAAGCTCTGATGGAACCAAGAGCTTGGGAACAGCACTTGGTGTACGAGGGAGGACCCGAGCAGGACCGCCCAGGACGCGGGGGTCAGGCCCGAAGGCAGGGCACCGCACACAGACAACATGGGGCTGAGGCAGGAACGAGGCTCCAGTGTAGGCCCCCAGGTGGGTGCCAGCAGGGGCGGCCTCCAATTGTTCTGCTTTGTGATGGATGGTTAGGGGGAGGTGGGCTCCCAGCAGGGGCAGGAAGAGAATGTCAAGATGCAAAGGAGACAGGTGGATCCCTCGTATGGAGAGGGGGTGTCTGTGCTGCCCGGTGGCAGGCCTGAGTGTGACATGCCCGTTATCAGGGGGCACAGCCAGGTCTCAGACCACTGGACAGCTCACTGTGGACACCATCAGACTGGACGGCAAAGGGCCCAGGATGGACCTTGGAAGGGGTGGGGATGGCACCCCAAGAAAGCTGAGGGGGACACTGCACGGGGCCAGCCCATCCCAGGGAGACCGTGGTGCTCTCTTCCATAGGTCCCAGAGGGCTCAGGACCTTCCAGAGTCCACTGTTCCATCCTGCCCTGCCATGTCCCCGTGACCTCTGAGGAAGGGAGCAGAACGGGGGAGGGTTCTACCAGGGGGAACGACCCAGGGACCTTGGCCCCTCACATTAGACTCCAAACCACACCAGTGTCAGGCTGGGACAGGGTCTGCTCTGCAAGCCAAGTTTCCCTTAGACTTTTCAGGCCCTCCCCAGCTATGCCACCACCCTGCCCACTCTACCACACCCCCACCTCACCCCCACCTCACCCCACCTCACCTCACCTGCGACCCCTCTCCTATACCTCACCTGCCCCGCATCTGCAAGCTCCTAGGGCACTGCCCACCTTCACTCCCCAAGAAGAGCCCTCGGGGCTTGGCCTGGGGCACCTGTGCAGCTCAGCCGTCACAGGGGCACCTCAGTCTTTCTCCATCTCCAGAGCCAGTGCTCAGAGGCCACAGGAGAGACCCTGAGGCACAGAACGTCTGCCCAAAGCCATTGCTGATCAGTAGATGAGCGCATGGAACCTGTCGCAGCTCAGGGATGCCCCCGTGTGCCTGCATTTGCAGAACCGGCTGACTGACCCCTCAGCTGCAGCCCCAGGCCTCCCTGAGTGTGCTGCACCCTCACGGAACAGCCTGCAGCCTACCCAGGGTCACACCCTCCCAGGCTCACAACAGACATGTGGGCAGCCAAGACCTGAGTGAGGAGCCAGCGTAGTCCAAGGGCAGACCTTGGGCCCCTCCCCGGCAAGGGGCCACCTGCCCAAGAAGCGGAGCCATGACACAAGGATGGGGCTGACTGGAATGGGATCACTGCTCTGCCTGCCCTTGCCCTGGAGGGTGGCCCTGCCCCACGAGGGGTCCTGCTGAGACCGTGGCCACCGGTGCTGCTAATGCATCTGCCAGCCTGGAGCATGAGCCGGTGGGTGGCTGATTGATGGGTAATTGTTTTACCTCTGAACAACCCAAGCCCCTTAATTTGGAGGCATAAATCCCAGCATGGTTGACATAGAATGACACCTAGAATTAAATGGAAGCATTACAATTAACAGCCCATAAAAACGTCCTGAGCAGAGCCCCCCACCAGGGGAAAGGCATCTCCATCTCCTCCGGGCTGGGTCCAGTTCCCCGGGCCCCAGGAGTCGGGTGGGCTCCCCTCCTGGAAGGCCCAGAGCTTCTCTCCACACGCGGAGGGGCACCACCAAGCAGGTTTGAGGATCTGCCTGCCCCATCTCCATTCTTGTCAGGGCTCCCCTAACCCTGCATCTGCCCAGAAGGGGTGTGCTCCACTGGGCTCCCCGAGGGCCCCAGCAGCCCGCAGCACCCCACTCCCTGCCATACCCGGGTCACCTCCTGCCCCCCTCCCCCCTGCTCCTGGCTTCTCAAACAAGCTTCCACCCCAGCCTCGGGTCAGGGTTTGTATGGGGGAAGCCGCATTAGACTAGCTGTTCACTCTCCACATGCACAGGGCTCCCTTGTTCCCATGAGACCCCTGTGCTCACACATCCCCAAGTCTTCTGTGGACCCCTTCCTCGGCCTGAAGGGGAGGGGGCCTGGCTTTCTTGGCTTCAGCATCTTCCATCGCAGCTGCAGCCACTGCCCGGGTCAGGGCACCCTCAGCCCTGGGCAGATGGGGATAGAGGAGCAAAGCCTTCCCCATGGCTCTCAGTGGCATGTTCGGTGTGGGTGTAGCTGGAGGGTGAAGCCCCTGAGGTTGAGGAGGGTGCCCTCCACAACCCCGGGGCCTGGAGGTCCAACAGCCACGTCTCTCTTTGGGCTCAGCATCCCCCACACCCTCACGCATGAGGATGGGCTGTGGTCTTGATGGAGATCCCTCTCCCAGGTGCCAGCCACAGTGGGAGGTGCTGTAGGGAAACAAGCGAAGACCCTTATCCACCTCAGACACGGGGAGCCGGGAGGGCCAGCCCAGCCAGTTCCAATGGGCCCGATGGCGGCTCCCAGGAGCTGTGCTGACCTTGGGGACAGAGGACCCCAGGCCTCACCAGGCCCACGCAGCAGACACCTCCCAGGTCCCATCTGTAGTCGAGCAGTGTCCTACCTGCCATAGGGGGCTGGATGGGGACCCCTACACCTGACCATTTAACACAAAAAAAAGCCATTACTGACTTGATGTAAATAAAGCCCACTTTAAGACTCAACTTCATAAAAAGCTACTTGCCTGGCCCTGGGAACCGTCAAACGGCTGCCGTAACTTATTTGTCTCTGAGCCGTTTGGTGAATTGGATCATGTGATTCTTTTTTCTTACGAATGTCATCGCTTTAAAACTCCTCGTCACTGGGGAAGCCGGGATGGCTCAGAGGGTTAAGCGCTCACTTTGCAGCCCCGGGGACCAAGGATCGAGTCCCGGCCCCGGCCCGTGCGAAACCATGTGCTGAACTGGGGAGTTCAGTTCTCTCTCTGTCTCTGTGTGTGTCTCTCTCTCTCCGTAAAAAATAATAATAATAAATAAATCTTTAAAACTCCTCGTCACGTTCTCTGCTGGACCTCAGGGTGAAACAGAGGTGCAATGTCGGCTGGGTTGTTCTGCAGAGACTGGCTTCCCTAAAAGTGCCACCCCAGTGAGGTGCCCACTGAGGGGAACATGGGAGTGGAGTCTCGGGGACAAAAACCAGCTCGCCAGGTGGACAAGGGCTGAGGGAGCTCCAGGCAAGAACAACCTGAGCGAAGTCAAGGAGGCATGCGGGCGGGGGGTAGGGGGGCCCATGCTGAGAGAGGTTTGGTGAAGCTTGGCCTCTGGATTGGGGGAACTGGCCACAGGGTCAATGCAGCCAGCTGCGGCCAAGAGCGTGAACTTGACCTTGACTGTATTACAGTGGAGTTGGCGGGGAGAGGGCATCGGTGGCCCTGATGTGGCCCTGCAGCAAAAGGGTGTCAAGTGGGCTCCTGGAGATAACCAGACCTGCCTAGCCCGCCAGAACGAGGGTGGGGGAGGCCACACGCACACCCGGGCTCTGGGCCCTGCAGACACCCCAGCCTTTTCCCCAGGCAGCCGGGCAGGGGCCAAACCACATTGGGAATTCGGGGCAGGTCCGGCCTGCACACTGTGTCGGAGAGATGCAACACAATTAATTAGCCCCTAAAAAAAGCGTTTGAAGTGTTTATTGCAGGACGGAGCTCCTGGTTTTATAAGCAGATGGGGAAATAAAGTGGTGGGGGTGACAAGCAGGGAACAGCTGCACAGGGACCCGGAACCTAATTCATAATTCAGCAGACTAATCAGAGAACATCTTCTGCAGGCACCGTAATGAAAGGACGTGAGGCTGCAACTGATGAGCCTGCTCCCCGCCGTGCTCCGCTCCCCTGTGCAGTCAGACCCTGGGCAGCCCCTGCCCCCAGCCCTGGGTCCCGGAGCCCAAGTGCCGAGCTCTTGACAGTCATTTCCTCAACGGCGTCATTAGCCATAAGCCCATTTTTCCAGGAGAGAAACAGAGGCTCAGGACGACAGGCCCTATCAGGGGCACAGCCCCCTGGGAGCCCGGGAGCCCTGGTCCTCCAGCCCCGGTGACACAGGTCCCTCCAGCCTTGGTGGGCACACAAGAAGCCTTCGCCTCCATGAGAGCCCCAGGCGAGGGCTCAGGTGGACGGAAGAGCCCTTACCTCCCTCACAGGTGGGGAAGGGAGGGAGGGAGCCTGGCAGAGCCGCTGTTCCCCAGGGTGAAGCAGGTGCATGTGGGGAGCAGCACCTGGGACGGTGGGAGGGGCCGGCTTCTCCCCTGCGTGTGAACAGGAATGCCATCCTGGCAGGCAGCTACCGGGGATAGCGGAACGCAAAAACCCCCACGCGTGTTATGAATCTTCCCGCTCCAAGAGGAGCCCAGTGTTTGCAGCAGTCATGGACTGTAAAAGCGCAGGTTGAAGTATCAGTGACAGCCACCAGGTCCTTGTTTTCTCCTCAGCTACTGTTGGAACAGCAGGAGGCAGAGGTGGGTGCGGGGCCTCCCTCAGCCCCGTGGGCCCCTGCCTCTCCCGCTAGGTTTGCTGCACCCCTGGCCCCCAACCAGAACCTTCTCCCAAAGGCTCTGCATTCTTGTCCATGTGCTGGTGTGTGCCCGGCAAGATGTGGGACCCAGAGAAAAGCCAACTCACCCTGCTCTGAGCAGCTCACGGCCTCCCCGGGCAGCCACTCCGGGGCTGTGCTCAGTGTGCACGCACCCCCTGCCGTGCCTGGCCCGTCCCATGAGGCCGCTCGGGCAGAGGCCATCTGCTAAACAAACGCGCCCTGGATTTGCTCTGTACAAACAGCAACAACTGCCACACCACAAAGGAGGTGCTCAGAGAATAACCAAAGGCACAGGGGGGTGTGGGGGGCCATGTCCACCCAGGAAGGAACATGGGAGGTAGCCCTTCATTCCTCAAAGACGCCAAGTTATGGGGCATCCTTAGGAGGAAGCATGGAAGCTGCTGTCATCTCCTAACACACACACACTTACCCAGCCCCTCAGGGCCACCGAGCTGGACACTGGGGGACAGTGGGGAAGGGGGACAGGCAAGATGGATGCAGCCTCCGCCTCACCGGGGGTCCAGATGGCATACAAGCTATGGAGGGAGTGCTGGCCTAGCGCCACCACCAACCAGAGACCTGCAGTGGCCCCCATACCCGGGCCCACGCCACCACCGGCACAGCCAGCTCCACCCTGAGCCCCAACTTTGGGCTAGGGCCACTCCCACCTCAGGGGTCCCCCAGGTCCATGTGGGAACCCAGCACAGGGGCAAGTCAGCGCCCCATGATCACTTCCACAGAGCTCCCCAGAGTAGTTCCCTCCTGTCCACTCCACCCACTCCTCCCCCGCCCAGTGACCCCAGGAATGGAACCAAGACTCGGGGGGAGATGCAACCAGGCATGAATGCCCCCTTGGCCCCTGGCAGCCCTCCCCTAGGGCTGCCCTGGACAGTGGGGCCATCAGGGTAATAGCCAACCCTGTCCAACCACGCCCCACCCCGTGCCTTGGGGCTCCCCCGGGATCTCCCAGCCCTGAAGAACAGGGTTCCTTGCTCTTCGCCGCAATGCCCACTGCTTGCCCCGAGAACCTCTGCCCCGGCCCCACCGCAGGCCTCGAAGAGCACCCTCCAGCCCCCGGCCGAGCCCAAGGCAGGCCCACAGGAGGAGGACACAGAGAAAGGGACACTCATTTCTGGGGCGACATGGGTCCTCACTTTCTTTTCTCTAGTTGTCCTGCATTTCCCAGTGTTTCTCATGCAATCAGAACAGGGAGTGGCAGCAGGGGGAAAGCAGGCCCCTCTCACGTGCTCAGGGGATCGGCAGCTCCTGGGCTTGGAGGACGGTCCGGCTCCCTCAGGCTGGGCCCCCAAGTGTGGCCCAGTGAAGCCCCCCAGCCCCACCCCAGGGTGGGATGCAGGCTAGGTGCCCTGCCTGTGTGTGGCCGGCTTTCCTCGGGGCTGCACCACCTTCATTTTACTGCCACTGTGACCATTATATTAACTTGTATCTAATGGGACACTCAGCTATTGGACATGGAGCAATTCCAGTTCAATTATTCATCAAGAAGCTGGGCATTCATTAAAGTAACAAAAGACTCATCGCTGGCCGGAATGGAAAGTCCATCGAAGTGCACGGGTGGCCAAGAGTGTGGCCACCAGGGGCAAGCCATTATCCTGTGCCCTCGAATCCTCTGTCACCCCCACCCCTCAGGCCCGCTCCCTAAAGGCCACTTGGGGTCTTGCGCCCTGACCTCCTGGCCGTGCACGGCCCAGGTGGGTGTCTCTGGGCTTCATGTGCTGACCCTCCATCCCCCAGGGAGAAGGGGCAGGGGACATATTGGAATTCAGGTGGAGCCCCCACCGATGCTCGTCAGACCCTAGGAGCTCCGGAGACCAACCTATCACAGCCCATGCCAGGCTGTAGCCAAAGTCCCATGACTGCAGCATCACTAGAGAGGCCTGACCCCTCCTATGGGCACGACCCTCAGCACCCCTTTCCTCCTACCCTGCATAGGCACAAGGGCTCAGGCCCAGGAGGCAGCTGGGGACAGTAGCCAAGGGCAAAGTACACAGGACACGGGACCCAGACCCTGTGGCCAACTGGTGTGACCTGCAACGACCTCCCTCCCTTTTTCTTCCCCCTGAGCCTTCCTCATCTGCAGCCTTCCTCTCGTACCACAGGGGGCTCATTGCCTCTCCACAGCCGTGATAGAGGATCACACAGGGTCGAGGGCAGCGGTGACCAACCCTTCGGCTTCCCTGGGCCACACTGGAAGAATTGCCTTGGGCCACATAAAATACACTAACAATAGCTGATGGACTGAAAAAGAAAAGAAAAGAAAATCTCGTAATGTTTTAAGTATTTGTGTTGCGCTGCAGTTTGGACACGCCTGGTTTAGAGTCTGCTGCATTTATGGGAGGCCTTTTACTTGATTCTTTATTTTAAGGGCAAGAGATTTGAGGATGTTCTAGTTCTCTAAGGAAAAACAGAAAACTAGATCAGGTGGCTTAGAACACGGCCCCCGTTACTCCTCCCCCACCGTCACTATCTCCGTAGCTTTCCCTCTGCCCTGGGCCCGCCCTTGGTTCCTCACAAGTGTGGCTGCCCCTCAGTCCCAGGACAGACTGAAGACTCAGAGGCCAGACCAGGACCCAAGGTTCTCCGGTCTAACCAGTTCTTCCAGCGCACACGGTGTCACCTCCTTCATCCCGGATGTGCTACTTCTGTTGATGTGCCCTGCTTTCCATCCTTGCTCCCCAGCAGAGGCTGAACCTGGGGCCTGAATCGGGGACCGCAGAGTGTCTGATGCTGCTCACTGAACATCTGCTGCCCAACTGGCCCCTGGAGGAGTCAAGGTCTTGAAACCCACATGAGTGAGGGGCGTTTATGTCAAGGCTGTGAGGCCCTTCCCTCCTGCACTCTATCACCCAAGGGCTGATTGCACACGAGCCAAGGACCCCAGGGAGACTCGGCCAAGGGTGCCCACTACAAGAGCGAGAGGACCCCACAGCCGGCCGGGTCGGGCCGGATCCATGGCATCTGCTCAGGCTGCCCAAGATACACACTTTTCAGAAACCACTGAGCCTCCCAGTAGTCCTCGTGTCTGGAGCTCCTGACAATTCAGGGACACCGGGTGGAGGGTGGCAGAGCGGTTCCTCCCAGAAGGGCTGGGAAGTCTCTGTGCTGAGACAAATGCTCAACACTTTAATATGGACGCTTCCCATAAAGATGATCATATGTTCCCTGTGCATTGAGACCTGAATCGATGGCATCTGAGTAACTGGAGATTGATTTTAATTAAGTCAGAGTTTTGTGACTGTGCCTGACGGAGGAGTCCCCCCCCGCCGGCTGCAGACGGGATGGTGTGAACTGGGCCCTTGTCCGCCTGACCTGGAGGTGGACAGGGCTCAAGCTCTTGGCCACCTTAGTGTGCCTCCCACAGTGGCTGCCTAGAGATGCCTATGTCCTCTGCCCTCACTGGGTCTGACTCAGCCCATGCTGCAGGGTTGGCGGGGGTGGGGGTTGGACACAACTGGGACAGATGAATCCTGGGGAAGGAGCCCCCTTCCCCATCTGGATGTTGAACGGTTCTGGATCCCTCCCCTCCCTGACCCCAGTTTCCTCATCTTTAAAATGGGGTAACAATACCCCGAGTGGCCCAGGCCCCACCCCATAGGAAGTAGTGCCACCTATTTCTCCTCTGTCACCTCACAGGGTTGCCCTGAATACGCTGTCCAAGCCTCCTTTCTCCCTAAACCTTGTCCTCTAACATTTCCACCATCCCCAGACCTCTGTCCCCAGGGCGTGGGCGGCCCCAGCACCTCCCTGGCCATGCCCACTAACCACAGGACTCATCAGAGGGCTTATGTGGGGCCCCTGCCCGGTCCCCACCCAGCTGTCTTCTGGGCCCGGCCACCACCCCTACCCACTCTCCAGAGCAAGCCCATCCAGCCACAAATGCAGCCCAACACAACTGGTAAACTTTCTTAAAACATTGAGATATCTTGTGATTTCTTCTTTAGCTCATCAGCTATGGTTAGTGTTAGTGTATTTTATGTGCAGCCCAAGACAATTCTTCTTCCCATGTGGCCCAGGGAAGCCAAAAGGCTGGACACTCCTGCTAGGGCATCTCGTGACAATGCTAGGAGCCAGGAATCCTGCACATGCGCGTGTGTAGCACTTTTTCTAGGATGAGTTCGCGAACTTAATTGTCAGCCCTCATAGCTCCCCACTCAGCCTTTCAGAGCCCCCTCACATCAGAGGACCCCAGGCCTCAGCAGCTGCCCCAGCGGCCTCCTACCACCACCCAGCAGCATGCTGACAGGTTTAACGCTACAAAGGAGAGAAGGTCATTAGCAGTAATGCATTATTAATGAAGAGGCCTAATTAGGCAGACCAATAAATTACCTGAGCTCACCCCAAATCCCTAAGGACTAATCCGGGAATAGTCCAGCCCTCAGGAGGGTCTGCTAGGCTACAGGTGGGTGGGCCCCTGGGTGCTGAGGACCCCAGTCCCGGGCAGCGGCATTCAAGGACAATCATTGCCATGGCCCAGGGTGCCCTGCTCTGCCCCAGCCCCTAGCTGAGCCTGAGTACCCCCAGAGAGCCCACATGCCCCACCTCCTGAGGGCAGTCATGGACAGGACCCGCCCTGGCCCCTGACCCCACCTCGAAAGAGCAGAATTGGGGTCCATAGGACAGTCACTGACCACAGCAAGTGTGTCCAAGTAAGGACCACTCATGGCCTTGACCTTCTGCCCTCCGGGGCCTGTCCCGTCTCACACTCTGTACCCTCTGCTCCTTCTAAGAAGGGAGGCAGCCCCTGGGGCAAGGCACTCAGCACTCAGCGCCTCTCTGCTTCTCTGCTCGGACCCTAGACCCCGTTCATGGTGGGACTTGGCATCCTCACCGTGAGATGGAAGCGGTGGGCAGAACTCGGTCAGCACTCCCACCTCAGGGGCCATGCAGAGGCTACCCTCAGAAATGGCTGGGGCCCCTGATAACAGGGACCCCAGCACCCAATGACAGTGCCCAAACCCACTTTACAGATGAGGAAGCTGAGGCTTAGAGGGTGGGCATCCCCAAGTACAGAACAGAGACTGGGGCCAGCCCCTCCTGGTTGCCTGGGAATCTGGTCTGCAACCTTCTGGGTCCAGTGGTTGGGGCGCCTCCTGGGAACACCACTCCCGCCCACCCCCACCCCCAGCTGAGATCAATGCAAAGAGGAGGCTGGGGAAGGGGGTGATGGGGGAGCCAGGGAGGGCAGGCAGTTGGTAGAGCCACCACCCCACTGTGTAGCCAGGGTCAGAGCCCAGGCTGATGGGTGCTCCCATGAGCAGTAGCCAACTCCTATGCCGGGAAGGACATGTACCAGGCACAGGAGAGGGGTGGGCGAACTTCAATCAGAAGCCTCAGTGAACAGTCAGGCTCAGAGCAGCTGCAATCCCGCTAATGCCCTCAGAGCCTCTGACCTCAGAGCTGAGAACTATGATGGGCTAATGAGGGAGCCCAGGCCAAGGGCACTCGCAGAGCAGTGACCCCAGACCAGAGGTCGAGAGGGTCTGACCTGAGGGCCTGGGCTGGGGGCGAGGCCTGGGAGGGTCAGGGACCAACTGCCTACCTGCAGGACCTTGGGCAGCCGCATCCACCCTCCCAGGGCCTCAGTGTAACCATCTGAGTGCGTGTCCTTGGAACAGAAGCAATGAAGGAGGTGATTCCCTCAGAGTGGGAGACGGGAAACTGAGGCAGGGACCCCACCTCCCTTGCCCATCGCCTGTGTCAACCACATGCTCTGATCGATGCCAGTCTCCTGCACAACTTCCCCGTGGGGCTGCCACCTTTGCCCCTGTCTTTCCAGCTGCCGCCTTTTCTTAATCTCGTGCTTTGAAAATCTTTAAACTCTCAAAAGAGCTGAAAGAGCAGTTTAAGCTGCCATCTGCCTGGCCCTGGCCCACCATCAGGTGCCACTCTGTACCATCATGGCCTTGTGGCAGTCTGAGCAGGGGCAGCACTGGCCCCAGATAGAGCACAAGGTGGCTTTGAGGGATCTGGAGACGGTGATGACTCAGGAGAGGCATACATAGGAGGTTCTGAGCAGAGGCCAAGGTGAGGTGTCAGCTGAGAGTCTGGCCAGGTGGGACCAGGAACCAGGATCAGAATAAGTGACTCACAGGAAGGGCAGCAGGTCCCCAAGTCCTGCCCCTACCAGGGCCCCCAGCATCCTCTGAGCCAGGGTCCAGGGCTGGCCAAGTCCGCAGACTCAGGTAGCTGTGCCAGGCACTCCCTTGAGTGCCCTCCTCTCCTTGCAGGTGAAGGCTTTCCTGCTAAGTGCCTGAGACTGCAGGTCTAAAGGATTAGGGCGGCATGGAGCAACCAGTCACACTTTAGTGAAAATTGGTGGATAGAGTAGCCCTGGGCCAGGTCCCAGGGGCCTGGCAGGGTAGGTCTGATTGTAGATGAGTACTCCTAGGGCCCAGAGGGACTATGGGAAGTGGGAGGACCAGGGATTGGCCCACAGCAGCAAAGGCTGTCCTTACGTACCAGCCCTGAGACCTAGGACACAGGCAGGTATGGGGCAGAGACTCCTGGGCCCACTGAGCCAAACCTGTGGCCACTCCACAAGCCCCCCAGGAAGTAAGCCAGGCTCTGCTCACCTGGCTTAGTGATTGCACAAGACCCTCAAGATCCTGGAAACAGGCAAACCCAGCTGTCCAGCAGAGTCATGCCTCCCCGCCCCTCCCCCCCGGCCAGATGACAGATGACTTCACCACCCCCAACACCAAGGTGCCCACACGGTGCAGGGCATCAGCAGTTTTGGTGGATTTTCATTTAACTTCCTCTTGATCCCGATTACTTTGAAAACTATTAAGTATAGGTATTAATCATTAAGTAATTATTCTCTGCTCTTATATTAATTATCTGGCCATTGGGTGAGCCACCAAGATTTAAGGTTCTTCATTGTTAATAACATTTCCCAAACAAGAGGGAGGTTTAATGCACCTCCGTATAGTCTTTCCTGCTCTGGGGTGAGGAAGGAGGGTCCCCTAAGCCTCAGAAGGGGCCGCACGGCAGCCACCAGAAGCTTGCGGCCACCTGCTCAGCAGAAGCGGCCAGGTGACCAGAACCCGGCTGTGCAGTCTCCTGCCTCTGGGCCTCGGTTTGCCCATCTGTGAGATGGGGGTGACACGTGCGCCCAGTGCAGCAGGCCCTGAGGGCAGAGTGGGGTGATTCCCCGGAAGGGCTCTTGACTGCTGCCCAGTAAGAGGGGCCAGGTGCTGGTGTCAACAGGGTGGCCTTCCTGTGTCAACTCACTGGACATAGCGAGACGTGAGCGGGGCACTGGCACCCACTGAGGTGCCAGGTGCTATGTCAGATAATGTTACCCCACAGTGTCTTGTCCTCATGGCCAGCCGTACACACCAGGGGCTGGTGCTCACGGGGATGAAGCCAAGTTCCTGGGCACCCTGGAGACTGCAGTGGGGCTGAGTGATCAGTGAAGCCTGGGGGGTCACATGGGCCTCGAGCAGGCAGTTGGGGGTTTACGGAGGGACAGCAGGGCCATTGGTGGGCACCTGCCATGTGGTAGGCATCTTACAGTCTCTCCAGTGCCATCTTTTTAGGCCAGCGGGCAGAAGGCTAGGTGTGGACACTGGGGCTCCTAGTTCGGTGTTTGGGGGCCACATGGGGAGCTGGAGAGGGGGTTGGGTCATGCCCAGGGCCCAGGACACACTCATGAGGGAGCAGCCCCACTAGGAATCAGTGCCGGAGAAGTGACCGTGTGCTGGTGGTGATAGAGGTGGTGCGGAGGTGGTGCGGGTAGTGGTGGAGGTGACGGTAATGTGGGTCCTGTTCACGGTGAGAGCTGTGATCATGGAAGCTGGTTCTCCAGGCCCCAGACGTTCCCAGACAAGCAACGCCTTTGCTGCTCCCCTCGCCCCCTGCCTGGTGGGCTGTCCCCAAGATGCAAGAAGAGGTAGAGCATTAACCAAACCGGACAGGACAGAGTTATATCTTGAACTCAAAGAGAACATTTACTTTTAGTTAAAAATAAATACTTCCAATTATTGGAAAGGGAAAAAATAGCCTAGTGTTTACTGCAAGTGAATCGAAGGTAATTACTTGGAAGAGTCCCCTTTAAGGATTCTGGGGACTGTCCCCCTCCTTTTAGGGTTGTAACTGGCCCGCTTTGTAGGCCTGCTGAGACAGCAGGGAGGGGTCACCTACCTCTCCTGGGGGTGCAAGGCTGACAATGCCCCCTCTTCCCTGGCCCAGCCCCCCACCCTCAGCCCTGCCCTGGCCCATTGCCCCTGGTTGCTTGGACAGGTCACAATCCAGCCACTTGCTGGAGGGGATGGCTCTGGATATCCCCGGCCCGTGACTTACCTGCTCTATTGCTCACCTGCTGTGTGACCCCAGACAAGCCCTACACCTCTCTGAACTTGTGTCTTCACCTGGAAAATGAGCGATGAGGCAGCTGCCCTCTCTCAGAAGGGAAGAGGGGTCCATGTTGATGGCCAGTGTCCCTGTGGTGGAGTGACACAACCTATGTGTAGAGAATGGGGCCTTACCCTTCTCCTCTGCAGACCCCAACACAGCCCAAGGGGTCCTCCATAAACACCTCCTCCCGGGTCCCACCAACCCCATTTTAAGACAGAACCCAGAGCCTCAAAGCCACCTGGAGCAGGGTGGTGCCACACAGGCCTGTTGGAGGCAGGGGTTGCTCCTGCCCAGCCTGGCCAGGCACTGAGTAGCTTGGAGTCAGGCAGAAAATGTTTTTTAAGGGCAGCAGAACCAGCTCCGAGACCAAATGCCCAGCTCAGCCCAGGACCCCAGACCCTGCCACAGGACAGACAGGCCGCACTCCTGAGTCTGTGGGTGTGGATGCCAAGAACACGTCACACCCCCAGCCTGGGGTCTTCCTTCCAGGCCCCTCCCTGGCCCTCCTTCCCTCAGGGCTTCCTCCCCCTCCCTGGCCTGTGGCTGGTTGGGGTCACCTCCCCCCAGAAACCATGCCAGAGTCTGCTGAGATTAGAGGGCCTGGCTGTGACCCCAGCCCTGACCTCCAGGCCCCATGGGCCTGACAGTGCCCTATCGCTTGTGCGCGGCTGCGGCTGTAATGAGCAGAAACGTGCCCCTGTGCTAGGCAGGAAAATCCTATCTAGGAAATCCACGTCCGGATGCCAGTTCAATTTCACCCTCGGGGCCATAAAACCCTTTTCCAATCACTCGGTGCTGTTGGCAGCCAGCACCGTTAATCCTGGGGACATTATTTAGAGCCAAGACATTGCTCAAGGAAAAACCAGGTCTGAACCCCACAAGGAGCCCCACTCTGTCTCCTGCAGAGGCCTCAGGAGACAGACGATGCCCAGCCCTGGGTGCTGGGTGGGGAAGTGGGCATCTGCAGCAGCCTCCCTCCCCTGCAGGCAGGCAGGCCCCAGATGGGCCCATCTGGGTGGAAAGACTGAGGCTACACAGCTCAGCCCCCGGAGACACAGCCCTGATCGCCCGGATTTGTACCAGCACAGCCTTTCTTCAAAAATCGTCTCCTTGATTACCGAGGGTAACAATGAAAGCGCGTAATTGAATCTCTTAGAAATTACCATTTTTATAACTTGTGCCGAGTTCCTGAGATAAATTAGCCATCTCCCTTGTATGGTAGGCGCTCAGGGCACATCAGCGAGAGGTGACATTGCCCTCGATCAACTTCTTAGGGCTTCACTACCTTCGGGGAGACACCTGGCGGCTCCACCGCAACCCCAAGTGGGCAGCGTGGCCTGAGAGGTGCTCAGTCAGCCACACTCGCATGGTGGGTGGGCAGCAGACTCCTTTGCTGGGTAGCTGGTTGATGGTGTGGACAGTGGGTCAGGAGCCCCCTGAAGTCCTAGCCCAGGCTCCCCAAAAAGCCAGGTCTGAGGCCAGAGGAGAGGAGGTGAGGGAGGGGCCGCCGTGAGCAGGTCTTGTGAGAAGGGAGGGGGCGACCCACCTGCACGGCTCCTGACCCCAGGCTGGGCTGGGCACCCAGGGGCCCCAGGGCATCGCAAGGTCAGGCTCTGAGAGGTTCTGCAGGGAGCGGCTGCCCTGGCAGCAGCAGGGTAGGGGAAGAGGCGGCCTGCTGTTCGAATCAGTAAGTTTGTAAGCTAGTTGCTTTGTGGGTGTGGTGCTCACAGTTAGTGGGTGAGTTAACGTGCCTCTGGCTGGGGGGTAGGGGGTGGGGGGTGGGGGGCTGTTTGGGTTGCAGGAAGCTGACCTGAACTGTAGACTGAGTCTGCTGCATGTGTCGGCAGGCTGTGCTCAGCTGACCCACCTTCCAGCACAGGACCCAGTAGGGAGACCCCCTCACACCAGTTGTGCAGGGTTTCACACTGGGGAAGGCCCCTGGAGGGAAGTCCCAGCCCGTTGGGAGACAGCAGGCAAGGGGCCCCTGAAAGGGGCCAGGGTAAGTCTCAGCCGCATTTATTTCCGTGAGCGAGCGGAGTGAAAGCAGCAAGGTACTTTCTGACCTCCAGTCAGCCGCTGCTGCCTTAGGCCCCGAAGGAACCGCAGATCCAACGGGGGCAGGAGCTTCTCCACCCCACCCCAGCCCGCCTGCTCCTACCTCACTGGAAGCTTCAGCCGGGGGACCCGCCCCTTGCTCCTCAGCCCAGGGGCCTGGGGTTCCTTGAAGCCTGCAGCCCGTTTGCGGGGTTATGGCGCCATCTGATGGTAGAATCTGGGCCCCACTACTTGGCCGGCGTTCAGAGGGGGCGCCCTGGCAGGGAGGGATACTAGGACACGAGGCAGGCCTGTGGCCACCTGAGGTCTCCGTCCCTCACGCGACCCCTAGTCCCCTAGTCAATCCCTTTGGGCCCATTGCCCAGGCACAGGGCTGGGCCGGCCCTACGTGCTCACAGCCCAGCAGCACTGTCTGTCCATTCCCAGCAGAAGCTGAGTAGGGGGCAGAGAGCAGGTGGGCGGGTGTCCCTTAACCCTGTCACTGACTGTTAGGCACTCTGGCCATGCTGGCTCCCCAGACGCCACGATCTGGCTACCAGGGACGAATGCAAAGGGGATGAGCCTAGCTGGGTGAGATTCTTGGGGCTGGGGTGTCCTCTGGGCCCAGGCAGGGGTAGGCACATTTAATTCACCCACCCTGGGGCATGGGAGCCCTAACAGCTCCCAGCACGGGCACCTCCCAGCCTGGAATCCCCAACACACCAGCTGAGGGTCATTTATCAGGGCTGTGCGTCCCTGAGAGGATTTTCCTGACATTCTTATTATCTCTCTGATCCTTAAATATAAAGTGTGAGCAGCGGGTGTCCAGAGTCACCCAAGAAGGAGATAAATGGCCTGCCATGGCTCAGGCCCTGGGAGCAGCTTGGCCATGCTGGGGACAGGAGAGACAAGGGAGCGTGCCCCCCACCCCACTGAGCCTCAGCTTCTGAAATGAAACCATCCTGGGAGAACCTCAGGGCCCCCCAGCCCCGCCTCTGATCTTTACCTGCCTCCCATTCTCAGGGCCCAGCCCCAGCGGTTCTCTATCCTGCGGGGCCGCCCCACAGGCCCGGGAGGGAAGGGAGGCAGACAGCACTCAGCAGATGAGTTCACCACCAGGAGCATGCCTGCCTCTGGTGCTGGGGTGGGGCGACCACTCCCTGGCCACCCCAGCCTTCGCCTGGCCACACCCGTGAATCCATTTATCCTTATCATCGCTATGAGTCTAGGGGCACCTGGGAGGTGCAAGGCCACCCTTGGAGCCCCATAGGCCCCAGCCATGGCTCAGCCTCTGTTACACACTCAAGAGCAAAGGACAGCTCACCCCCAAGGTCCTGACAAAAAGATGAGGGGCCAATAGTGGCCTGAAGGCCCAGGGAAGGGGGGAGCCCCCGCCTGAGTGATTTCATAAGTCTGCCCAGCCTGAGGGACATGCAAGGTGGCGCTGAGAGCTGGAGCGGGAGGGACGAGGCCCATGGCCCAGGTTTGGAGGCACAGAGACGGGATTCCTCCTGAGGGGCTGCAGCTGGCCCAGGGACCTCAAGTTCCGTCTGCTCCAGGCCTGCTTTACAGCTTTTGAAATGAGCGTGATTCCTGTGCTTGGTTCGGGGCAGGAAGGGCGTGGGCCTCCTGTCCTTTACAGCCCAATTCCTGTTCCTGGGCTCTAGGCTCCCTGAGGCCACTGGGTGTCATGACAACTTGGGCAGATAGCAGCTGCCATGGCGACGTGGCCACAGGGCCCGGTACTCCCCGTCCTGTGCTAGACGCATGCTTCCCACTGTTGGCCAGGACTTGCGGTCTGCACAGGACGCCATCCTTGAGCTCGGACAGATGCCGGCCACCCGCTCCCATTCAGGACACTGATGTGCATACATGAGCATCCCGGTCCCCGTTCGTGGGAATGGCACCATGACTGTGGCTCCAGCACCGTCTGTCCCTCTGAGCCCCCCACACACACTTTGGGGCATTCTCCAACTCGGGAACGTAGTGATAGGGTGAAGAAGAAAGGTTCAAAGAAGTGGGGTCTTCAGAGATGACCTGGAGCCTCTGACACACAGGGACGCAGCCTGGGCAAAGGCGTGGGTCCATCAGAGAGCCCCAGACTCGCAGGCTGGGAAGGGAGGCCTCCCAGGGTCAGAGGCAGCTGGACGATGCAGTGGGTGGAGCCAAGGCTCCTGTGTCCTCAGGGGGCCATGGTGCCTCCTCAAGCCCACTCTGGGATTGCTGCTACTTTTGGGGCCTCTCAGCCTGGCCTGTGTGCCCCGGAGGAGACGTGAGCTGCCCTCTCCCCAGTAGTTGTTGCTACTACAAGGGGAACCTCCGGTCTCCACGAGGACTGCCTGTCTCTCCCCTTATGACATTCTGGGCACCCAGGGGACACCTGGCAGGCTCTGGGGCTCTGAGTGAAGGATGCAGCCCCCACCCGCCTTCTCCCCCACATCAGCCACCCAAGGCCTTCGCCCCACCACTCCCCCTCGGCTACCTCACCTCAGGGTCCTCCAAGAAGCCCTTCAAGTGTTCCCCAGAGCAGTACTCTCAGCTGAGTACATCCTGCGACCCACGAGATTCCAGAGACGGAGACAGGGCCAAGGTCAAAGTGAAGGGAGAGCCCGGTGCTGCTTCCTCCTCTGCATGGCTGAGCAGCCCCCCAGCTGGCCAGGCAGTTTGGGGGTTGGGGGGTTGGGGAGGTGGGGTGCAAGCAGCTGATGTCTGAGCTGGGCTCCAGGCCCACCCTCCCCACTCATCCCCAGCACAGCCTGCTGTTACGGGCTGCAGATGCTGCCCCCACCTTAGAAACACAGCAGGGCCTCCTGGGGCCAGGGCCACGTGTGCAGCCAGCAGGTGTGGCCTGGGGACTGTGCACGCACCTCTTCTGATGGGGAGCCAGGCCCACTGGTGGCTCCTACTGTGTGTCCAACCCACATGGCAGAGGACGGGAGAGACGCCACCTGTAAACGAGGGATTCCAACAGGCTTCTTCGGATGGGATGGGGGGCTGACTTCGCAGGAAAACGGGGTGTCTAGGGGACAGCCTGGGATGATGCTCCAGCACCTGTGAGGGACAGCAGGTGACACAAGGACTGCTCAGGCTAACTCCCCAAGCTGTCCCCTACTCCAGACCGAGCTCCTAACAGGGACAGAGACGCGCAGACACCGGAGCAGAAAGCCAGACGTTTGAGGACGATGTCTACTAGGAAGTTCTAAGACAGAAAAAATTAAACCACAGAGAGAATTTTTTTTAATGCAGGGAACAAATGGTTCCCTCTGCCCCCAAACCCACTTTATCCCTAAAACAGAACTGGAAGCTCTGAAAAATAATAGGGGCCCTTGAAGAACAATACTGATGTCTTGGAAATTTAAAACATGGTCGCTGAAATTCAAAAGACCAGTCGCCGAGCCCGGCCTGCTCGAGTAGGGAGCAGCACTGGGGCCCATGGGGGCCCCTCCCTCAAATTCATGTGGGAAAACGCCCTCTGAGCTGAGTTACTTGTTAGCCGGATGCCCAACAAGTGTGAGGTCAGAATAAGATGCTCTCAGACCTGCGAGGGCCCTCACTTTCTATCCCCACATGACTGACCACTCCACGATGTCGTGGCTAAAACAGTTTCACCCAGGGCTTGGCAACTGGCTGCCCTGTGGGGGCTGTTCTTCGAGTGTCTCACGGGTCTTCTAGTTGGGATGACAGGAGCCTCTCTCTGGGTGACCTCACTTGCTATGTATCAAGGCCTCCCTTACAGCAGAGGGTCCCCAGAGCAGCAAGACAGAAGGCCCAACACACAAGCATTCAAGCCTCTGTTGCCAGCATGTTATTAAAAACCCATTGGCTCAAGCAATGCCCCAGGCTAGTCCAGGGTGAAGAGAGAGACCCCATCTGTTCATGTGAAAAGGGCAGTCATGTTGCAAAGGGGCAAGAACACAGGAGAGGGGGGATGTGTGGCCATTTCTACTGCACACAGATGCGAGTTTCCTCTGGTCCACCTGTCTGAGGACTTTATTTGAGGACGCACCTCCATGGAACAAGGGAGGGAGCAAAAGTAATTGCGGTTTCAGACCGTGAATTTTAAATCATTACAACTAGGCTCAAGCATATCTTTATTAATTGAAATAGGAACCGTTACAAACAACACATTTTTGCCAGCGAGAAATAAGTTTATGTGTTCCTGCAGCATAAAAATCCGTGCTTCGGGATTCGATGGACTCTTGGAAAGCATCTTCTGCCTCCTGCTGGTTGTGGAAGCGTTTTCCCTGCAAAAAGTTGTCGAGATGCTTGAAGAAGTGGTAGTCAGTTGGTGAGAGGTCAGGTGAAGGTGGCAGATGAGGCAAAAGCTTCGTAGCCCAATTCATTCAAGTTTTGAAGCGTTGGTTGTGCGACATGCGGTCGGGCGTTGTCCTGGAGAAGAATTGGGCCCTTTCTGTTGACCATCGCCAGCTGCAGGTGTTGCATGTAGTTTTTGGTGCATCTCATTGATTTGCTGAGCATACTTCTCAGGTGGAATTGTTTCACCAGGATTTAGAAAGCTGTGGTGGATCAGACTGGCAGCAGACCACCCAACAGTGCCCATGACCTTCTTTTGGTTCAAGTTTGGCTTTGGGAAGTGCTTTGGAGCTTCTTCTTGGTCCAACCACTGAGTTGGTCGTCGCCAGTTGTCATATAAACCCACTTTTCATCACAATCGAGAAATAGTTGTGTAGAATAAAAGGACGACACTTTAAATGATCATTTTTTGGACTTTTGCTCAGCTCGTGAGGCATACACTTACTGGGCTTTTTCACATTTCCAATTGGCTTCAAATGCCAAACAACCATAGAATGGTCGACATTGAATTCTTGGGCGACTTCTCAG
This sequence comes from Craseonycteris thonglongyai, assembly GCA_004027555.1. NCBI lineage: Eukaryota > Metazoa > Chordata > Mammalia > Chiroptera > Craseonycteridae > Craseonycteris > Craseonycteris thonglongyai. The sequence goes on along the minus strand of PVKE010000081.1, from coordinate 118,065 downwards.
GTAATTGTAAGAAGATTAGCTTCGGTGATTGCTCTCAATTGGTTGTTGTCGACTTGCGATGGTGGGTCACTACACTCATCATCAAGGCTCTCATCTCCTTTGCAAAACTTCTTGAACCAACCACTGCCCTGTATGCTCATTAGCAGTTCCTGGGCCAAATGCATTGTTGTAAGCTTGTCTCCGCTGCTTTATGACCCATTTTGAACTTGAATAAGAAAACCGCTCGGATTTGCTTTTTGTCTAACATCATTTGCTAGTCTAAAATAAATATAAAATTAAACAGCCAGTCAGAAGTCATTAGCAAAAAAACATACAGCGAGACACGAGCGATAAAATGATGTATAACATAGCCACATTTATTTAAGAATCATTCCAATATCAAATGGCAAATTTCAACAATGCAAACACCACAATTACATTTGCACCAACCTAATAAGAAGGAGGAGGTCACGCAGACAGGGGTCCACGAGCAGGTGGGTGGGGCGGCGGGGGGGGGGGGGTTGCGGCCACAGAGGGCACAATGGAATCTTGGAAAGAAGGGATAAGAAACACTGGACACATACCCAGAAGCTGTTAAAAAAGACCCGAGTCACTGTGAAGGGCAAGCTGGAATCTGACCCCATCACTTAACAGCAGTGTGTCCTTGCGCAAGGGACGGTCTTCATGCCTCAGTTTCCCCACCTATAAGGAGAGGATAACAGTGATCCTTATGGGACCATCAAAGCAAATGTTCAATACGTTATTATTATTATTTTTTTAAGATTTATGTTATTGTTTTTGAAAGAGACAGAGAGAGACAGAGAGGAGGGGGAGGGCCCAGAACAGTCTCCACAGCTGTACATCATCAGTTTTTGACATGGTTTCATTCCACACAGGTGGACAGGGGCCAAACAGGGCAGGAACTGGGCTGGGGGCCTCTCACATTGTAGGCATGCCCCTTCGAGGCAGGGGCAGAACCGGAGGGCGAGAACCAAACTGGGGGCCTCCTGCATGGGAAGCACACCCCAGTTCAGCATATGGGTCCGCACGGGCCAGGGCTGGGATTCGATCCCCAGTCCCTGGGGCTGCTTAGCGAGTGCTTAACCCTCTGAGCCATCCTGGTTTCCCCCAATACGTTATTTTTAAATGAATAAATAAAAGCTTGGAGATGTGTTAGGTCCTAAAGCCAGGTTGTGGGATGACCTCTTCTGTGTGGGAGGGAGGAGGGCCGGATGCTCTTGTGTGCAGGGTGTGCAGCCGTCCTGGGAGGGTCGCACCCTGGCTCGTGGAGGCTGGGAGGGGAGGCCTGAGGTGGGAGGCAGGATCACACTGGACATCTTGTTCACTGTTTGCATTCTGTTTTATATTCTAAGAAAAGAGCTAAGGCGGGTGAAGTGAGCGGATGCCGAGGGCGTGATCAGAGGAGGAGGGCACTTGGGGAACAGGGACATGGCAGGAGGGGCCCCACCAGCCCTGGCTTTGGCCACTGCCCCTGCCCATTATGACCTCCCTGGTTATGCCCAGGCCTTTGTGACAGGCACCCCTGTGAGCCGTGACAGCTGGACTTCCCTTAGTAAGAGGGTGGCAGGTTGGGCCAGGCCAGAGCCTGGACCTGGGGTCAGGAAGGGGTCACAGGGAGGCATGGAAGGGCCCAAAACCCTGGGACCCTGTGGCCACTCCCACCGCCAGTGCTCCCAACCCTCAACTTCAAGCAGCCATGGAGGATGCCTGGATCCACCCTGCCAGGGATTTGTAAGGTGGCCCTGCCTGGTGCCTCTCAACTCCACTCATTCAGTAGAGTCTTCCAGGGCTTTCCCAGCCCCAGGGGCAGGGGGCAGGGGGCTCAGGGTAGGCGGGGAGGTCCCTGGGAGCTTTGTTGCAAGTGAAGACGGAGAGCTGCAGCGACAGAGCCCAAGAGACCCAGCAGGAGTGAGACAAGGACAGATGGAGGCAGGGCTGGGGTGGGGCTGGCCCTTGCACTCAGGAAGACAGCAGGGAGCACCCAGGCAAGAAGGAGCCCCCAACTCAGAGCCCAGACCCTGCCCATGCCCTCCCCTGACCCTGGAGACAGGGACCCGGGCCTTACCCAGCGCAGCCTCCTCCCAGCTCCAGAGCATGTCCCTGGGGCCTGCAGAACAGTCGTTCCTCCAGCTGGAGCAGGAGAACCAGAATCTGGTGAGTGACGGGCCCACCGCCAAGGCTGTGGGGCCGGCCCCAGGCTCTGCACCCATCTGTGCACCGGGCTCACCGTTGTTCCTGGACCTCCCAAGCCCCATGCCCCTTCTCCTCTACCCTGAAGCCCCTACCCCAGCCCCTGCTGCCTCAGTCTCCTGCCCAAGCAGCAGCTGTGACAGGCAGTCCCTTCTCTCTGTCCCCCTGCCCCCCAGAAAAGGCAAAACCAGGACCTGCGGGAGCAGCTGGGAGCCCTTCTGGGACCAGGGCAGCAGTTCCTGCCCCTGTGCCCAGAGCACTCAAGCTGCACAGCCCTGGCCTGGGTAAGTGCAGGGCAGCAGCGGTGCCCACAGGACTTCGGGTGGCTGTCAGGAATGACCCGGTGGCTCCATGCACCCCAGCCCCCACTCCAGCTCCCAAGCAGCTCATGACCACAGAGGCTACCCATGCCCTTGCAGCTGACCCGGGGACTCTTCTGCAGCCCCCTGAGCAGGCTGGTGTCCAGCCGCTGGAGGACAGGGCACCTTTGCAGCTGCTGCGGCGGGAGCTGTGCCGAGGGGAGGAGTCCTTTGTGCGGCAGTCCCAGGTGGGCGCCCGGAGCTGGGCCGGCGGCGTGTCCCCCGGGCGGCGGCCCCAGGTGGGTGGAGAAAGAGCTGAGCACCTGCTGGCCCTGCCCATACCCACACTGTGCCCCTCCCCCAGAACGAGCTACAGCAGATCCGACTGTCCTTCGAGAGGAAGAAGATGGCCATCACTGAGGTGCCCACCTGGCTAGGGAGGGAGGGGCTGGGAGGGACCCACGTGGGCATGACTCAGCCTTACTCCCGCAGGTGTGGGATGGCGTGGCCGAGGTACACATGGCCCTGAACAACCAAGCCACTGGGCTTCTGGTAGGTCCCCCGAGGGTGACACCTGGAGAATGAGGGAGGCAGGAATTGGGTGGAGTTAGGGAGGTGAGAGGTAGGGCAGTACGGCAGGACAGTCAAGGGCAGAGGACTCTTTACCTCCTCTGTCCCCCAGAACCTCAAGAAGGACATCCGGGGTGTGCTAGACCAGATGGAGGACATTCAGCTGGAGATTCTGGGGTGATGTCTTGGGCAGGGGCGGAGGAGCCTGGCTGAGCTGGAATAGGGCAGGTGCCCTGGTTAGGATGGGGTGGATCCATCCCTAACCCTCCCCAGTTCCACAGCACAGACCAGGGGTCCTGCCGGGCGGGGGCAGGGTGTGCACACGGCCCTGACGGTAGGACTCCCACCCAGGGATCGTGCCCAGTGCCGCACCCAGGCCAGGAAGGAGCAGCAGATAGCATGCACAACGGTGGTGAGCCCCGGCCCCTCTCCTGTCTCCCAGCCTGCAGGCCCTACCTGGGGAGGGGAGAGGTAGGTTTCAGTGGAGGAGGCCCCAGGGTGGGAGCCCCACCAAAGAGCCAGGTGATCAAAGTCATCTGGGAGATGTGGGGGTAGGTGCCTGTCCCAGAGGGGGGGCAGGAATGTGCAGTACAGGGACCCCCGCCAAGGCCCGGCTCTGACCCACTCCCCCACCCCCACAGACGGCAAGGCCCGCGCTGGGATGTTCCGAGGGCCTCAAAGGCCAACTCTGGTAGGTGGTTGTGCGAGCTTGCGGGCTGAGCCCAGTCCCCTGGCACCATCCCACGGGCACCCCCACCCCCTGACCGCCGCCGCCCACAGGCTGCTGGCCCTGAGGCTGCTGCTGGGTACCCTGCTGGCCTGCACCGCTGCCTACGTGTACGTGGTGGACCCCACGCCCTTCGAGGGGCTGGTGCCGCCCCTGCTGAGCCGCGCCGCCGTCTGGAAGCTCCGGGCCCTGCTGGGCCCGTTCCTGCGCCTCGAGGTGGACGACTTCCTGCCCTTCTAGGCCGGAGGCCCAGCGGCCCCAGCGAGGAGGAAGCCAGGTGGCGACCGCGGCCCCAGGTGCCCAGCGGCCGCACCGGCCCCTATCCACGGCACTGCCGAGGACCTTCCCTGCCAGAAGCCATGGAGCAGGGTGGAGGCGGGATCTGTCCTGAGGGCTGGGCCTGCAACCGGACATATAGTGGTGACACACACGCGTGTGAGCTTGTTTCCATGGAAGTGGGGGCAGGAGGCCCTGCTGCATCCTGAGGCCGATCTCGCAGTGGGCATCCCTCAGGGTGCCACCCTCTATCTTGAAGGCCGTCGTATCCCATCGGCCAGCTAGGCTGCAGCCCCTCCGCAGGAAGCCCCCAACCTGCCCCAGACCCCAGGAGGGCTCTAAGTAGAGGAGGTCTCCAGACTCTCCACTGAAAGCGATGGCCAGGGGTCCTCAGGCCTCTTCCCTCATCAGGGGTCAGGTTCTCATCCTGAATCTGCTGACCCTCTGAACTTGTACCTCTCACCTGACCTTCTGTCCGTGTCTGGCAGGCCACACCTCCCCACACCCACCTGGTCACCACTCCCCCAGGCCAGCCCCACCCCCCATGCCCCACTCCTCGACCCTGGGTCACTGTCCAGTCCAGCCTCATGTCACTGCCCCAAGGCTCAGAGGACAGGGGGGCCATGTTGGTGGACAGAGCCATGGAGGTAAACACCAATCATTTTATTACGGGCATTATTTGGGGCTAAGGAACACCTTTTAGAACATAGAGAATAGCTTTGTGGCTTGTTCACCCCCAAGTGGGAGAAAGAGGTCTAGCTGCTGCTCAGATAGGAAAGAGCTAGCCTCAGGGCAGCCAGGCCCAACTGCTGGGGACAGGCCCAGAGCTCCCTAAGCAGACATCTTGGAGTGAAAGAGTGAACATTTCCCCGGGCAGGGCCTGGGCAGAGCCAGCCGGCTAACTGGGTCTCTTCCCACCCTGGCAGGGCTTGGATGGTTCCGCCGGCTAGCTACTTCAGGAGGTTAAGGCATTTCTGTTCATGTGCTGGGTTCGGGGATGGGGCAGTGCAGTGGCGTGCGTGGGCAACCTGAGACCCCCACCCCAGCCCAATCAGAGGCCTGGACTCCCTGGGGGCAGAAGTGGCCTCTAAAGTGCTTGGTCAGGCAGAGAGGTCAGGGTGATGGCATGACACCTGTTGGTGCTGAACTCCCTGCAGCAGATGGGGACTTCCTGAGGTGGGTAGGCACAGGGGCATGGGCCTCAGTGGGCTGGGAGTCAGTCCTGGTGTGGCTGGTAGAGGACCTCCAGCCCCCATGCAGGGGTTCGTGGCAGCCTGACTTCCGGGACTGTCTTCCCGGGCTGGGTTGTCCTGGGCCCATCACATGCCTATTTGGCGTCCCGCTCGGGCCCCGACAGTCTGGGGAAAAAGCTGGAAGCGGCCAAATGCAGGCTACACACAGCCCCTTGTGGGGACAGCCCTGTGGCTGGGCTCCAGGGGACCCGCAACGGTGGGCGGTCCTCTGGGAGGCCAAGGTGGCACAGGTGCAGGCCGGGGGGCAGCCTGGGCGGGCCACGCCGCCCCCATCCAGGGCTGCACATGCCGATCCGCCCTCTGTGGGCCGCAGCATCACATGAGAGAGAAGCAGAAAGGGGGAGGTCAGCATGGGGCACAGCTGCCCAATGTGGGGTCCTAGGCCCCCCAATCTGCGCAGCTGTCTCGGCCCTGAGAAGCTGTGCATTCCTGACGCCTCCACCCCTGACGGGTGGGGGGGGGGCCAGTAAGTGCAACTACAGGACATGGCAGCAGCCCCCAAAGGGCCCCCGCAAATGGGTGGGCCTGTACGCATCCCTACTCCGTCTCCCCTAAGTCCTTGGATTCCTGGGGGCCCCTGGGGAAGCTGCGGCCCCCGCTTTTCTCCCGATGCCCTGGTACTGCAAGGGCTGACGCAGGCCGAAGGGAGCTGCACACCTGTCAGCCAAAGACCCGGGGGCCAGCCCTGTCTCTCAGGCCTCCACCTCGGCTTAAGTCGGCAGAAATGCCCACGTGGAATGTCTGACCCCCAGGCCTCTGGCCTCCGCCTGTCCTGGAGCCTGCCCAGCTCTGCCCCCGACCCTGGAGCCCCTGAGTTGCAGCCACAGCCCTGGCCTTGCTCAAGGAAAGGATAGAAATGACTCTTTCTCTTTTTTTTAATAAAATTATAGATATATAGATGTAGATATAAAAACATAAAACAGATACAACGCAAGCGGACGCTGCTGTGTGCTTACTCTCGTGTCCCTGGTGCCAGGCAGAACTCAGACGCCCACCCCATGTGCTTCCCACACAGGCGCCGAGGCTACGGTGACCCCGGCTCTGACGCCGCGAGGTGGGGACTCCTGGTCTCAGAGCCCCTGTGGCAGCGTCTGGCCTGTGTCTGCTCCCTCCTGTCCCGTCACCTCCCACAAGAGCATAAAGCAGAGGTTAAGGCTTCAATGACAGCGAGTTTCCCGGCAGTGGGGGGAGCGGGGGCCCGAGCTTGAACACATGGGACGCGGCATGGCAGCTCAGCACAGACACAGGGACACGCCTGCCAGCCAGGCGAGACTGGATGCACAGAGCCAGAACCCCACCCACAGCTGGTGGCCTGCTCGTCTGTCTGTCTAGCTGTCCGTCAGAACCCAGAGCAGTCCTGGAGCTGGGTGCCTAGGGGCCAGGGCAGGGCTCCCCACAGAAGACTCAACCTGGCCCAGCGACAAGCTTCCAGCCGGTCCCTGAAAGGCAGCGGGTTAGGAGCAGCGGTGGCAGGCCCTTGGTCCGGAACACAGCCAGGGGCCCAGGCCTCTCTGTCCATCTCTGGGCCACAGTGAGACCTGTCTGCAAGGGGAGCAGGGAGGGGCTGGCCTGGTGACAACCTCGGGTGCCCCCTCAAGGCCCCAACTTGTAGAAGCAGCGGTTCCGACACATCAGGTAGCCGGTGGCCCTTGGCCTGGCCACGCAGGTAAGTCGATGGACAGGCGGAGGACAAGGGACAGGCGTGGAGGCGTGGCTCTCTTTCCTGCTGATGCGTCCACACCAGCCCTGAGCCTCCTCTGCCGGGACAGAGAAGTCGGGAGGGGGGCAGCTGCTGGGGGTCCAGGTCCCCGTAGTGCCACAGTTGGATGGGTGGCAGTCAGTCCTCACACCGAGATCTCGTACGTGGTCCCACCCACGCCAGACACCTTCTTAACGAGTGTGTGCCGGGCAGGGCTGGTGGAGGGCCCTGGGGGGCCGGTGGCAGGCCCTAGGCGGGCCAGGCCCGGGGACTGTCCGTTAAGCTTACTTGGGGGGGTCTTCAGCTGAGGGTGGTCCCTGCATCAAAACAAGCACACACATGCATACACACAGTGAACACGGGACCATGGCAGGACAGAGGCCAACAGAGGCAACAGGACAGATGACATAGACGGAGCCCTGCGTAGCCCCTGCCTCAGCTCAGAAAGTCCCACTCAGAAAACGGTGCAGAGCCTACAGGGGGACAGTTGTGCTGTCACAGGACAGACAGATGTCAGAATGGCTATCATACCTGCCCCCCACCCCCAGGTCCCTTGGTCCTTCCCGTTGGCACAGACCAAAGGCACGGGGAAGCCAGGTGGATGCCAGCCAGCTGAGCTCCCTGCCTTGCCCCATCTTGGTACCCTAAGCTGGGAAGCCCAGTGGTGACTGTGTGGCCCCTTCCCTGCTAGAAAAAAGAGGCACCGCCCTCCTGCCCCACAGCCTGCCCAGCAATGACCTCGCCGCTCGGTCATGAAAGCAGGAGCCCCCCCTCCTGCCGCTGCCTCCCTGCCTCCCTGCACGGCTGCCACCCTCTGGGCCAGTTCAACCCACAACAGTCCTGACCAAGCCTTCACTCAAGGCAGCTGGGTAATGCCCCAATGATGCCACTGCTCCCTGCATGGGACCCCCACACACAGGTCCTCAGTTCTAGTACTTGGACCTGACCTATCAGGCAAGTCAGCCTGGTATCCTCCATTACCCAACTACTGGGGGTACCTGGGTCCAGCCTGCCCCTCCAGTCCCACTTTCCTCATCTCTGAGCAGAGAAGTCCCTGCTTCCAGGAGCTGTACCCTTGGAAGTGCCCCACCCAGGGTGGCACACGGTGCCGTGCAGTATGTCACGCACACTCAGCCTCCTGGACAGAAACAGTAGCACCATCTCCTAAGGAAGCAGCTCTGGGGTCCCCCACTCAAGGGTCTGACCTGGCAGGGGGAGAACGGGGGACATTGGGTTCAAGATGCAAATCCTCCTGCACCCTGGGACACACCAGGGCATCCTTGGAGCTGGGCAACCCTCCAAGTGCCAGAAGCCTGCCAGGCCGGGAAGGCCCACCCCACAGGTGGCCACAGGCCTCCTGGACAACCCATGTGGTCTCAGCCAAGAGGCCCCCCACAGGCGGCCGGAAGCCTGCCCACTGTGGGGAAGCCCCCAGCACCCCCAGCACCCACCTCTGTGTAGCCAGTGCGGCCGGCGGTTCCGGGAGGTCCGTGTGGATGAAGGCGACGGCTTTGGGGCCGATGTAGGAGGGTGAGCGGGGTGTGCTGGGAGGGGAGGGTGGGCCCTGGCGCAGGGGAGACCTCTGTGAGCCACTGCCTGGCCGGGGCCCTGGCGCGTTGTTGTTGGCCATGTCGGCTTGCAGGGAAGAGGAGGAGGTCCGAGGCGCCCGACTAACAACGCTCGACAGCGAAGACACAGACGTCTGCAGCGTGGGGTTGCGGGCGCCCCTGAAGCTGGGGCCGGCCACCAGGTCGTCTCTGGAGCCATAGTGCAGGGCAGGGCCGCGGGGGCCCTCGGACAGCACACTGGCCTGCTGCAGGCTGTAGGAGCTGGGTGCGTCGTAGACGCCTGAGTCGCCGAAGAGGGAGTCAGCCTGAGAGCGCAGCAGCCGCTCGCGCTCCTCCCTGTCCTTGCGCTCCTGGATGGAGGCCATGATGGTCCGGGACAAGTTGTCATAGCGCACGGGCGAGGGCTCCCTCGGCCGGGGGCCCAACACAGGGCTGAAGCTCCGGGGCGGGGGCCGTGGTGGCTCACCCACAGCCCCAGGGTGCAAGTAGGGAGAGCGATAGCTGGTCATGCCAGCCGAGGGATGGGCGGGGCATGCGTGGCCACCAGGTGAGCCAGGGTTAAGCAGGCTGTCATAAGACAAGCTGCCATTGCGGTTGGGCAGCGCATGGGGGGCAAAGATGCTGTGATGGGGTGTTGGGGGCCCACCCTCAGAGCGCAGAGGCTGCAGGGCTATATGGTCCCCACCCCGTCGGCTTGCAGCCTTGAGGCTCAGAGAGCGCAGGGCCCCCGAGAAGGTGTCAGAGGCACTGAGGGGTGGGGACGGCGGGTAGGCTGTGTGCCGGCCACCAGATGTGTAGTCAGGGAGGTCCAGGCTGGGCTCAGACGTGAAGTCAAGGCTGTGGATGCCGTTTTCCCCCAGCGCCAGGGAGTCAGGGCCTGGAACCTGTGGGGAGAGAGGGTACACGTCTGCCACTGCCCAGCCACCACACCCCGCCAGCCACCAGGTGGTCTGTGCCCACATGGAGGCTACAATCCTGGTGACATCAAGGTGGTGGCAACTGACAAGCTGTCCCCAGAAGTTCTCTATCCCATGATCATACCACCTGTCCCTTGCCTACCACAGGAGGAAGGAGGGGCAGGGCAGAGCAGAGCAGTAGCCCCGATGGTACCTCCCTAGGGAAGCGTGTGCTCCAACTCACACTCCTGGGGGGGGGGGGGGGG
>PVKE010000081.1:0-108221 GCA_004027555.1 Craseonycteris thonglongyai | reverse complement strand
TGACAGGGAGGAGGGACCTCTTTGACTCTGATTTGAGGCATACAGGCTTAGGCTTGGGCCAAGAGCCTGGGGAACCTCAAAACCCAGAGGGGGCATGGGTTAGGACCAGTGTGGCCTCAGAGCGCTTGGCCAACCCCAGACCCTGCACAGGGTCCAGGACAATCTCAGGAAGGCGACCCAGGCCAGGGCACCTAAAGACCCACCCCCCTTATCCCCACGAAGGGCCACGGCACGCCAGCCAGGAGGCCCAGGCTCACCGTCCGGACCAGAGGGCCTCGAGACGTAGGGTCAGGCCAGGCTTTGGTTCTGAGAGGAGGGGCTTCCCAGGTGGGGGTAGGAGCTGGTCTGGGGGTGCTGGTCCAGCCACAGGGCTGCCTCTCGGGTGGCCGCGAAGGAGGGCAGGCAACCTGGGCACGCTTGGGGGATTCCTGGGAAGTCCTCAGGCTGCCCAGGGCTGCCCATTGCTCCAGTGAGTAGAGTGCTTACACAACTTGGGGGAATCAACGTGCTCTCTCACATAATCTCCAATTCTTTTGAAGCCTTCCCGTGGGCCTTACAGAGTGACTAATGGTGGAATTCCAGGCATTCGGGAACACACTGCTCCTGGGGGCAGCCGCCCACTAGGCTAGCGGGCAGTGCCAGCCAAGGGAGGGGGCCGGAACCGCCTGTGCTGGGCCCTCACTGGACACCCTGCCCTGCTCCCCTCCACCACCCGCAGCAGCTCCTGCTGGCGCCCTCTATAACCCAGGCAGGGCCTCCTGGCGGGGTGAGGCCTCTGGGGGTGGCGTCTCTGGGACACAGTCAGGCCTCCTCACCTGTTCCCCTGGCCCGCAAAAGGGCGCCTTGGGACCCGTGGGGAAGGTGGGCCGGAACTTGTACATGGCAGGTGTTGGGGGGCTGGTCCTCGGTGCCGACAGGGTGCTCTCTGGGGAAGATGGACCACGGCTGGTCAGGCTGCGGCCAGTTCGTGCCCCGCCCGCTGCCCGGCTGGCCCCACCTCACCAGCACTGCCGGGGCGCGGGTTCTGCCGGTCACTGCCGAACGTGACGGCCTCCGCCTTGGGGGGCAGGGGTGGCCCCAGGTCCAGTGGCTTCTCGTCCAGCTGGTCCAGGCTGCCCTTGGACTGGGAGGGGGTATCGTCAGTAGTGGTGGGTAGGGTGCAGACCAAGGGTGGGGCTTAACTGCAGTCTCCTTCCTTGGGCCCTGAGTCTTCCCCAGAAGCTGCCAATCCCTCCCCCTCCCCCACTCTTCTAGGCCCCTCCAACCTAGCCGCTTCCCACTTCCAAGGGTCTGACCCTGACCCACTCCCCCGCCCGCTCCAGGGCCCCCACCTTGCTGCGGCCCAGGCTGGCTTTCAGCCCATTGTCACTAAGCTTGACCTTGAGCGGTGCAGCTCGCTCCAAGAGCTCCGGCCGAAAAAAGGGAGGCTTCAGGCGAGCGCTGAGTGGCAGCCTCGGTGGCTCCACCACATACCTGTGCCGAGGGAAGAGGGGTCAGTGGTCAGGGCAGCCCAGCCTGAACGCACGCCACGGGCAGGGCCGGCCCCACCTGCCAAGGACAAGAGTGGACCAGGCTTAGGGTCCACAGCTGCCCACCCCAAACCCAGCAGAGGCCCCCTGACACCCCACCCGGGGCCTCACCGGGGAGCCAGGGGGCTGCACAGCACATGCTCCACGTTCCCATAGCAGCCTCGGGTGAAGGGGTTCACGCCCCCGCGAAACTTCCCTGTCACCTGTGGACACGGGACCCCTCAGCCAGCCTGGTCGTCCAGGGTCCAGGCCAAGGTGGGCAAAGGGACAGGCAGGGACTGCTGGGGTTTCTCACAGGTTGGGCAGGGTCAACCCAAGGGTGCCCCACCCAGGTCACCCCAGCCTGTCCCTACAGAAAACTGTGGCATCTGCGGGCCCTGGGACACTAGTAGCTGCAGTGGCCTGGCCCCAGAGCCCAAGCCCCGCTGGGGTCTCAAGGGCCAACGCTGCCCCCACCACAGCTGCATAAGCCACCCCAGCCGAGGGCGCCTGCAGCCCTGCTCCGGCCCCGCCTCCAGGGTCCCTATGCAGCCCTGGCCCTCTCAGCATCGGGGAACCCCCATCCTCGTCACTGTGTGGCCCTACCCAGGGTCTGCACCTGCTCATTGGTAGTGCGCCCCCGAGTGACCAGCACCACGTGGAAGCCGGTGAGGCCGATGACAGGGATGAAGAAGAGGCCAGCCACGCACATGACAGCCATGCTGGCCCGTTAAGGCCAACGGCCATGGGTGAAGACACGAAGCAGGTGCCTGTGGACAAACTACGTCCCCACCCAGGGAGGGCAACCTGCCCCGTGGGGGTGTGCAGGCAGCTGACCCCCACGCCCCCACCCCGGCCTCAGTCGCCCCTACGAATTGTGCCCCCAGTCCACACTGCCTTTGCGGTTGGGCCAAGGATACGTGATGGTGGTGTGGGCAGCTCCCAGCCCCTCCACGTGGTTCAGCACATAGACAAGGCCAAAGGCAACGACGCCCACCATGTGCACGCTGAGTGACAGCAGGAACAGGAAGAAGTAGCGGTAGTTGCGACGCCCAATGCAATTGTTGACCCAGGGGCAGTGGTGGTCGAAGTCCTGGGTGGGAAACATGCCAGGATGTATGGCTGGCAAGGTGCGGGGAGGACACGAGGGGGAGGGAGGTGGATGAGGGGAGGGGCAGGGCGGTCACCTCTACGCAGTTGTCACAGACGCTGCAGTGGGAGCAGCGTGGCGGGCGGTAGAAGTGGCAGGTGGCACACCACTTCATACGGACCTGGATGCCCCGCACATCCACGTTCTTGTACAGCGGGGCCCGGAAGTCGTCTTCCTTGTCCTCGTCCTCATCCGCTGTGGGCCAGGACCAAAGGGGGACGGCAGGAAAGTGACTTCCAGAGCAGGAGAGCCCCTCCCTGATCTCTGCCAGCGCCCCCACCAGGACCCCCACACCCCAGCCTCTCCCATCAGCCACTCACCCTCTAGCAAATGTGAGCAGAGGATCTGCCCCAGCAGAGGGCCCTACCTCGGGGGAAGATGCCAGGGTCCATGAAGGTGGCCATGCTGAAGTTGGCCAGGACAAAGAGGAAGATGATGCCATTGTAGACGGGAACGGCTGGGGACACAGCTCGTGTCAACCATGGGCACCTGTGTTGTATAGCAGGGCAGAGCTGGGTCTGGGGCACAGCAGGTGGGTAAGGAGGGATCTTAGGGGCAGAGGAATTAAGCATGTCCCTGCGTGTGCAGGGCTGAGGCCACAGCCACTGCTCAGCACGGCAGTCAGCAAGGCCACTGCTGCCACAGGCCCTTCCACGTCCATCTATCAGCCTGCTGCTCTTTTGCCCAACAACCATCAGGGGCCATGTGCGTTGTTCACGGTGAGCAGACTCCATGTGCCAAATCTGACCCTGGCAAGCCCCCAGGTGGCTGTTAGGAATTCAACTCACAGCTGAGGAAACTGAGGCTCAGAGAGGCCCAGAGGCCTCGGATGGCACCATTTCGGAGGGGTGGCCAGAGCCCACCCACATCCTCCCACCCTACCCGGCATCTTCTCTGGGCTCCCCTGCCTTGGGGGGACAGGCTGGGGGCAGGAGCCCAGGAGGGAAATGAGCCCATTCTGCCCATGTGCCATGAGGGACAGAGAGAGAGGTCAGTGTGACCTGCCAGACAGCTCAGGCCACCCCAGTCCTCACCCAGACCCGTCCCCAGCCCAGTGGGGCCTCCTCAGCAGGGAGATCCTGGGGCGTGAGGAGCCCCAATTCAAGGTCAATAAACACAGAGCAGGAGTCACCCCTGCTCTTCCCTGAGGGGCATGGTCTCAGGGTTTGGGCCACTGGGCACATCCCCACTTAAGCAGCCCCTTCTTTTATTGGTTACCTTACTCTCCACATGGTGGTAGAGAAATGCTAGAAAAGCATGATGCTCCCTACCCTTCACTCCAAAGCTGCCCCCTCTTCCAGGAAGCCTTCCCAGATTCTTGGTGTAAGGGTCATACACAGCTCTCGAAGCTGCCTCAGGGCATGTTTTCCTCGGCCCTCTTGGGACCTGACCAGAGCCCTCTCTGTGGAGATCCACCAGCCCCTGGGCACGTGGCCTGTGGCCCCCTGGCCCAACCCCACAGCAGGTTTCCACATCCATCCATTTGTCTCCCACAAAGCCCTTCTGGCTTCATGCTAACCACCTGTCCCATAGCTCCTGGAGGCTACAACAAGCAGGGACATCCAGGGGGTTCGCTCCCTTCCCAGTACCAAGGCCCACTGTGGAGTTGGGGAGCACTGGGGATCCCCCACAGTAGCCCTGACCATGAGGACAGGGTGTTGTGGCCACCAGCCTGGTGAGCAGTGCCCACAGTCCTGCCTGCCCCCCAGCGCAGGCTGGCCACACTGGCGCACCCACGCCTGCCTTGGCCAGGAGCCAGCCCCACCACCCCAGCAGCAGAGCCACCTCCATGGCAGCAGAACTTGGCTATTTTTAGTGGAAAGCAAGAGGCTATTTAAAGACTCCCTTCCCACGGCAGCACACTTGACACTTGGAGCCCGGGTTATCCCTTCCTCTTCTCCAGGACGGCCTCAGAGGTGGACGCACGGCCTGCGGACAGGGCGGCCTCTGCTGGGAGGGCCTTCCTCCACCACCCCTTCCCTAGGCAGCCCGGAGTGCCCACCAGCAGACACCGTCCACACTCCCCGTCCCTGCGTGCTGAAGCCTGGCACAGAGATGGCGCGCACCCCTCCAACCCCATTCTGCAAGGTGACAGTGGGCCTGAGGCATGGTCTGCCCAGCAAGGCCAGGGTAGAGGCACAGGCCCAAACGCCAGTGAAGACAGGCTCTCCAGGCACGCCCAGGACCCCAGGAGAGGTGGGGCCCCCTCGGACCCCTCTCAAGTAGTGTGAGCCAGCTCCCCATGATGCCTTTCTGGGAAGGAGAGGCCACATAATCTGTATAAAATAAAAATGCAGGCTGCGTGTTTAAATAATATGAAGACTCTCAAGACAGTGACAGGAGAGCATTAAAGCAAATGCACAATTCGAGGCCCAGGAGAGGCAGCCTGTTCTGGAAAGGAAGAGGCCGAGGGGACCCAGGGTGCACTGGGGTGGCTGAGGACAAGTGGACGTGCAGACATGGGACACAGCAAGCATGTGGACAATGAAAGCAGGAGGACACATGGGGGAGACTGGAGTGGGGCCACACCCACCATTCTGTCCAGGTTTCGCTGGTAAAAACACAAGGCCCCACGTCCACCTGCCCTGCACAGTGGACCCCACATTCCACCCTCCTAGTTGTGTTGGGGGGCACTTCTCGTCTGTCCTCCCCATTTTATAGACAAGGAGCAGATAGCAGAGAGCCTGACACATACCCCAGGCCCTGGGGCAAATCTGCTTCTAAGCTGGGCTTTGAACCCCATGAACAGCCCCCACCCCCCACACACACTGACCAGCGCCTGTTGACCCAAGCAGCCTGTCCTGCTTTGTCCTCCCGAGTCGTGATGAATCCTCAGGCCACATGGGCTGAACATGGGTGAGAGGCCTGGGGCTGAAGAGGTGGCAGCTGGGCAGCACAGGGGCCACGTTTGGAAACCTGCACTGTGGCAGGGCAACACTTGCACTGAGGTGCTGGGACACATGCCCCAGGATGGGCAGGGCCTTGGTGTTGAACTGGCTCAGGACGGGTGCTGGTCCTCCGATGGGGACCTGAGCCACTGCCCCCGCCGCCTACCATCTGATACCCCAGGGACACATGCATGCACACATGTGTAGTGCACACACACATATACACAGTCATGCTCCATCCAAGACATACAGGTGGATACATGTATCCTCTGCATAAGCATGTACACAGAGACACATGTATAATCACACACAAAAGGCACGTGGATACAAACACACAAACCTGTGCTGACATACAAGACACACACACGTACAAATATGTGTGCATATAGGATATGCACACTTTTGCACATACTGGCACACCTGCATGAATACATATATACATGACCACAAAGGCACGCCTGCACAAACGGACATATGGACATGTGAACACACACAGACATCCTGACACGCCCCTCCTCCCACTGACCCCAGCTCCAACCAACTCATGCTCAGCTGCCTCGAGTCACCCTTCCGTCTCTCTGGTTTCACTCGGTTCCCTGTGGACTGGGCAAGCATGAGGACATGTGAAGGCACACAAGCTCTGGGCAGGGCCTGGCAGGCAGCATGGCTCAGTCCACCTTGAGTCCATCCTAGGCTCCAGGAGGGGCCCTCAGCCCACAGGAATGACACCCCACTCTCACCCAGGGGCTGGTGCACTATAGACTGGCCACTCCCTGCTGGCTACAGCCACGCTGAGGCTCCTAGCCCTCCTCCCCAGCCAGCCCCCGTCTCCTGAGCGTGAGGGCCACACACCATGAGCCCCACCCATGTCAGGCCCCGAGTCCTGTCTCAGAAGCCAGGAGACACCACTAGGGACGGTGGGGGGTTCTGCAGGGGCAGCATGTGCACCATGGCTAAATGTGGAATGGAAAATTTTAACTCAGACATTTTCATTTAAATCAGGTTCTTCATTAACACTGTGCTCAGGCACAGGGGGACATGGGACCAGAGGGTCTGCGGCCACTCTCCCCTGACCAGGACAGGCAGGGCCTCTGGCCAGATGCACCTACCTATTCGATCCCTATAGACATCTGAGCAGAGGGAGAAACTGAGACTCAGGGGGCCAGGGTTTACCCAGGCCACATGCAATAAGTCCTGGCAGGAGGCTCATACCAAGTTGATACTCCTCCCCATGTGGCCCCTGCCGGAGTCTCTGTCCATCTAGGCCCCACATGGTCAGGCCTGGTCCTGGGAGGAGCCTCCCACTGTCCCAGGCTGGGCCTTGCTCTCCGACTGGGCCTCTGAGCATAAGGAGGGCTCAGGCCCACCCTGAGAACCAGCCCCGGGATCCCAAAAGTCAGTTCACTGGCCCCAGACAGAGACAAGACAGACCAGCCCAGCCCCAGGAGTTGGTATTTTTCCAAGCAGTCTGGCTCTCGGACATTCACAGGATCCTCTGCCTTCTACAAAGTGGCTGTTGGAGGAATAAAGGGCAGGGGCAGAGGCCTGGTCTGGGGACTCTTGGTGACCATCCTCCAGCACCTGACCCAGCCTGGTGCTGAGCCAGTGTGAAGGGCTTCTGGGGACCAGGGGGACACAACCGCACCAGGAACCCAGGAAGGCTTCCTAGAAGAGGAGGGCCTCTTGGAACCTGCCCTGTGGTGTGCTCCCCATCTTCAGAAGGGGGGATGCCCCCACCTCCCGACCTCCTCCCCAAGCCCCAGCCACTCCTGCAGAAACAGGGCAGAAGCATGGGTCCCAGGATGACGAGAGGCCATTCCCAAGAAGGGGACCACCTGGACCCTTTCCTTGCCTGGAATCAGTATATTGTCCTGGTGACAGTGGGCCTGGCGGCCCCCCAGAGCCCCTCTCAGTAACCCAGCTGACAGGGCAGGGGCTGACCAGGGTCTATTCAGCCCAGGGATTCCTGTCCCGGAGAATGAGTGAGGCTCCCTTAGCTAGACGGTCACTGCACCTGGACCCCAGCTAGTGACCCTAGGTCCCCATCCTGCCACACACAGGGCAGGATGTAGACAAGGCCTGTGGTGCCCCAAGGGAACCTTCCCTGAACCCAGACCCCCAGCTATAAGAACAGAGGAGAGACCTAGCACTAAGCAGAGTGCAACAGCCTCAGAGCCCGCCACATGGGGGCAAGTCCTGTTCACAGGACGGCTGCGGAAGGGCCCGCTGACATCACGGGAAGGGCTCACCTCACAACAATCACACAAGCAGGCTTACAGGAAGGCCAGGTGAGCCAGGAGAGGAGATGGACAGGCTCTCTGAGGTGAGGTCAATTTCAATTTCCTTTTGTTTGTTTTTTTTGCATCTCCCAAGTTCTCAATGAGAACCTTCATTACTTTTAAAGTCAAAAGGAAAAACGTTGAATTTCATTTAGGGAGTGAGAAACCGAGACGGGCAAATGGATATTTGGCTGAAACGCCTCCAAACCCCACACCCCAGTCCCAGAACCAGGACTGGACTGGGCCCCACCTTTCCAGAAGACCCAACCGAACATATCCCCCTTCTTCCTGTGCCTGCTGCTCACCTGCCCCACAGCCGGCGGCATCTGAGTGACAAGAATCCGCCTGCTCACCAAAGCCAGAAATAAGCCCGTCCACACAGGCCCTTTTTAAACACACTTGGCAGCTTGTGGCACCCACCCAGCCCTGGAGTCCAGGTAGGGGGCTCTCCTGCCTCCACAGGCGCCCAGTGCAGACTCACTGTCTATATGACAGCCACCCTTGCTGGTGCTTATGTGCAGGGTGCCAGGCTGGTGCCTGCCCGCCCTACTCCAGGCTCACTGACACTCAGGGGTTGACCCACCCCTGAACAGAAGCCCGGCTGGCTGGCTTCAGCCACCGGAGACCTCAGGTCCCCCCAGTAAGGTTTGAGTGGTCATTGCTCTGGTCACCCGGTCTGTGTCTCAGCCTGAGACTTGTGGATGGAGGTAGTCACAGACCCGTATGGCTGAAGTCTGGAACCCTCAATCCCTCCTTGTGCCAGAGGAAGACCTAGAGGACCCCCATGACCATGTAGAGGGACCCGTGTCATCAGCCTGCCACTCTGGTCTAGTTGCCAGCCTGCCTCGGGTGAAAAAGCTAAGGCTGCAAGAATCCAGAGCCCTGCCTGCTTTCTGCCCCAATGCCCACCACGATCAGTGTCCCTGGGAGTGACCTGGACTGGGCCCTCCAGCTGTGATCACTGGGTTTTCCTGAGGTCAAGGAAGGGTGACGAGTAACTGCCAGGCCAGTGTCTCCAGGGCTGTGGGACAGGCACGTGGCACAAGGGTGAGGCCACACCTACGTGGGAACAACTTGGCTCTGGGTGACAGCTGGGAGGGGACCCAAGAGCTGTCCCTGGCTCCTTGCAGGGAGGGCTAGTGGCTCTAGACAGCCCACATCCCCTCCTGCAGCCACACCCTGGGCTGCCACTGCACACACTGTCCTACCCAGGCCCAGTGCCTCACAACCCAGGCCTGTCTGGCACACTCATTAGGTGCCCGCCAGGCACTTGTGTCCCTCAACACAGAGGACTCATCTCTCCCTGGTGCCCAAGGAAAAGCACACTCACAGCCTCAGCTTCAGCTCAGGGTGGGGGTTCACGTTGCCCACAGCCCCGGTGCCAGTCCTGTGCTGCCCAGCCCACTGCCCCCTGCCCCCTGTCCCCCGTGGGCTGTGCCCAGTCCCTGTACCTGGTCCCTGCCCCATCTGGCCCGGATCTCTGTCCCCCGGCGACGCGGTGGACTCACGTGAACACGAAGAACAGGGTGCTGGAGCCGACCAACAGCGCGGCGGCAGTGGCCACCGGGATGTACTTGGCGGGTTTGAGGCGCGTCCCGGGGCTGCGGGGCATCCTGGGCGCCGCGCCGCCGCATCCCTCCCCGGGGCCGGGCGGGCGGGGCCGGCGGGGTCGGGCCGGGGGCGGGCGGGGCGGGCTGGACGCGGCGCACGACCGGCGGCGGCGGCGGCGGCGGCGGAGGAGGAAATCCCACCCCGCGGGCGGCGCGGCGGCGGCGGCGCGCTGATGTCAGCACGCCCCTTAAGGTAGACCAGGCGGCGAGGGGGCGGGGCAGGGGCGGGGCGGCGAGGGGCGGGGCGAAGGGCCCTCGGTGGTGCGCCTGCGCCCCACGCTCCCCTGCAGGAGCTGGGTGCAGGAGCCGACCCAGGCCGGGGAATCCCGAGCCCAGCCCCGATCGCGCAGCAGAGCAGGGCCGGCTTCCTCCATGGTGTTCAGGCCCTCAGACAGCGGGCCTCTCCTCGCCTTGGCGCCCCATCCCAGCGAGTGCCCGTGGCTCCCTGAAGCCACGCAGACACAACACACAAGCCATGCCCACTGGGTGGATACCCTAGAGGACGCCAGGCACCCTGTTCCCATCCCTCCAGGCCTGGCGCTATGACATGTTGGTCCTCTCCTGGGCCTGTTTGCAAACACCTTGGAGAGTTTCCCTGGGGGCATACTGACGGCCCCCGCTGCATGCTATTCCGGATAGTGCCAGACGCCTCTCATCTAGAGTTTGCCACCCCCCCACCTCGGCATTCTCGATGGGAGATGGGAGTTGTGACACTGCAGGGGCACCTTGGTTTTTATCCCCAGCCCACCTCAACCCTCGAGTTACTTGGCTGGAACGAGCCCAAGCCAGAGGGCAGGGTACCGGCAGGGGGCGTTGTTCCCCAAGTCCTGCCCAATCTGCAGGCTTGGGAAAGTGGGTCGGTGGGAGACCCAGGGCCAGGCGAACCCCTCAATCTCCCCAGGACAGGGCTAACCGCTCCTCAGGAAGCACTGGACACCCTGCACCTGCCTGCAATAGGCCAGTGGTCAGGCCCACCTCTGACAGGAAATTCCCCACCACCACCCACCCTCCTCGCTTGTTGTGCAGTGGTAGCTGCTTAAGGTGGACCAGCGGTCTCAGTGACAGTGCCAAAGAGGGGTGGTGAGTGGGACCAGACGAGCAGCGGGTGCAGAGCCTTCAGGAGATTAGGACCAGGATCCAGCTCCACAGCCTCCCCAGTGAGGACCAGCAAGTGTCTCCGAGCCAGGCATGGTAGCCACCTGCTCAGGCCAGGCTGTCTCCTGCCCTGGTTCTCCTTGGCCTGGAGGCCGCTCCTTGGTCTTAAGGATCCAGCTCCATCTCCACAGCCTGCAGGCTGAGCTATGAAGGAATCTGGATGGGGCCACACAGCGGTATTAGTGCAGCTTGACAGCAGACACAGTGGTGGGCTTTTCTTCCACAACACTCAGCTGTAGCCTCTGCCCTGCTGGGGCCCCCCCTCCAGGAAGCCCAGCTCCAGTGGGGCTATCTCTGAGGGGGTGTCAGGGACAGTGGAGGGAATTGGCACAACTGTGAGCAAAGAGCAGACCCCTCCCTCCTCATGCCTGAGTTGCTATTGCCCTGGGGTGGCCTCAGACAAACAAGCCCTTTGGGCAGGGGACATCACTCCAGCCAAACCATGCCCCAGCTGCAGCCTCACCCCTGCTCCTGCCCTTCCACAGCCTCCTACTCAGAGACCACCCGCCAAGCCTCTGGTCACTCCACCTGGATGCAGGCCCACCCATCAGGAGAGGATCCTCCCCCAATGCCCCACAGCACTCAGCCCCAGGACAGTACCCTGCATAGCAGTGGTAAGGGTACCAGGGCAGCTGAGAACTGTGGAGTGTCAGATGCTGGTCATGGGAGAGGTCCTTGGTGAGGTCCTTGCAGAATGCCTGTGCAGGGCATTCCACTTTCGGGTGCTCCCTCTCATTAGAGAGCTTTCCTTCTTTCAGCGGGCATTCCTCTTTCAGGGTTCCCCTCTATTGGAGAGCTTTTCTTCTTTCCAATAAACTTCTGCTTAACCTTAAAAAAAAAAAAAAAAGGCCTGGGCAGAGGGGATCCCAGGTGGGGTAAACCCAGTGAGGCCCAGCCAAGGTGTCCTCTTCCCCAAGGAGTTAAGCTCCCAGGGAAAGGAAAGCTATTTCCCCAACCTGCAGAAATGGAAAGGTCGTACTGTCATCTCATTTCTCTCCATCCTCAAAGTCTTTCTTCAGCTCAATTCTGGTTTACAGGGAACCTACTGAAAACTTACTGGCTGAGGGGTTCAAAGGAACCCCCACTGGGTCCTTGCTGTCCTGCTGGGACTGTCACACTTGCATATATCCCTTTGCAGCACATTCTGCAGTGTCAATAGCCACTCTTAAATGCACCCCGGTCAAGGACCACTGTCCCCCAGCCACTCTGAAGGGCCTTCCCCATTTGGGAGACACATTTCCTTGACTAATTGGAAATCAGCTGGAGTTTTATATAAAGCAGAAAGCTATTTTAGGGGAAGCCGGGATGGCTCAGTGGGTTAAGCGCTCACTTTGCAGCACCAGGGACCGAGGATCGAATCCCGGACCCGGCCCGTGCGGACCCATATGCTGAGCTGGGAGCTCCTCCAGTTCAGTTCTGTCTCTGTCTCTGTCTCTGTCTCTCTCTGTGTCAATAAATAAATAAATAAATAAATAAATAAATAAAACTTAAAAAAAAAAGGTGAGAGAACAGTTGGGAAAGCCGGGACGGCTCAGCGGGTTGAGCGCTCGCTTTGAGGCCCCGAGGACCGAGGATCGAATCCCGGCTCCGGCCCAGGCGGACCCATGTGCTGAACTGGGGAGTTCCCACAGTTCGGTTCTCTAGCTGTCTCTGTCTCTGTCTCTCTCTCTGTCAAAAGTAAAATAAAAATAAATATGCACTGAAGATAAAATAATTACTCTCTATAAATATAAAGATATAAAAAAATAAAAAAAAGAAAGCTATTTTATTGGATCCCAAAGCTAAGGCAATGTTAAACATCATTCTGTGCTCAAAGGAGTGTCCGACCACCCTTCTCATGAGAATCAAGCCCCATCCATCGAACAGAGGCCCCACAGGGAAGCAGTATCTGCTCTTTACAGCATCACAGTTCCAGTTCATCAAGACAGATGAGGCACACAATCTTCAGTGAACCCCCTTGGGCAGGAAAGACCACTGTGCCAGTGAGCACAGCAGATCCTTGCCCAGACTGACTGCCATGACATAACAAAGCTAGCCAGTGGTCTTCGGTTCTAAAGTAAGAGTGGCTTCCTTTGAAGGTACAGAGGGACAAAGACCACAGGACACACAGGGCCATTAGTAGACAGGCGCAGTATAAATTACCTCTCCTAAGGTGCTAATGGCAAACAGCCACAGGGCACGAGCATGTCTAAGTGTGTCTACTCCAGGTCAGTCTGAAGTCGTTCCTCCCCCACTGAAGAGTAGAGAAGCCACAGCTCCTCCGAGCCTTGGTGGTCTCTCTGGGACACACAGGTGGGACATGGGTTTTCAAAAGCCTGCCCCCACACTGAAAACACTTCTCCCCTATGTAGGATGTCTAGAGGCAGCCCATTGACAAGACAAAACCCCAAATGGCACTAACCCCTTTGCATTCCTGAAAGCATCCTTTTACTTAAAGCTATTGTTTATGTCCACAGTTCCACCCAGGAGACACCAGGAGTGAGTGCAGGAAAGGCTGGTTTTCTTCAGTGGCAGTGTGCCCAAGTCTTGTGTGCACACTGAACATAGTGAGCCATGGGACTGACCTTTCCCAGGCTGACCAAAGACAGCCTTGGCCACAACCTAGAAATCTGCTTGGCCTCCTTGTGCCAAAGCCAAGGAACATGGTGGTCTTTTCTCCACCACCCCAGGCCAGCCCCGCCAAAATTCCTGCCCGCTCCTGACCACGAGGTAAACATACCTGCGGCCTTTAGGAGGCAGAGCACCAGCTGAGACGTACCAGACCCAGGGCCCCACAGCGACCCAAAGCCCACGACAGAGCACGTATGACCAGCAAGGTTGGACCCAGAGTGCCACCCCAATACCCCAGAGCCAGCAGGAACCCCACTGCTCCCAGGACCGGGCCGGCGCACACACAGTCCTGCCCTCTATGCAGGTTTTAAATGTGTTGTTTATTCACTATTTTTGATGACTATAAATAAGTGTTTCCACTATGGAAAAGAAAGTTAGCACAGTACATTTTCATGACTGGGGAATGGATTTTCTGAAATCATCTTCAATAGGGCAAAAACTTAGAAAAAAACACCTGACTGTTGGAATTCAGTTCTTTATATAAAGTCCCTTGTAAAAACAAAAACAGAATAAAAACAAACCAAAAAGAAGGGGCAGGGGAAAATTTTAAAAAAAGGAAAAGAAAGGAAGGAAAAGAAAACAAGGGCAGAGGACTTATTGCTTCTCCTCAGCTTTCTCCTTGGTCTCATCTTCGGACTCCTTGCTCTCCTCCTTAACCGAAAGAGCTTCTAGCTTTTCCGCCACTTTCTCGGCATTATCACTTTTGCCCAATCCTGCTAAAACACAGAGGAACACAGTAAGGAAACAGAGAAGCACCACTCTCATCAGCCCATGCTATAGCTGGATACACCTGCCTCATGTGAGCCTGGGACACACGCCCCACAGGACAGGACACTGTTCTCCCATGTCTCCAGACTCACCCAAACATGCACTCATGCCCAGGACCTTGGTTGGTCAGCTCAGTTACTGGTCACTTAACATGACAACCATCATGAGGCCCCAAGTAGGCAGGTGATCACAAGGACCTTTTGACGCCCATTTAGTCTCAGCAGGGCTCTAGTCAGACACTGAAATGACCACCTGCCCCAGTGCCGCAATTCTAGGCCAGCGAGCTCGCACTTGGAGTCTGGATGGCCAGAAACCACCTTGTGTCTCCAGACAGCTGCATCACCACCCTTGACAGGTCAAGGTAGTCACGGCACCCGGAATCTTTCTGTGGCAGACAGAAAAAGCACCCGCCTGGGATTGCAGCCGGGTACAGAGTGAGTCTGCAAAGAGGTCCCCCCTTCACGAGAACCACATTACCTTTCTTTTCTCTCTCCTCGATCTCTTTCCTGCATTCTTCAAACTTTGTCTTAAATTTCTGTGCATCTACAGAAAAAAGAGACTTTACCTTAGAGTCCTGAGCAATGAAGGATACATGCACACCCACCTCCACCCCAAACTGGGTCGATTCAAGATTCACAAAGGGCCCATCGCATAGACATTTCTGACCAAAGGAAGAGCAGAGCTATCTAACATGGCCCTGGGCCCAGACCCTACGAGGGGCCATTTCCTTCCATCTGACTTTGCACCCACCAGCTCCTCCAGGGCCCACTGCGAACAGCTTTTGACAATCTAGACTGGAAAGACACCCAACTAGGGAAGGTGGGCCTGTGAATCTCAGCATAGCCATTGCTGGCATGCAGGCAATGGTGAGGTGACATGTTTGCCCTGGGCAAACCAGCTGGCACAGTCTCCTTTGAGGTTGAGAGAACTGCACTGCTGTTGGATTCAGTCTGGAAGCAGCCTCGAAGGCATGTGGCTTGAGTGCATTCGGATCCCTTCCTTGAGGGGCCACAGACAGAAGGCCCAAAGTCCCCACCAGTTTCCCAATGACTTTCAATTCTCCCTGAAAAGCAACAGTGTTTCTGTTTGCAATTAAACTGCTATGTTGTAAAACAGGTGGCCACAGCCAGGCAGGTCCAGAGGCTGGCCCACCCTCCCGCTTACTTTCAGCATTGAGGAAGCGGATTGCCAGCAGCTCTGGCTTGGGGCGCTCGTCGGCAAAGTCAGCGTGGGTGTTCCAGACCCAGGCACGGTCACTGCCTGCATTTGGCTTCAGTTCCATCATCGGTGTGACTAGAAGAAAGGCACCATGAGGACAACGCCTACTACCACACAGCCAGCTCACCGACCCTGGCCACCCTGCCACAGAAGGTCCTGCTCACCAACCCAAGGAAGGTCTCACTTTGGGCAAAATAGGGACAATCTGAGGTCTGCCAAAGTCCTATGGGATCTGAATTTTACCCAAACTTCTTTGGAAATGCTCCATGTTCACTTAAAACCAAGACCGTCCTAAATCTGGGAATAGGGTAGCCTGTTCTCTAACCACAAGAACATCTTGGCAAGAGTCTCCAGTCCCAATGCAGACAAGGGCTCCAAAGCCAGTGTGGCCACTCATGCCCAGCCCCTTGGTACAGCCCCCAGACCCAGTATAAATACGTATGAACACAATGCCAAGCAAGCCCAGCCCATTCTGTGAGGGGGTATCCATCATATGGCTGTGGCCATACTCGGCCACACCAACAGGACCTGCCTGGCCCACCAGGAGGCAGGGGCTAGAAGCTGGGAAGTGGGGTGATCATCCAAAAAGGCAGTCAGACCAGGGCCACCATTCCCAGCCTTACATTGTCTAGGAAAACCGAAAGGGGGATGCAAGGGCACCAGAAATGGGTACTATGGGCATTATGACATGTTCACATACCACAGAAGACAGAGCCATGGCCTGGAATAAGCACACCTACCCCCACCTCCTCAGGCTCCACACAGACCCAAGGGAGACAGGGAGACTGGCTCTCCAAAGAACAGAGGTACCCTCAAGTGCATGCCTAGCAGCATGCTCCTGGCAGAGGTCCCAGGAATGTGGAACGGCTCATGCCCACCCCTGGGCACACAACACTATCTGAACAATGAGCAATTACCACCACCCCACCCCCATTTGGACGTCCAGGGAGCGCACTGCACAAGGCACGCCCAGGTGACACAGCCTTCTCTCACCACCAAACACCTGGTTCATCAAGGGCCGGTGTTGTGCACCAGACCCAGCGCCCACTTACAACACACACATAAGTGACCCAGCAACCTGTCAAGGCTCTAAGAAAGGCACAGATATCAGGAAGAGCCCTGAGGAAGAGATTCAAATTGGGCTGGAGGGCAAGGACCAAGCCAGGGCAGACAGGGTGGGATGTGGAGACCGACCCAAGGAGGCTGAATGGGGCAGAGGTGACTGTGACATAGGAAGGTCCCTCCCCCATCTCAGGGTCCTTGAAGACCACCCATTCTTCCACAACACCCTCAAGGGCTGTTCCACTCTGGTTCTTGCCAGTTGTCACCCCATATGCCCAGATGAGAGGCCCTGCCCTGTCAGATACAAATTACACCCAGAAATGCAGATATGGTACTGGATCAGCAATGCAGCACAAGACACACTGGATTGCAAAGACATACAAGAGAACCGCAAAACAGCCCAGTAGTCAAGATGATGTAGCTCAGAACTTACTATCACCTCTTCATAGGCCAGGGCTCATGTGGCTTTTCCTGGACCCACTGCCTCATCCATTGGCCCAGGACTGACACATCACACCTGCCCAAAGGCCTCCACCCATCCCACCCACTCCCCACCTCACCCATGAAGCCTCACAAGCCAGGCCACCTAAGGATGAGGTGGCCATCTGCTCCGCACCCCATTTCCCTTCTGCATCCTTCCTAGGGGATACCCTATGGGGACAGAACATACCAAAGGGCAGGAAGGCTGCTGCCCAGTCACTTGCACACACAGACACACAAGCACTCACACAGATGCACTCACGCCCTCAGGTCATGCATGGTTCTCCAGCAGGCACTCGGATCCCAAGCCCACACTGGGACTCTACACCCATCCTGCCTGGTCCCACCTGGCCAGACTCCACACCCTCATGGTCTATAAGCTTCTCTGTAGGTCTGCTCTGAGTTCAGAGGCATGTTGGGAAAACTCATTTCCTTTTTTAATTCAAAAAACACACTGTGAATATGCACTCTATGTAACAGTGCACTCCCAGGTCCCAGCGCAGCCCTGAAACCAGGAGGCCTGAAGGTCCAAAGCCGTCTTGATGCAGAGTGCCGGACTCCGTGAACACACACACCAGGAGGTCACCTACTATAGTGGTTGGCGCATATCTTCAGGGTCTTGTCCCTCCTCATGAGGAGGCGGATGGTCCCTTTCTCCTTATGCTTCAGGAGCTTGACGTCCCCAGTGCCCCTTTCCTTCCACTCTGGCAGATCATTCTCTGAAGCAAATCGGAATAGCTTCGCCCGCCTTCAAGAAAAGTCATTAAGAGAGAGCTTAGACACACAAAGGGTAACAGATGAGTCAAACGCTTGCTTGGAAAAAACACATGTTTTATGGACATCAAACATCCTTTCCTTTCTTTATACTACAACAACTACAAGCCAAAGCATCAGCAAAAAACCAAATAGCCCAACAAATTCCAAGTTTTAAATTGACAATAAGCAAAAATATTTCTAGTCACGCTTTCTAACAGAATAACCTGACCCCTTGGCAAAATAGCCCACACAAGTCTGCTGGGAGCATCTGCCATCGCAGGGTAGGGCCATAAGGACAGCATAAAAGCAAGGTGAGGCCAAGGTCCCCTACCTAGCCCCCAACCCAGAGCAGGGGCTGCAGGCTTCTGCTCAGGCCACCAGGCTCTAGCCTAATACCTCACCTTCCTGCCCAGAACAGCAGTTCACACTGGGCCCAGGCAAAGCCCTCAACCCCAGCAGTCCTGCCCTAGGGCTCAAGCCAATGCCCTCCCCTCCCCCACCAACTAGCCTGCCCTTTTGCTTCCCCCAGTGGGACCCCAGCTCTGCTGGTCACTTTTCTGCAGAACATTCTGTTCTCCTTCCCAAACTCAATCCTGTTAAGGGAGACAATGTTCTCATAAGGACACTCCCAGGGCTTTGAACTAGAGCTCCAAGGGCCCAGATATAAAGGCCCTACTTGCTGGCCTCACTTTCTTCAAGGGCCTGTGTCTAGGATACCTGGAGCACTTCCCACATCCTCCAGCAACAGCACCACCAGCAGTCCTGGCTGTAGCACTGTTTCTAGGCAGAGACTTGGAGAACCAGTGCTTCGGGGAGAGTTTTACCACCCTCTGAGATCAAAAAGGGGGTTATGCATCTCTCCCTTCCCAGGCTTTTGGGAGTGGTGGGGAGAAGTTGGTCTTCCCAGCCTCCCTTCCTTAGAGGGAAAGCTCACAGTGTTGGTGACTGCATCTGTTCCTCTCCCCGTCCCACAGCAAAGCACTCAAACCTTACATCTGGTACCTTAGGAAGATTTGAAGGGGGCAGGGGAGTTCCATAAGCTTGGACAGGGGTAACTACAACAACCCTGTCCAACCTGCGACCCAGGATGCCTTTGAATGTGGCCCAACAGAAATTTGTAAATTTTCTTAAAATACTGTGAATTTGGGGAAGATATTTTTTTTTTTAGCTCATTGGCTATCATAGTGTATTTTATGTGTGGCCCAAGACAATTCTTCTTCCATTGTGGCCCAGGAAAGCCAAAAGGTTGGACACCCCTGCCCTACAACCTATTACCATTAACTTGTAACTGAATCTAGCATTTCCTGCAATTCTGAGCATAGGCAACAGGCCACAGCCTGGGCAGTGCTGTTGACTCTGTTGTAGGCATCTCAACAACACATTGCTAGTACAGGCACTGCTACAAAATAACACTTTCCACTGTAGCTTCTCATTGAAGGTGCTAAGCACAGAGTAATTTTTAAAAGTAATCTTTGTAACTGTAATACCACCCACTTTTATCCATAACCCCAGACATTATTTTGTGTATTAAAAACATTAATCAGAAGTTCACAAGCTTCAGATTGCCAAAATCCACCGGGGGTGGGGGCGGGCAATAATGGTACAGACTACCTGCTCAACCAGGGTGAAAGTTTGGCTGTGAAAGTGGGCTGAGGCGTTGGGAACTGCACCCCTGTGGACAGAGCAGAAGTGACAGTGCCTTCCATAGCACTGGCCACAGGGCAGTAGGGGCATCCAGTAATGAGTTATCTGACAAGTGGATTCTGTGAGTAACCTTGATTTCCACGTGAGATTAGCCATAACATAATTCCAGGCCCCTTCTTCAGCCTCGGTCTGATTACAGGTGAGGCCAAAACCTTGACACCCATTAAAACCATAAATTCCATTTTAAACTAATGATATCTATTTCTGACACAACATCAGCTTACTCACATTTTGAAAAGTTCTTCTTCATCTTCTTCCAGCGTTTTAATTTCTTGCTCAGGAAGAGAAACTATGGGCTCAAACTGGGGGTCGTGGTTGGACTCATCTGCATTTTCAGTGGAGGTATCATGGTCCTCATGGGTGTCCTGTGGAGGGAGGTGTGGAGAGGTGACTGCTGGGCTAGTGGTGAACCTGGCCCACAAGCCACAGTTCACCAGTCCTGGAAGTGGCCACCCCCACTAGTGAACGGCCTCACCCAAAGCAAGAGATTAAGCCCACAGCCTTTCACACTAGAAAAGGTTTACATATCCGTCCAGTGAGACACTGGACTTAGGCACCTTCCCCCAGCTGCATCAATCGTATCTGACTGGGGAATCCTAAAACTTGGCCACCTATTAGTAGAATTGCCTGGAAGAAACTGCCCCATTTCTCTGAGCCTGTTTCCTCATCTGTAAAATGTGGACAGTGACATTGTCAAATGAAGATTAAAGGACACAATGATAAGACTCAAGAGAACCTCAAGGACCGTTTTACCTTTGCAAAAAGCAAACCTATGAGTTTTTACTGGTTGAGAAAAATCTGTGCTCGTTTATTAGATGAAAAAGAAGCTGGGACTGCTGGCTTTACACGGAATTCAGTTATGTCAGCACCTTTATCCTGGTTCACAAATTAAGTCGGAAGAAAACGTACAAATAAAAGCCTTAAGACTCTGGCCCAGTTTTGAGAACTATAGGGCAAAAGATCTATTAGTTTCAAGCGTTACAGGACACATGGCTTGGTGAGCTATAAAGCCAAAAGAAATCCAGACACTTCACGACTAGACGCAAGCCGGAAAAGAACAGCTTTCGCTGTTTTTCTTGGTTGGACAGCACTGCGGCTCTGCCGCGGCCAGCTCACCTAAGCAGACACCCCGCAGCCAACAAAGCCGCCCCCACCCTGGGCCGGTGCGTCCAGGACCTGTCCACCCCACTGGAACGCGAGCGGTTCGAGACGAGGACAGAATGAATGAAGTACTGCGTAGACGATAGGAAGGGATGGTCTTGGTCGGTGGGAAGCCCGCAAGTGGGCCAAGCCGGAGGAAAATCGGATGCCCGCCCGGTGTCCCAGGCAGGCGGTGAAATGAAAGCGGGGCCAAGGAGCCTGGGCGGCGGGGCTGCCCCACGTCCTGATGGAGCTCGCCCGACCACCCGAGGCCGCCCCAAGGTCATGCAGGGACCCCACAGCTCCCGAGCACGCGCCCCAGGTCCCGCGCGCCCCAGGCCCGAAGGCCTCGAACCCCCCCTGGCCGCGCTTCCCACAGCCCAACCCCGCGCCACCGAGACCCCAAGCGCCAAGACCGCAGGCCAGCGGGGGTTGGCGGCGGCGGCGCGGGCCGCCCACGTGGCCGCCGATAGCGGCCACGGCCCCCCGGCCTCCGCCCAGTTCCTGTTCGGGCCCAGCCGCACCTTGGCGGCCGCCATGGAGGCGCGGCGGCGGCGGCTCGGCTGGCTTGGTCGTCGCTGGCTCCGCGGTCTCTCTGCGGCTAGTCGTAGCTCCTTCTCTCCTCGTCTGGCGCCGGCGCCTCCCGCCCTCCCGCAGTTCCCTCCGCCCCGCGACCCGAACCCTGACCCCTGACCTCAGCGGCGGGAAACGCGCCGCGATTCAAAACCAGTGCAGCTTTATTGGCTCAGGAGACGAACAATTGCATTGTCCGACCCACCCCGTGATTCCCGCCAAAACGCCCGCAGCGCATGCCCGGCCCGCCCGGCGGACAGAGGAGCGTGCTCTCCCGGCGGCCCGCGCGCACGCTTCCGCCCCACGGCCGCGCGCGCCTCTCGAGCTCGCGAAAGCAGGCGCCGGACACGCGGGTCGGCGCCGGCGCGCGGAGATGACGTTACTGGGCCAGGACGCTGGAGACGCGCCGCCTAGGCTGCACGCGGTGGCCGACGGGAGAGCGGTGGCGCGGACCCCTGCCGGGCGGACAGTGCACCTCATTCTCGAGACCCGGACCTGATCGTAGAGGGTTCGAGTCCCACTCCCGCCCGCGGTGGCGCCGCACCCACTGTGAGCGCCTCCTGTGTGCCAGGCCCAGGGTGAGGCGGTGGAGGCGGCTCTCGTGGGGACCCAAGCCCAGGCCTCCGACGACCCGGACAATGAGTGGCAAACTCGACAACGAAGTAAAGTGAAGGGAGATCCTGGCGAGAGACGCGGGGCGGAGATGGCTGACTGCGTAGGAGGGGATAGAGGTGGGGAAGCACTAGGAAACCCCTGAGGATGGGGAGTGAGGTGGGAAAGGAGTAGGTAGAAAGGGGTGAACGGCTAGGTGTAGGATGCACCAATGTGGGGCCAGGGAACCTGGGCACGAACGCCCCAGGATCCATCCCTCATCCCTGCCTATGTCCATACAGGGCCCGGGACCAGTGGAGGGCTGCGGCCAGGACAGCAGCAGTGCCCTGGGCAGCCCTGCAGCCCCCGCCTCCCAGGAGGAGAAGGAGGAAGAGGGGGCTGGGGCCGCTTCAGAGTCAGGGCCTGAGCCCGGGCCCTACAGCTACATCAGGGATGACTTGTTCACTTCAGAGATCTTCAAGTTGGAGCTGCAGAACGTGCCCCGCCACACCAGCTTCAGCGATGTCCGGCGCTTTCTGGGCCGCTTTGGCCTGCAGCCCCATAAGACCAAACTCTTTGGGCAACCTCCCTGTGCCTTTGTGACATTCCGCAGTGCCGCTGAGCGGGACAAAGCCTTGCGTGTGCTGCACGGTGCCCTCTGGAAGGGCCGCCCTCTCAGCGTCCGCCTGGCTAAGCCCAAAGCTGATCCCATGGCTAAGAAGCGGCGGCGTGAGGATGAGGGTGAGCCTCCAGCAACATGCGTGGCCGATGTGGTGACCCCTCTTTGGACAGTGCCGTACACTGAGCAGCTTGAGCGGAAGCGGCAAGAGTGTGAGCAGGTGCTACAGAAGCTCGCCAAGTGAGTATGGGTACAGTCACTTACTTCCTTGCTCCTTGTTCGCTCAAGCACATACGCTATGCAATATACAGATCCTCTCAGGGTCTGCATGTTGTCTTGGGGAGCTAGCCAATAAGACCTCTGCCTTACCAGTGGGGATAGTGAGGTCCCAAGGGAGGGGCCCTAGTGTCTGGGCATTTGGAGAGTGGCTGGAGACCAGTTAAGGGCAGCAGGCTGAATCTGGCCCTGGCCCGACCTCACCCTGCAGGGAGATTGGGAGCACCAACCACGCCCTGCTGCCCTGGCTGCTCTCGCAGAAGCACAAGCATAACAAGGCCTGCTGCCCATTGGAGGGCGTCAAGCCATCACCCCAGCAGGTCAGGCCCACAAAGCTTCACCCCATGCTCTTGAAAGAAGCCGCTACCCTTGCCCATCTCTTCCATCCCTCCTCCTGTTTTACATTTATTCCTCATGCTTCTCACATGACTGCCTGTTGTCAGCCTTGTCCCCTGGACTGCCAGGCCCTGTGGGGAACTGGGGCTGCCTACTCTTTGCCATCTCTGACTCGCTGCAGTGTTTCCTCCATGCACAAATGTGAGACTGCCAGAGTAAGGTCAGGCATGTGTCTGATTCCCTCTTATCCACCCTGCAGACCGAGTATCGGAACAAGTGTGAGTTTCTGGTTGGCGTCGGGGTAGATGGGGAGGACAACACAGTCGGCTGCCGCCTAGGCAAGTACAAGGGAGGGACATGTGCTGTGGCCGCACCCTTTGACACTGTGCACATCCCCGAGGCTACCAAGCAGGTGGTGAAGGCCTTTCAGGAGTTCATCCGGTGAGGACTTGTGGCTGGGCTAGGGGCTGCGGGATGTCCTATGGTGGTGGTCTGAGCGCAGAGGCCTGGGTCCTGCCTGGTGAGTGTGGCTGGAGGAGAGGAATGGAGGCTGCTTGCCCAGTTGTGATTGGCAGATGCCAGGGACTCAGGGCTGCTGGTGGCTCCTACAGGTCCACTCCATACTCGGCATACAACCCAGAGACATACTCGGGCCACTGGAAGCAGCTGACCGTGCGCACCAGCCGCCGAGGCCAAGCTATGGCTATTGCCTACTTCCACCCTCAGGTCTCAGAGGCAGGGTGGCTTTGCTGCGGGAGGGTGTCCCACTGGAGAGGACTTCATGGGACACAGCCTTACAGGGCCTTGTCTGCTGCCTACTCCAGAAACTGAGCCCAGAGGAGCTGGCAGAACTGAAGGCCTCTTTGGTACAGCACTTTGTTGGGGGGCCAGGCAAGGCCAGCGGCGTGACCTGCCTCTATTTCGTGGAGGAGGGACAGCGGTGAGGAGCCTGGGTACGGGGTGAGGTGGGCCCCTTCACGGGCTGGTGACACTGACTGTCCCCACTACACAGAAAGACTCCCAGCCAAGAGGGCCTGCCCCTGGAGCATGTGGCTGGGGACCGATACATCCATGAGGACCTACTGGGGTTGACCTTCCAGATCTCCCCTCATGCCTTCTTCCAGGTAGTCCAGAGTCCCTGGGGATCGTGAAGATATGAGGGAGTCCTGACATGATGTCAGGGCATAATTGGGGCAGTGGGTTAGGATGACAAGTGTTTCACCTGCAGAGGTCTGAGAGCGCATCCGTGAGGGCTGTGAGGCAGGAAAGTCATTTGTACCAACTAGACCCCTGTGACAACCCTGCTGTAGGGTCAGATGGGTGTGGGAGTTGGGGTGAAGCTAGGGCCTCAGTGTGAGTTCTGGTGGAGTCTTTCATGCCTGATGCTGCTCTGTGGGTCCCACACATCTGGCAAGAGTTCATAAGTTGGGGGGGGGTGTGCTTTATAAAACCAGGGTCATCCAGCATTTTACAGGTGGAGGGGCAGTTGGAGGACTAGCCCTGAGATGCTTTAGGCAAGTAGAGGTAGGGAAGAGGTGGGGCTGGAGACTTAGGAAAAGGGTGAATCAGGGACTGGGCCACAGTCTAGCAGGGAGAGCCCTGGGGAGTGCAGGTGCTCATGGGGTTGGCAGGAGCAGAAGCTGCCCTGGACAGGGGCTGCTCTGACACCGAGTGGTGCTGGCCCGCCCTCTAGGTGAACAGCCCAGCCGCCGAGGTGCTCTACACAGTCATCCAGGACTGGGCCCAGCTGGACTCTGGGAGCACAGTGCTGGACGTGTGCTGTGGCACCGGCACCATTGGCCTGGCCCTGGCCCGGGTGAGCACTGCCCTGAGCTGAGGATGCCCTCTCCCTACCCCACTCTTATGCTATCACTGCTTTGTGACACCCCCCCCCCCCAGCCTGTCCCAGATCCTCTCCTTTCCACAGTGCCTCCTGCTACTCCCTTCCCCAAGAATCCCCCGGGGTGGGGCAGAGCAGCATCAGTCTGTGCCCTTTTCTCGCTTCAGAAGGTGAAGAGAGTCGTGGGGATTGAGCTGTGTCAGGAGGCTGTGGAGGACGCTCGGGTGAACGCCCGCAACAATGGTGAGAGCCAGCACACCACACAGGACAGTCGCCCCTTTTGCACACTGCAACACATCACCTGGGTCCTACTACATGGCTTACAGGGCCAAGGGGAGGGAAGGGTGGTGTGCAGAGCGCACAGCAGCGTCCCTACTGTGTGCACCTGCTGCCTGGGACTGCCTGACAAGGCTGAACAGGTTCCTTAGCTAGCGGGTTTTCCTAAGGTGCCTCTGGCCAGGGGCTTCAGGACACCAGGCAGCTGGGCAGGCCCTGGGGAGGGTGGGTGGTGTCCTGGCTCCCAGCAGGGCTGCTGCACTGTCTACAGAGTTAAGCAACGTTGAGTTCCACTGCGGACGGGCTGAGGACCTGGTGCCTGCCCTGGTGAACAGACTGGCCTCCCAGCAGCTCGTTGCCATCCTGGACCCACCCCGTGCTGGCCTGCGTGAGTAGCATCCATTCAGTGGTGGGCAGGGGAACAGGGAAGTGATATCTGAGTGGCACACCAGGCTGTGCAATCTCAGGACACCCATGCTCACTGGGCCCCCATCCCCTCCTTGCGGTGTGGAACCCTCCTTTGAGGCGTCTACCTCCTCAGATTCCAAAGTGATCCTGGCTGTCCGCAGAGCTGAGAACCTTAAGCGGCTCCTCTATGTCTCCTGCAACCCCCGGGCAGCCATGAGCAACTTTGTGGAGTGAGTGTGAGGTTGGGGCCTGGGTGGACTGGGACCAGCATCCAGCCCCCATGGTCTCCACAAGAGCCCCAGCCATGTGGCTGACCTTGACTGCTCCCTTCCCACCACAGCCTCTGCCGGGCCCCATCTAACCGGGTGAAAGGCACCCCCTTCCGTCCAGTCAAGGCTGTGGCTGTGGACCTCTTCCCACAGACCCCGCACTGCGAGATGCTCATCTTGTTCGAGAGGCTGGAGCAGCCCAATGGCACAGGGGCCATGGAGACCCAGGACCTTCCAGCCCAAACCTCACCAAGGCCCCTAGATAATGAACAGGAAATAGGGGCCTCCCACTCTTCCTAGGCCCCTGGGGCAGTAGAAACCAGCCCTTCCAGGACAGGGCTCATTCTGCATTGCAGGCAGAGACTAAGGGGCAGTAATCAATAGGGCATAAGACCTGGCTGTCCCACCAAGGGCCAGCTTGTCCTTGTGGGCCATGCATGGGCTCCTGCAGCCTATACCCTCCACCCCTAAACTCTGTAACAGCTGAGCCACAGGGTCCAGAATAAACAGCTGCTAAACCAACGTTTGTGTGATGAGAACTCAGCTTGAAAGCACATGGGCTCCTCTGCCTGCCACTACAGGTACAAATAGACGGAACCAGGAGGGCACCTTGGACAGCCCATGGGGATTAATCTAAGCCTCAACCTCTGGCTTCTGACAGCCCTGGGCACAGCTAAGAATTGTCCTAGCTAAGGCTAGGTGTTGGGGCAGTTCTTCCAGCCTTATGTGGTGGAAGTCACAGCAGAGCTTGCTGTTTGATAGAAAGTTTGGTGTTATGCCTAACCCTGAGAAAAAGTAGATTCAGATGTCCTGGCCAAGGGCCAAGTGCATGCATGCGGCAGAGAGCACAGGCCAAGCAGTTAGTCCTGCCTACCTAGCCCCCAATTTTTCTGCACCAATGTCATCCCATCCCTAATGGCCAAGCATCGAAGGGCTCGGGCTAGGACACTACTCAGCTGTTATGGGAACAGCTGTGTTCAGGCAAATGCCCCAGCTCGAGGATTGCGCCAGAAATTCTAGCCAGTTAAAGGTTCACATGGTCCCCAATCTCCCAAGGTTAGAAGAAAGAAACATCAATTAGAACCTTTTGGACAGATTTGCTTTATGTGTCCAGACAATCAAGGCTCACTGTTATAACCATGGCCCAGCTGCCACTTAGGAGGTACATGATGCACAAAGGTGGCATCAGCATAGGCTCTCCCTGCCCTCCACCCCCACAGCACAGCTATGTGCACACAACACTCACACACCCACACATGGGACAGAGGAAGGACATGGGGAGGCCACAGTGAGGTTTGCCCACTTCTAGTAGCATGTGTGCACAAAGCTTTGGTTCACAATGGTGCATCTGGCTGTTTTAAGGGCAAACAATCATGGTCAAATGATTATTCACAATTGCAAAGGAGGCAAGACAGAAGCAAGTGTCTAATTACAGCAACTTGATTTGAGGATTTTTTTTATATTGGTCAACAGAAGCTGACCTTGGTCACATAGGTGGTGAGAGGGATATGCTGTGGGTGGCCAAGTCTGACATTGTCTTCCTACAAATGCCATCATCATCCATAGGAAATTGGGAAGACAAGGCACACCCAAGGAACATGACAATGCAACCCAACGCTAGGCTCCTGCAGCTGGTGGTACACCACAAGCATGCGATACCCTGAATAGGAAAGGAGCTGGGGGCAGAGCCAAGGGCTGACCACCACTACCTTGCATGTGGTGTACTACATAAAAGGTGGGGACAACCCAGGACCCCAAGCATACCCACATTCCCTTGGGAATCGGCAGGGTCACATCTATCCCTGCACCTGGTCAGTGAACTGGTCGCCAGGCCTGGCTACACAGGGCAGCTGCCTTTGAAATCCAGTGAAGCCTCAGTCACAGGCGCAGGATGGCCACTCCATCCGTTTGCTTGCTCCAGCTCTGGAGAGGAGTGCCAGTTTGTGATCAGGAAATGGGCAATTGCACTAAGGTCCTTGTTTCCTCTTAAAATAAATCCATGTGCTAAAATGCATTGTTTATATCTGCTACATGATTCCAAATCTATCTTCTACTCACTGTAAAAGTTTCCAAATGCTAAAATATCATAAAAGCTTTAAAAATTGAAGGGTGGACAGATGGGACTTGACTGCAAAAATCTTTAGTAAAAAGTTGCCAGAGGCCAGTAAAGGTGAGGGCCCTTGGTGTCTACAAAGGCAAGTTTTTAGGGCATTAAGACTTACTCAGAAAGCTGGACCTCACCCCAGCCCAGGGCCAGCACAACAAGCCAGGAGGAGACTCACACTAGCTGAAGAATTATCACCTTAATGGTTTGCCTGAAATCTGAATAGTTCTGATGCTAAAATTGTGTTTATTTTAAATGAAAAAGGTCTGAAATACTCCTTCCTGTTACAATATTTTCAGAGAAAAGGGGAAAAAACAGGAGGCTGGAAAGGGGGTGGGGTTCCGGGGTGCACCTTCTGACCAGGTCCCTGCAGTGGCCCAAAGGACCCCTAAGTACAGGATGCCATAAGACTTGGCCATCACTTTCTCATTTCATCTGACATCCAACTATCATTTGTCAGTGTATGTTACATACTAAAATTCATGAAAACCTTCATAAAATCAGTCCACAGCAAGCAGAAGTCCAAAGTTTTCTCCAAGCTTGGCTTCCACATGAGCAGGCACGCTAAGTTGATGCTTGAACATGTCTGTCCACTCAGACTCGTGGGCAGCCCCAAGTACCAGAGCCCCACCCCTCTGGCCCCGGCCCTCAGACATGGGGCCTCAGGAGAATTTAGATCGAAGGCGTGAGGCTGCAGAGCAGTGTGTGGTCTCCCTGGCAGCGGGGCTGGCAGCCCCCACACTTGGCCTGCCACCTTCCTCACACGTCCACAGTGCACAGGGGCTCTCCACCAGGCTGGGCAGATGCCACAATAGACATCTTGGGCTTCTTCCGTGTCTCCTCCTAGAAGAACAGTGAAGGTCAAGGATGCCAGGAAGGTGGAAACATGCAGCTCAACTTCAAACCAAGAGGCTCTGGAGGACAGGTAGGTGGGGGGATTGTAGCAGAAACATCTGCAGAACGAGGGCACCCATGCTCTGCCATGCGATGCCAGGCTGGAAGGAGGGAAGGCCTGAGAAAGTGGGCAGAGCAGGGGGCTACTTGGGAGGGTCTCCCTGGATGTCACCAGCGCACTGTATGCTGGAGCTTCCCTGGGAATCAGGATGCACACCCAAAAGTGAAGGGCCAAGGAGATCACAGCCACCAGAGACAAACCACCAGGGTGGGTGTCTCTCCCCATCCCCACCTGAGGGCAGAAGTGAGGCATCTCCTGGATCCAAAAGGTCACAGAGACAACAGATACCTCCTTCATGGTTTATGCAGGCCTGAACTACCACAGCTACAAAGGTCTGAGCCCAAAGCCCTCTCGCATGGGTGGCTTTAGGAGGCTGCACTGGACCGAGCCCCACCTAAGCTCAATTGTTCTGTGAATCACACTCCCCCTTCAAAGAACTGCCTAGGACTCCAGAAGGAAGTCCAGGATGGCAGTCTGTCACCCACAAGGACCTTGAGTGAGGAGGATCTGGCCATTGCACTGTCCCTGCTCTCAAACAGCCAGCACCAAGTGGGGACCCAGAGTCAGCACACAAGAGGACGAGGCCTTCACAACCACAAGCCAGGACTGCCAAATCTCTAATATAACTAAAAACAAAGTGACTGGGTATAAGTACATGGATGCTGAAGCACAAAAGCGAATCCAAGGATTAGGGAAGGATTAGGGTTTGGGGGGTACCCAGGCAATGCCAGGCATCAGAAGCCAGTGATGGGTTCCTAGGGGACAGCTTTCCCCCCATAACTTCCAGTGTGACACAGCGAGGTGCCTCTCCCCTGACACAGGGTGGGGGGTTGGGGGGTAGAGGGCATGGAGGAGCCGGTGCTCACCCTCTCCTCGGCCAGCCTCTTCATCTCTTCCTGCAGCTTGCTCAGAATGTGCAGGTTCGGCTTGTTCTTCTTGGCATACTGCTGCAGCTCAATCACACTCTTGTCTGAGGTCTCCTGGGGAGCACAGTGCAGTACTCTCAGGACTGCCCTGGGGGCCAGGAACTACAGCTGCATCACCCCACACCGGCTGCCCCACCCTCTACCTGCACCTGTTGGGTTGATGTTAGTACATGGCGTAGTCCACGCTTCCCCCACTGCCCAATCCTCAGCAGGCACAAAGCCACAACAACCTCCTCCCTTCATGGGGCAATGGCACCTGGCACCCAGCTGTCTCTGCTTCTGCCCAGGCACAACAGGGAAGCTGGATGTGGCCTTGGACACAATGACCAGCCAGGCATTCCCTGTGCTCAGAGCCCTCATACTAGAGTTACACTCCTGGCCGGAAGGCCATCAGCCCCAATAGCTGAGCTTTCTGCATGCCTTAGACTTTCAGAGCAGGATCAAACAGTCCTGAGCCCGCCCCGCCACCCTGCCATCTCTCAGGACGGCTGCCATGCCTGGACTGCCAGACAGACCCCACTTGCCCTCCAAAAGCCACATGCTGCGCTATGCCTGGGTTGGACCCCCCACCCTCCAGCTTAGGGAAGGTTCCCACCCAGGCCACAGCAGGCTTTCTCTCCTTCAATCTTAGCCCGAGAGGATGCATAGAAGGCAAGCATAAGCCAAAGGCAAAAGAAGCTTCATCTGCATTGCATCTGAGTTTTCTCAACAACACATATCCTGAGGTTCCTCTAAGCACCTTGGAGGCCCATCACCTCCCTCACCCTGCCATTATGCCCAGAGTAAGGGCCTCTTCAGGGATGGCCTGAGAATCCACAGCATGGTCCTCAGAGTCACCACCTGAAGTCCCCACCCTCTACACCGACCACCCCTCCACTTACTGGGGTGTTGATAAGTCAAATCGTTTCTATAAACATGAGGGGGGAAGTAAAAAATGCAAACACTCACCTCCCAGCACTTCCCTCCACCCCACAAAGCACACAAACCTAAGGGTATTGTCTTAAATCTTGAGATCTCAGTAAAAGCAGCAGGAACAAAACAGACAACACACAGAGGCTGTTAAATTAAAGATTAATGTTCATAGCCAGGAGAGCTGCCCTTGCATGCTCACTCTCCCACAGCCAGAGTGGTTTCAAATTAGCACAAGGGTTCCAGCCACTGGACTAAGGGCTCAGGCTGGTGGCACTCACCACCTGTGCCTCCTGCCACTCCAGCCCCTTCTCCCTACACTGCCAGAATCACACCCAGCCCCTTAAGCATGGATGACCCCCACCCACATAGTCACAAGCAGAGAACCCAAGGGAGGTGGCTGTGAATAAGAGCAGAGCTACCCAACCCTGTGCACCATGACAGCAGCACCTCAGCCATATACTCCAGGGTTGGGAGAGGGATCCTGTTACCTGTTTGACCATCTTGCTGCTTTCACGGCCATACATGCGCAGTAAAGACCCCCAGTTCTTGACATGTGGGTGCAGCAACTGAAGGATTTTCTGAGAGGCTAACTGTTTCCCAACTCTCTTATTCTTACCTGTGAACACGAAGAGGATATGCAGAGAGGGAGTCACAAACATTCAGCTATCCACATGGCTACCTCGCCTAGACAGTTCAACTTCCTTTCCCCATTTAGCTGAAGGCATTACAGGAAGGTGGTAGAGCAGTGTTCCAACACCACACTGGACACCAGCATCTCACCCCTACCTCACTTCACAGAATAGCCCATCAGAGGCTCCAGGAGATCAAGATGTGACCAAGTTATGTCACACAGCTTACAACCCCATTATTTCCAGACACACAGACAAGCAGCAACAAGGCACCATGAAGCATGTGGCCTGAGGCTCCTTATAGGCAAGCACAGGAGGAAGGCTCTACCAAAAGGCCCACAAAATTTCCAGAGGGTGTGTTATGTGTGCTTTGAAGATTTCCAGGCAGAGGGAAGGCAGGGCTAGGGTGCAGATTACGTCTGGAAAATGACAAGTACCAGCTGGGCACTCTGGCTGGGTGGACTAAGGCTGGCTATGCTTCAAGACAGGGCCTCCCAGTTCAGGCCAGCGCATCCTGGTGCCAGGATCCCTCCTCTGTCCCACACCCCATCCACCTGCCCAAAAGTGCATCTCAGCGGGACTGGTATCTATCTGCTGGAGCGCAGGGCACACTGGGTCTGAATGTGGTTCTACAATGTCCCCAGGGCCAACTTGTGCATCACCTTCCAATGTACACAGCACTGGTTTTGTGTTTATAGTAGCTACACCAAGTTTTCTTTTAAAATAAAGTTGTATTTTAAAAAGTGGTTACTTCAAAACCCAAATTAGGTAAAGAGCACAGGTAGTACACATGAAGCAGAAGGCAGAAGGGCGGCACACGCCCAGCATAGGGACACAGAGCACTATGGGGTGGAGGCTCTGCTGCCGCTTGAGTAGGATGCCCCCCTCCTGCCACAGGGACCAAGGACTGGATGGGGCAGAGACGACAGGCCAGAATGACCAGCCTGAGCCCAAGAGAACGGAGGCAACAGAGACAGGGCTATCATAGCTGTATCTCGGGCTGACTATTTCAGACAACATGAGATACTGGTGGACACAACTGCAGGCGGTCAGTGTTCACAGCTGGCGCTTGCGAGCAGGGCAACACCCCCAGTGGTCATCTGATAGCATGGTGAGTGGCAGGGAGGAGGGGCAGGTCCTTACACCAGCCGCGCACTGTATGCTTGCCACACGCCATGACATATTCACTCTTCTGGTTTTTACCAGGAACCACTTCAAACTTGATGGATGTGTCACCCATTCCATGGTTTCTTTAAGAGAAAACAAAGACAATGGGTGACATCAACTGAGGAGGAGGAAATGGCTGCTTCCAGAAAGTTCTTTGAGGGCTCTCTGAAGATAGTGCCAACCCTTTCCCCAAAACTGCTTCTCAGCTGAAGAAAAGGAGGTTCTCCAAGTACACCCAATCCGATCCCACAGGGCTCTGATGAACTGTCAATCAGAGGGGCTTCCGCGCACACTGGGAACACTTGCAATGGCTCAGCCCTCACGCAGGGCACACGGGCTCAGCCTTTAGCATTGCCTCTTGAGCCATGATAAACAACTAGTAAGGATGCTGGGCACCCAGGGAAAAGCCCCCACGACCTGACTTAGGAGGAAAAGCCCCCACCCTACCTTTTAAGGCACTCGTGGAGGATCTGATAGGGAGACAACAGTCCGGCCTTGCTGGTCAGCTCGTAGACCCGTGAGTCCTCGATACTGATGTGGTTAAAATACTACAAAACAAAGCAGCCGCTTCTAAGTGCTGGACTAAGCCCACCAGCCTCACAGAGCAGCAGCCTTCCATACTGCCTGCTTCTCTTGAGGCTTCCTATCCTCATTACCTCACGGAGCACAAACCCCCGCCACACCGCAGTGTCTAGTTGAGACATGGACAAGAAGTTGCACTGCACAAGACTGCAGAGAGTGCCACGGGCCGGGTGGGAGACCCTGGTGCAGCGAGGGCCTTTTCTGAGTCTGATCGTACAATTAGTATGAAACCTAAAGATAAAAAACCTTCAGAGAAAAACTTGAAGATCATCTAAGTGAGATTTACAGAAAAGAGAAGTTAAGCCAGACACAACAGCTACACTCTAACTGGCCAATCTCTCTGAAGGCTGCAGAGGGTCTTCTTGCACAGGTCTAGTCTCAAATACAAAGAGGTCCTGGCTCTACAACCGATCACTGTGACCAAAGAACAGAAAGGTTAAGAGGGTTAACAGGAAATCACTTAACCAGTTCAGGGAAACACGGGAAGTTCTGCACAACAGAGACAGATGTCAGCCAGGAGGTGGCTTTGACCCCACCTACCCACTAGTGAATGGAGGATTCTGTCTAGTCCACACAGGAGCATGGCCCAGTGGGGGCTGCCATAGCAAAGCACCACAAATTGGGTGGCTTAAAACAACAGAAATTTATTTTCTCACAGTTCTGGAGGCCAGAAATCCAAACTCAAAGTGTCAGCAGGGCTCTCCCTGTTCCCTCTGAAACCTCAGGGAAGCGCCTTCCTTGAATTTTCCAGCTTCTGGCAGCCCCAAGTTTCCCTTGGCCTCTGGCAGCATCACTTGCATTGCCACACAACATTCTCCCCCCATCTCCCTTACCCTCTTCTTATAACACTTGTAATAACACAGCTGCTCTGAGCAGGGGTAGCAGGGGGTTCCTCTTACCTCCACCTGCTTCAGTGAGAAGGCATGTTCACTGTGATTAAGTTGAAGAAAGAAAGGCACTGTTTATTTTATTTTTTGAACAGAGACAGAGAGAAAGGGGAGGGCCCACAGCAGTCTCCATAACTGTATATCATTAGTTTTCCATTAGTTTCACTTCACAGGTCGGCATGAGGCTGTGCCAGGCAAGAACTGGGACGGGGGCCTCCTGTATGGGGGCACACCCGTCTTGCATAAGGGTTCACATGGGTTGGGGCTGAGGCCAGGATTCAATCCTCGGACCCCAGGGCTATAAAGCGAGTGCTCAACCCGCTGAGACATACCAGCATCCCAGAAAGGCACTGTTTCTGAGGAGTACTGCTGTTTCTGAGGAGTACTGCTGGTTCTAAGGAGCAGAAAATCCTCTTGCTATGATTTGGTTGTGTTCCAACAAGCCCCCACAAGACACTTCCACTCTAAAGCACCTACATCAGTGTGGATCCATTTCAGGGAGTTACTCAGGCCCTGGACCCATCCTTAATGGCTGACCAGGAAACCAACCCAGCAGCAGTGTCTGATTTTCTCATTCAGCCTGCCAAGACCCACTCTCCAACCAACAGTCAGGGCCTGGGCTATGGACCTGTTACCAGATCAAGCAGTTGGAAAACTACCTGCATACCCTGTAGCTCCATGTTCCTCCCTGACAGAGCTGA
The DNA here is from genome assembly GCA_004027555.1 of Craseonycteris thonglongyai. Classification (NCBI taxonomy): domain Eukaryota; kingdom Metazoa; phylum Chordata; class Mammalia; order Chiroptera; family Craseonycteridae; genus Craseonycteris; species Craseonycteris thonglongyai. The sequence continues at coordinate 73,842 of PVKE010000081.1, read as the reverse complement.
GGTCAAAATGCATGCTCACACTGTCTCTCTATCTCTCCTTTTCTCTCTCCCTCTCCTCCCTACAAGCCCCCCCAAAAAAACAACAACCTCTGGCAAAGGCCCACATCACAATTACCTATATCAAATGGTCATGGTCATGTGTTACTGTTGCTGATAATGAACCTGCCAGGGAAGTATGGGGATTCCAGCTCAAGAGAGCACAGGCAAAGGGCAAAAGTCAATGCCAGACAGACAGTGAAAGACCATGAGGGAGCACCACAGATAGCCCAACACCCATAAATTCAAAAATTTAGATAAAACAGACCAATTCCTAAAAAATGCAAACTATGTGAATTGCCCTATTCTATTCAATAAATTCAGTATGTAGTTAAAAACTTTTTCACAAAGAAAACTCCAGATGTGCAGCTGGCTTCATTAATGATGACTACCAAATATTTAAAGGACAAAAATGACACTGGTTTGAAAGAGACTCTGAAAAAAATCTCAAGAGGAGAAACAACTGCCAACTCACTCTGATGCTAGCAGTATCCTGATATGAACACCAGACCACTAAAGTACAAGAAAACTACAAACTAAAATCCCTCACAGACACCCTACCAGGGTTGGAGGAGCCATGGACACACCTGGGTCCCCAAGCTGGCCAGAGTGAAAACTGGGCAGCTCTGGCTGAGGGAACTACAGGATGTCAAACACAAAAGCAAGATCAGACAGAGAGTTTGTTTCCAGATTGATTAAAACATGGACTGAATTGTTTACTCATTCAGCAACCAACCCAGTAAGATGCTGGTATCGCTGAGGCCACCATACTATGTAGAGCCTCTCTTAGATGTTACCTTGAAACAAGACATTCCCAAACCTAGCTCTAATTCTAGAAAATTTCTATTATCTCAACACGCCAAAAATTTCTCAAATCAATCTTAATTTACTTGAATTGCTGCTGTCAAGTTTACCACAATAATAATCACAGACAAACAGGACATGGGTCCTACAGGAGGCTCAAGCAGGTGAGACCTTCCCTAATGGTCAACAGCAGAACCTACTCAGATCAACTGCTGCATGAGAGCAAAGTCCCATCCTTCCAGAAAGTATGCCGGAGCCACGAATCCCTGCCTGCCCAGGCCCAGGCCATTTTCCAGCATCAGAACCACAGTCACTGCTTCGTATTTCTGCTCCTCCACATCAAAGGATGGGGAAGACTGCCTCTTAGGAAGAACCATGGGATGAAGCATATATAGTCTAGGCACCATCAACTGCAACAACCCATCCTAAGAATCTGGCTGTGATGCAGAGACAAGGTCTAGGCAAAGGGTTCTCCAATGTGCCTTGACAGCCTCCCCGAGTGCCATCTTTCCACAGCTGGGTCATTCAGGAATAAAGCTGAAGTCCTTTTGAGACTGTCCACTCTGAGTGGGGTTTGTGATCTATCTGTGGCCCATCCATGACAATAACCACAAAAAAAAAAAAATTAGAAACTTAACACTGCCATAGGCATTTTACCATATTTTTAACAGTATCAGTCCAAAAAGATTGGCGCATTCAATAAAAACCATCCCTGAGGAAGATGGACTTACTAGACAAACTTTAAATTTAAAAAAATACACCCTGAACCACTCACTTCTGGTGTGGCAGAATAAGGAGCTCCAAATTTGCTCCTTCAAAGTATATAAAAAAAACTGCCAAGGGATGCCAGATAGTTCAGCAGGCTGAGTGCTTGCCTTGCAACCACAAGGTCCAAGGATCAATTCCCGGCTCCAGCCCATGCTGAACTGAGGCACAATTGGTAACTGCCATGACTCAGCAATGAGGGTTCTTGCCTCCCATGCGGGAGGCCCCCAGTTCAGTTCCCACCCCATGTGGCCCCACATCCACCTGTGTGGAATGAAACCATGGAGACTGTTCTGGGCCCTCCACCTTCTCTTTCTCTCCTTCTCTCTTATTCTCCTCTCAAACAATAAAATAAATCTTTAAAAACAAGGACAGTCAGGGAAGACGGGATGGTTCAGTGAGTTAAGTGCTTGCTTTGCAGCCCTGGGGACCAAGGATTGAATCCCAGCCCTGGCCTATGTGAACCCACATGCTAAAATGGTATGCGCTTCCCATGTGGGAGGCCCCCCGCCCACCTGTGTGGATCAAAACCATGTCGAAAACTGATGACATACAACTATGGAGACTGCTCTGGGCCCTCCACCCTTCTCTCTCTCTGTCTCTGTCAAAAACAATAAAATAGATCTTAAAAAAAACCCAAAAAAATACCAGTGCCCAAAACTGTCAACTCAACCTTTTCAGACTTTTGGAAACTGAAGTTAACAATATTGAGGAGGGAAAGCCAGTATGGCTCAGCGGGTTAAGCACTTGCTTTGTAAACCCAGGGACAGAGGATCAAGTCCTGGCCCCAGCCCATGCAGACCCATATGCTAAACTGGAGTGTGCCCCAGTTTGGTTCTCACTGGGGTGTTCTTCGCATGTGGGAGGTCCCTGGTCCAGTTCCTGCCCTGAGTGGCTCCCGCTCTCCTGTGTGGAACAAAACTATGTTGAAAAAACTGATGGTGTACAACTATAGAGACTGCTCTAGGCCTTCCCCCTTCTCTCTGTCAAAAACAATAATATAAAAATAAATCTTGAAAAAGACAATATGAAGAGCATTTGTTCAAGAAAAATGACTGAATCTTAAAGAAAAACTAGACTTTGTAGTATTTTAACTTGACTCATTCCTATCTCCTCTTTCCAACTCCATGGTAGCCTTGGGAAGCAGCAGCCTTATAGCCACTGAAGAAGACAGCAATAACCTAGTAACACCTGTCTCTATTTAGCCTGACTTATAGTTGCATAGGAAAGCCCTATTGTAGGACTTATCTTTACTTGACCTAACTCAAAGTTCACTCAGTGAGAACAATCCATTCCCTAGGATTTATTAAAAATAATCAGTGGCAACTGTTTCATACTGCAGTTGCCTGAAGCTGAAATACCAGCTGGGAAGCAAGAGGCAGGTCAAAAACCATAAAAGGATAATGAGATGCCCATAAGGGGCTTTTAAAATCTCTAACAAGGGAAAGCCGGGACGGCTCAGCGGGTTGAGCGCTCGCTTTGAGGCCCCGAGGACCGAGGATCGAATCCCGGCTCCGGCCCAGGCGGACCCACATGCTGAACTGGGGAGTTCCCACGGTTCGGTTCTCTAGCTGTCTCTGTCTCTGTCTCTATCTGTCAAAAGTAAAATAAAAATAAATATGCACTGAAGATAAAATAATTACTCTCTATAAAATATAAAAAAAGATATATATAAAAAAAAAAATCTCTAACATGTCTGGGAAGCTAGATGGCATTATGATGCCCAGGAAAGAACTGAGAAGGTCCTAATCTCTCACTCCTGGTTGACCCAGCAGCTTTATTTATATACAAGTGGGAAGCAAAGACTAACTAGTAAGGCAGAGTTCTCAATTACTGGAACAATAAAGGTGAACCCACACAGGGTAAGCAAAGGCTGGAAGACTTACTGGTTCAGATCAAGGAATCTATGACCAGAACTTCAGAATCAGTCTAGGAAAGTCATTCTTATGGACTGAATTGTATCCCTACCATAAAATTCACATGTTAAAATTCTAACCTCCAGTAAGTCAGAATGTGACCTTATTTGAAGACAGAATCTTTATGGAGATATTCAAGTTAAAATGAGGTTATTAGGGTAGGCCCTTATCCAATATGACTCGTGTCCTTATAAAGAGGAAATTTGGAGACTAATACACATACAGGAGAAAGCCATGTGAATAAGACACTCTCCAAATCAAGGAGAAAGAACTGGAAAAGTTCCTTCCTTCACAACCCCCACAAAGAACCAACTCTGCTGACATCTTGATTTTAGATGTCTAGCCTCCAGAACTATGAGGCATAAATTTCTGTTGTTTAAGCCACCCAGACCATGATACTCTGTTATGCCAGTTCTAGCAAAAGTGACAAAGTCCCTAAACAGACAGCAACAACAAACAGCAAAAACAACAAATCTGGGGAAGCCGGGATGGCTCAGTGGGTTAAGCGCTCACTTTGCAGCGCTGGGGACCGAGGATCGAATCCCGGCCCTGGCCCGTGCGGAACCATATGCTGAACTGGGAGCTCCCCCAGTTCAGTTCTCTCTCTGTCTCTGTCTCTGTATCTCTCTCTCAGTCAAAATAAATAAATAAATATTAAAAAAAAACAAAAACAAAAACAAAAAACAAATCTGGGGAAGGGGAGGGAACCTGATATCCAGTTTCCACATATTATTATTTTTTTTAAATGTACCGTACTCTTTTTTTTTTAAATATATTTTTATTTATTTATTTTTGAGAGAGAGAGAGAGAGAGAGAGAGAGAGAGAGAGAGATACAGGGAGAGAGCTGAACTGGGGGAGCTCCCAGTTCAGCATGTGGTTCCGCACGGGCCAGGGCTGAGATTCGATCCTCGGTCCCTGGCGCTGCAAAGTGAGCGCTTAACCCACTGAGCCATCCCGGCTTCCCCCACATATTATTTAAAGATTTTTTTTTATTTTTTATTGTTTTTGACACAGAGAGAGAGAGAGAGAAGGAGGGCTGAGAGCAGTCTCCATAGTTGTACGCTATCAATTTTCGCTATAGGTTCACTCCACAGGTAGGCATGGGGCTGCGTAGGGCAGGAACCAGGCTGGGGGCCTCCCGCATGGTAGGCACGCCCCTGCGAGCTGGCAGCCTCCTACATGGGAAGCATACCCAGGGTGGGAGCCAAACCAGAGCATGCCACATGGGAAGCTCACCCTGGCAAGAACTGACCTGGGGCACATCCCAGTTCAGCATACGGATCCACATGGGCTGGTGCTGGGATATGATCCCCAGACCCCAGGGCTGTAAGACGAATGCTCAACCCTCTGAGCCATCCCGGCACCCCCCACATCAGATTATTTAAAATGTCCAGGTTTCAACAACAACAAAATTACGAGACGTGAAAAGAAACAGAAATGTATAGGCTATACATGGAGCAAGGGAACAGCCACTACAAACCATCCCTAAGATGAACTTACTAGACAAAGACATTAATTCAGTTACAATAAATAAGCTCAAAGAACTAAAAGAAAACCATGTTTAAGAATTAAAGAATGAAAGTATGAAAACAGTATTTCACCAAATGGAGAATATTAAGACACAGAAATTAAGAAAATTTCACTAGAGGAATTCAATAGCAGATCTGAGCAGTTGGGAGATCAGCAAACTTGAAAACAGACCAACTGAAAATATCTAATCTGAAGAACACACACACAAAAAAGAATAAAAAAGCTCTCACATGAGAGCCTCATAAACCTGTGGGACACCATGATTCCATGAAGTGTACCAATTTACATATAATGAGAGTCCCAGAAAGAGGAGAGAGAAACAGAGTAGGTATTTGAGGAAATGGCTGAAACTTCACAAGAATAATAAAACATTAATCTATATGTCCAAGTAGCTCAACAAACTCCAAAACAAATAAACTCAAAAAAATCCACATCTGGACATCTCTGAGGCAAAAAACAAACAGGACAGGACTTCAAAAGCAGTAAGAAAAGCGACACATCAATAAAGTGATCCTTGGCAAGATTAACAGTTGAATTCTCATTCCTTATTGAGGACAAAAGGCAGTAGGATCACAGTATAATTAGGAAGGAAAACAGTATCAATCAAAAATTCTATATTCAGCAAAACTACCGGTATGTTCAAAATGAAGGAGAAATTAAGACATTCTCAGATAAACAGAAATGAATGAAATGGTACATTAGAAAATATCTAATTTAACACGAAGAATAACTGAGAAACTCAGGAACAAAAAAGACAAAACAGAAAACAAATAGCATAATGACATACATACATCTACCTTTTTAGTAAGTACATTAAATTTAAATTGATTTAGCCCTCTGATCAAAGGCAGGGATTGACAGAATAAAAAAACAAAGTCCAACTTATGCTATACATAAAAGACATAGTTTAGATTCAAAGACATAAGTCAAAAGTTAGAGATCAAAAGATTCCATGTAATCTAAAATTAAGAGAGAACAAGAGTGGCTATATCAGACATTACTGACTCTAAAAACAAAAAATGTTATCAGTCATAAAGCAGGATACTTTATAATAATAAAAGGGTCCACGCATTAAGATGACATAATTATTATGACCAAGAAATAAAAATTACGTCTACTCTCAACATTTCTGAAACAAAATGTGTTTTTTCCCTACCAAGCAATTCTGACACTGATATGAGGTTAGAGAAGACCCACGAATTAAGGCTCAGTCCCACAAGACCGCCACTGCCACTGTAGATGCTAGTCACAGTCCAGGTGGTGACCTGTGCTTCTTTCTGATCAAGCAGCTATGTACTGGAGGCCCCCACAAACCCCTCCTCAGGTTCAATAACTTGCTTTCACAACTCACAGAATTCAGGAAAACAGTTTCCTTACTAGATCATCAGTTCATTATAAAAGGATATAACTCAGAAACAGTCAGATGGAAGAAATGCTTAAGTGTAAGTGGAGGGGCACAGAGAGCTTCCATGCCCTCTTTAAGTGTACCCCTCCCCCTCAATCTCCATGTCATCACCAACCCAGAAGCTCCTGAACACCTCTGGTTTGGGTTTTTTGTGGTGGTCTCACTACATAGACATTGACTGATTGCATCATTGGCCATTAGTGATTAACACAACCTCCAGGGCCTCTCCCCATCCCTGGACAATGCTGGTGGGAGTTGGGGTGGGATGTGGGGTGAGGTTGAAAGTTCCAATCCTCTAATTACACGGTAGGTTCCCATGGCAACCAGCCCTCACCATACTTAGGGGTTTTCCAAAAGTCACTTCATTAACATAAATTCCATGTGGTTGAAAGGGAGTGTTAAGAATAACAAAAAACATTCCATTCACCTTTGTCATCCTGGACCTATTTCAAGACTGGAGACAAAAAAACAAATAGCAACTCATTCTATGACATTAGAAGCTCCACCTCAGGGAACCAGCACAAAAACCAAAAATGTTTTTTATTATATTCAAATGTCACAAACATATATGCACCTAACAACAGTCCCAAAATACATAAAGGAAAAAATTGATAGAACTGAAGGAAGAAATAAACAATTCAACAATAATATTTGGAGATTTCAATACCTGTCTTTCAATAATGGACAGAATTAGGGAGAAGACCAACAAGGAAATAGAACAGTAAGCACCACACAACCAACTAGACCTAATAGACATCTGGTTCACTTCACCTAAGATAAGGTGACCAGACGTCCCGCTTTTGGCAGGACAGTCCCTATTTTTAACAATTTGTCCCGCATCCCACGGTGTTTTAAAAAAGTCCCGATTTTTGGAAAGAATGCACAAGCTAGGGAACAGCGGGAGATAGACCAAATTTTTAATCAAGAACCCCTCTCCTCCCCGCCCCCCCCCGGTCAATGGTGTCCCACTTTACCAATGTTAAAATCTGGTCACCCTAATAAGAGCACAATATACATTCTTCTCAACTGCACACAGAACATTATCCAGGGCAGACCATTATGTTAGGTCATAAAGCAAGCCTCAATAAATTTAAAAGGATTGACTGAAATTATACAAACTGTGTTTTTGAACCACAATGGAATTAAGTTAAAAATCAATAACTAAATGAATTTTTGAAAATTCACAAGTATATGAAAAGTAAACACTCCTAAAATAACTAATGGTTCAAAGAAATCAGAAGGAAAATTTCAAAAATACTTTGAAATGAATGAAAACAGAAACACAACATACTAAAAAGCTATGGGATGCAGTTAAAGTAATACACAGAAGAAAATTTATAGCTGTAAATTCCATGCTTAAAAAGAAAATCTCAAATGAATATCCTAACCTCAAGACATTATAAAGCAACAAACTAAACCCAACTTAGCAAAGGAAAGGAAATAATAAACATCAGAGCAGAAACAAATGAAATAGAATAAAAAATAGGAAAAGTCAATGAAAAAATAGGAAAGTCAATGTTGATCTTTGAAAAGATCAACAATACTGACAAAATTTTAGTTAGACTGACCAAGAGAAAAAAGACTCAAACTGCTAAAATCAGGCATTAAAGCAAGGCTATCACACAATCTTATCAAAGTACAAAGAATAATAGAATACTATGAACAAACGTACGCCAATGAATTAAGATAACCTAGATCAAATGGAAAAATTCTTCTAAAAAGACACAAAATCCCAAAACTGGCTCAAGAAGTTGAAAATCTGAATAGAAGCATAACAAGTAAAAAGACTGAATTAGTAATTAAATAACTTCAAAGAAAAGGCTAGGCTCAGATGGGTTCACTGATGAATTCTATCAAATGTTTAAAAAATACCAACCATTCAGAAAATATTCCACACAATAGAAGAGGAAGGAACACTTTTCAACTAATTCTTTAAGGCCAATATTGCACTGATATCAATACCAGACAAAAACAAGAAAACTACAGACCAGTATCCCTTCTAAATAAATATAGCTGGCTATAAACATTCTTGACAAAATGCTAGCAAACCAAATTCAGCAATACATAAAAATGATTACATACCACAACCAAGTGAAATTTATCCCAGGAATTCAAGGTTGGTTTAACATTCAAAAATCAATTTAACATATTACCACATTAGTAAAGCAAAAGACAAAAACCACATGATCGTCTTAATTGAAGCAGAAAAACCATTTGAGAAAATCCAACATTCATTCCTGGCAAGAACTCTCAGCAAACCAGAAAGAAATGTCCTCATTCTAATAAGACCCTCAACTAACACAGTATTGCTGAAGTGAAAGAAGCAGTAAAGGATCACATGTCATGTGATGATTCCATTCCTATGAAATGTCCAGAATTGGCAAATCCACAGAGACAGCAAACAGATTAGTGATTGCCAGGCGTAGAGGGGCTAGGGAATGGAGAGAATTAGAATTAGTGATTATTAATGGGTATGGGTTTCTTTTTGGTGTAATAAAAATATTCTTAGATTACGGTGATGGTTGTACAACTCTGAATGAATATACAAAAATCCACCAAACTATATAGTTTAAAAGGGTAAAATTTATGGTATACAAATTATATATCAATAAAGCTGTTATAAAAATTGTATTCTTCAGAGTTTGAAAAGCCTTTACTACAAATGACAGAATCAGATCAGCAGCTCCAAACAAGGCAGAATCATGACACTCACCTCGAGCTCTTCACTGTCTTTGGGTTTCTCCTCAGAGGTCTGTTTAACAAAGTCAGGGATGAGGATTTCCAGTGTAGCTCGGGCTAGGAAAAGAAAAACCCTGAGGATGAGGGCTTGGGCCCAGTCTGCTTCCCAACTCCAGAGTGAACTGCACACTGGCTCCTGTGCAGGGAAGGCCAAGGTCTTGATAGCTCAGAGGGGATCAATGGCCAGAGAGCAGCTCTTCAGAGGCAGGGACAGCAGATGGAAAAGAGCATATTCTGAGGAATGGAGGAAGTGCCAGAGGCTCTGCCCTGAAGCACTTGTAGCAGACAAGGGAGAGATCTTTGTGTCAGGAAAGACACCGGTGACGTATGGCCAAATGGCTCAGCAGAACCTGGACCAAATAGGGAGGATCGAAGGCTGAGCACACTGCTAGGGTGTGTGGCAGGGGGACACAGCCACACAGGATGGATCCTCTGGAAAAATCATCTACCGCAGAGCACAGGGGTGGCTCCATGGTGAGTAGAGGCACCTCAGTAAGTGGGGCTGCCACTTACCACTGGGTTGGGGAAGTGGGGTGTGTGCAACAGTCTGACCCTATCAGGTTGTAGTGCTAGCAAGACATCTAAGTGCAGGTGTGTAAGAGCAGCTAGGGTCCAGGCACATGAGGAGTGCAGTAGGACCCTGTCGCCAGGATGTCTCCACCCCGACGCTCGGCCCCACTCTGTGGGTTATCTTCTCCATGACCTTGGTAATACACTGTATGTTGAGCTGCAAATCTTTTGGCAAAATCTCTCAAAATTGGACAGCAGGCCTTCCTGGAGAATGAAGTGTTGTGTGTGAGCTCAAAATAGCCTCACAGAGGAAGAAAAGACAGTAATTATTATTCCAATTGTCCTAGCATACATCATCAAAAGAAAGCAACACCAAGTCAAACTCTGAGTCCTATGAGCAAAAATGCTCACTGACTCGAGTTCTCATGAGACTGTGATAAAACTGACATATACTTAACACTCTGTGAAAGGCAGAGCTACTCTGGAAGACAATATGGAAATGGTAGAAACCTCAAGAAATCAACCTATGAGTGCCAAGGCCTGCAGTGCACCCAACAGCCACTCTGCAATGTGGTCCACTTCAAGAAGAGGCCAAACAGCCCTGACACTGGGGCAAATAGCTTCTAGAAAAGAACGCAAATGACTACTAGTGCTGGGCATAAAAGGGAACAGCACATACACGGTCAAAAAAGAGCAATAGGGTTTTAACCAGAAAACATAAGCTTTCTCACGATCTTCTATGTTGTGTTCAATGAGTGGCAGGCCCAAACTTGGGAGTCGGAAGGACTCAGGAAATCATCTCCACAAATGTCAGAAACACTTGGAAGAGATTGCCAACAGCATGCTGATCCACCTGTTTTTCATCTCCTAGCATGCCCACATTTTGCTCAGTTTAAATACAAACCCACTCTAAAACAAGTGCCCGGCACAGCCTAGTCAGCTCTGTGAGCAATGTGGACAAAGGCAGGATATTCCAGCTTAGTTGCCCGAGTAGAGAAGAGACCTTCTATTTTTACTTCTCACGTTTTACTTTCTGTATTTGAGTCTTTTCCAATGAGCACATAATTAAAAAAAATCAAAGTAGATGACTATATGAATAAAATGGATTTACCCCCCCACACACCCCTCCCTCCGACTTGGACTGCTGCTCTCAGCCCTCCCCAGACAAGGGGAGGGGCGGACACAGCAGGCAGCATGGGACTCCTGACACTCAAGCAGACAGACATATTACCAGCTTTATTCTTCGCAAGTTTTTTGCTGCTTGCAGTTCCAGATCCATAGGTCACGCCATCAATGGTCACCGAGGCACCAAAAGGCTCACTTGGGTTCTCTTAAAATTAAAATTACTGTCTTAAAACATATTTGTCAAGATATTAAAAGCATGCATGCATGCATGCATGCATGTGCATGCACACATGTGAGCACACACACACACAATCTGTTCACACCAGAGGCTCCCTGAGGCATTGAGATGAGGTTTAGGAATGGTCAGCAAGCAGAAAGCATACCAGGAAAACTGCAGGAAATGGGACCATGTGGCTAGTGAGCTGGGAGGGGAAACAAGAGGCCAGAGGCAGAGCCACCCAGGATAGGGACCAAGGTCTGTGAAAGATGGACAGAGGGCTATAAGGAGCAGGGATGCACAGATAATAGCAGTAAGCCAAAGAAACATGGGAGAAAAAAAAAAAACGAGTGACTCCTAGGTTCTGGCTTCCAAGGGGAAGACAAACTGGTTTCACAAAGGTGTAATGAGAGCCAGCTGGTGGAAAATACAGGCCTTGAAGCCCCATCATCCACCTGGGGGCCCCTGGAGACAGTCAGGAGGCCTTCTCAGAGTAAGGGACAAAAGGAAGGAGGGGGAAGTGTAGACAAAGGAAGGCGGAAGTAGAGGCACTGATAGTTTGGGGGTTAGAAGGAACAAAAATAAACCACCTATCTGCAACATGCTTCTCCTTGTCCTCCCCTTTCAGTTCTATCCCAGCAGAGTGGAACTAATGGCCAGCTCCCACCACCCTAGCCATGACCACAGTGAAGTGTGTGACTTTAGGACTGAGATGGGAAAGATCAAACTTACCACATTCAAAGAAATTATAAACAGGGCGGACCTTGAGGACACGCTGCATGTACTCGTGCAGGATGCAGACCTCAGATTTCCCATTGGGGTTAATGACAAACTCTGTGACAAAAAGGACAGCAACAGTGTGAGAAACCCACCATGTGCTAGCACTTGGGACCTGGCACCATCCAAGTTACTGAGTCACTGAATTAGGAGGGGCTCACCAGAGGGAATGTCGCAGAACCCCTGCATTGGTAGAGTAAACATAAGCTTTGAATTAAACGCAACTCAAGCACAAAGTATACATCTTTTTAAGAACAACAGTATAACCAGTCTGCCAATGTTATAATTTACAAGCCCCTACTCACCTTTCTTTGTGGGTGCATCTTGTACAGATAGAGTGATGAGCTTCTGATTGGCCGGCAGGATGGGCCGCTCAGACTCAGCCTGTTTCCGTTTCATTTCTCGGTTGAACTGCCGCCGCTCAGCCCAAGTCCTGAATTTCTTCACAGTAACTTGCTCAAAGTCAAAACGCTTCTCCAGGTAGTTCCGAAATTCCTCAAGATCTGTACAAGATTTACCAGAGAACCAGATTATTAATTTTCAATGTAAGAGTCATGTTCCCTCTGCCCAGTGAGTTGGACAGCAATGGGCTACCCATCAAACAGGTCCTGCCACATGATACCCACTGCCCTTTCCCTGTTCCTTTTGAAGGGCAAGAAAAGTCAAGAATTAAGTTCCTTCACTCAGCCAACTCAAATTATTCTGGCAACCCCTTTTAGTTTACTTGGAGCAAGAATTAGAATATTTTTTTAAAGGTAGCTTAAAAAAAGGTCAGATGGCCTTCAGGGCCTTTCTCCTGATATCAAAACGGGTATCTGACTGCCCACAGCAGTCAGGGGAAGCTCTGTGTCCACTGCCCACCTCACTCTCTCCCCTCCAGACACCTTGACCACTTCCGCATTCAACAACATACCCAGGCAGCTCTGGCCTTGGCACTCATCACATCTATTCCCACTCGGTCCCTAGCTCGGCCCCATGGCTCACCCAGGTGCCTTGCCTGGGCAGTGCACCCCTCTACCCCCTCATTCAGTGAGATCCCTGGGGCACCCATTATCTCCCTTCCCCCAACGATGTGCTAGAGGTTCCCATGGCCTCACTGGTTTCCAACCTGCCTACCACCCACCACTTAAGCATAAGCCCTGAGGCAGAGACTACCTTGGCTCACACCCAACTCTTAAGAGCAATGCCAACAGAACGTGGAGAGTGGGGTTCCATGTAGGAAGATTGATATGTATACAGTTAAAACAAAAGGTTACAAAACAATTTACTTGAACCTATTTAATTATAAACTAAAAATACATATTTCTTCACATATAAACACAGAGAAGTGAGTCTGGAAATAAGTACCAGTGGTTACCTCTTATAAGGGAGTGACGTTAGAAGTGGGAGGCAGGTGTTGTAGAAAAACAGCAACACATTCAGGTGTTACATATGGATAACACATGGTATAAAGAAATAAACCATTACGTTAAAGTCTTAAATGGAGAGTACCCTTCCAGCTAGGTCCTGGAGAAAAGCCCTCACACATGGACAGAGGAAGCCACTTGGATGGGGAAGGGAGACAGACAATGCCAAGCAAACAGGTTGAGGGAAGACTGAGGTCCATCTGTGGGGGGAAGTTGAGGGGCCAGTAAAACGCTCTGCCCTTTCCCCAGACAGACGACAACTAAGGCCCAACCAGCACACTGCTTCTCCCCAACCCCCCAGAAGCCAACCTCCCTTTTTCAGCAACAGTGCCTAATCCCCCCAGCCCTTCTAAAGGCTCCTCACATGCAAGACTTATGACACAAGCCAGGCAGCAATACAATCAGAAATCCTGAAAACAGAAAGTCCTCTTCGAAAAAGACTCAGGGAAACAACCAGTGTCCTTTGACAGATGACTGGATAAAGAAGTTGTGGTACATTTACACAATGGAATATTACTCAGCAGTAAGAAAAGATGAAATACAGCCATTTGTGGCAACATGGATGGACCTTGAAAACATCTTATTAAGCGAAATAAGTCAGAGTGAAAGAATAAAGAAACACATGACCTCACTCACAGGTGGAATATAAAACTGAAAGTAACAAAGAAACAAAAACTCACAGACACAGTCAATAGTTTAGTAGTTACCTGAGGGTAAGTGGGGAGGGAGGTGGGTTGGAGAGCTGGGGGGGAGTAGGGGGAGGCATCAAATATATGGTGATGGAAAGAGAACTAGCTGATTCTGGGTGATGAGCACATAATGCGATGTATAGACAATATAATGTAGAACTGTACACCTTGAAACAATGTAATTGTTATCAATCAATGTCACCCCAATAAATTTAACACAAAAAAACAAAAAGACTCAGCAGGTGGGCTAAAACGGTTTGCCACCACTGAAGAGACAATTAAGACTTGAATGAGTAGAACTAAACCAAAAGACACAAAAGAGACAGTGAGAAAGACCAACACACATGCAAAAAGCAACTGCAGGACTTAAGCAGGAAATGTCCACAGAATAGTGCGAGAGTTTCCCAACATAGTGGATTAAAAAAGCTCACTCTGAGCACAATAGGATAAATCAAAACACAAAATGAACACATCCTACTAAAAAAAGCAAGACTTTAGGAATGTATGTAGTGACTAGAGAAGCCCAGTCTACATTGACAGCATTGGCCTTGCAGGCCCTGCAGAACCCAGGTGCTGGGGGCCTAGAGCTTGGGACCCAGACAGGTTCTTCTAAGAACAGGGAGATGGGCCTTTCCAGCCATGTGGGACTGGACAGAGGTCCCCAGCCTCACAGACACACTAGGAATAGATGACATTCAACAAAAGGAAGGAGACCCTGAGAAGGTGTGGAATACATGACTGCAGACAGTCCCGGTCAGCAAAGAGGAAAGAGCTCATCCCAGAAACTTACCAACTGATTCGTCTTTGCACACTTCAACTTTAGCCTTCACCTGCCCCAGGGCCCCGGGGGTGGCCTCAGCCCCCAGCGGGTCCTTCTCATCTGGGGGCCCTGAGTCAGCCCCCATGGAGTCAGGCTCTTCCAGGGGAAACTCCAGCTCTGCAGATCTGCTGAGGGGCTTGACAGGGGACACCTCCCCACTAGGGGCGAGCTCACTGTTTTGCTCCCTTTCCTCATTGTCCTTCATTTTCTTGTAATGCAGACAAGGGATGCTGCTCAGAGGAGGGTCATGTTTCTGTGGACAGTAAAATTGCAACACAGATTACAGGGATAGCCCCAAAGGTCTGAACATCCGATGCCTTTCACCCACATCATAGCTTGGCTATGATGCAATGTGTGCAGACGTGCATGTTTGGTCTATGAACTTACAAGACTAAATTTAAGACTGATGTGTCCCCTACCCGTATGCTTCCCGTTCCCAAGAAGTAAGGCCTGGACCAGGTGACCACCCGAGACTCTCTGTGTAGGTACACGGGGACTCCAGAGTTATGGAATGTCATGATCCACCCATCAGGCAATGGTTCCGTAGGTGGGCGGCCACGACCTGCACAAAGGACAAGAACATCCTACAATCACTTGAAAAACACGTAGAACATTAGGATGTTTTTAAAATTATGACATACAGCAGATAAAAACAGTAAAATGAACCAAATGTTAAAAACAAACAAAAAACCCTAAGAGCTAGGAGAGTAGGGGAGAAAAAGTGTCACTTGTTCCACCAGACAGTACCTACCCCAATCCTGCCTGCTGCTCGGCATCTCCCATGCATGAAACTATGCTCTCTTGTGTTTGTTTATCTGGATCTAATGTGAAGGAACCTCGATTGCTGCCTCCACACCTGGTGAGCACCATGGACACTCAACTGCTCACCTGCTTGTCTTGGAGGTGGCCAGAGGCACCAAGGGACTAGGTAAGCTTTGCTAATAAACTGCATGTCTGTTGAACACTATTCTCTGTAACCAGGAGACAAGTCTTCACTGTAACAAAGCATATAAAACACTACTTCAAATTAATAAATTTCTTTATCAGTTTTAAAACATTACTCCCAACCTCTTCCTTGTTTTACAGGCAGTCATTAAAATTAAAAAAAAAGCTCAAGACTTGTTACCACCTGCCCCTGACAGGCCTAGAGACTGGGAAAAGTGCAAGGCAGAGATTTAACTAAAATGTAATTTTCTTACAGGTAATGGGATCAAGTTAAAAATTTTAGAAACAAAAGGAAAAAAGCGAGTAAAAACTACAAAAACACATATACACAAAAAGTGCCAGTGACTCCCATGGAGAAAGGAGTGGCACTCTAGTACAAATTCCTACCCAGCATCAAGGGCTCCAGGCCTGACACCCACATGTGGCCGATACTGCATAGGTGATGTCAAGATGGCCCTTCAGAGGGAGTGTTGTAGGTCAGAAGTGTATAGACCCTGTTGGATACGCTCCCCAGTGAGCAAGAGCCAAGAAGCTTCCTTACACCAGCTTTGGGTTAAGTCAGGAGGAGAAGCAAATGAAATCCAAGTCAAGCACAACAGGGACACAGGTGCATCCAGCCCAATCATTTGTGACAATGGGCAGTCACAAACTTGGCCCAGCTGTCTGAAAAGCTCACATGCTGCTCATACACAGTCTATGAGCATGAGGACCAAGCTACATCTCCTGGGAGGGAGACAGCACTACTGGGCAGGCTGCCGGGTGGAGAAGGCTGCAGAAGGAAAGGCAGTACCTATGCAGGCAGGCAGGCAAAGTAAGCGGCTAGACGTACTCCTAACCTGTGTACTGCTCAGGACGGACATGGCTTTACCTGCTTGGAGTGAGATTGCTGAAACCACAGAAAGTGCACAAAGCAAACCTGCCAGAGACACCAAGGTAAAGACTGCCCCCTCCACACCTTCTCAGAAGCTGAGGCCCCAGGTTCTTCTCCATCTGCAGCCAACAAACCTAGTACCTGTCTTGTTCCAATTACTAGCTGACAGGGGTAGACCCATGTGGCACCCACCTTCCACTCCATGGTGACATGTTCACTCCACAGCCAGAGGAGACTGTATACTACCTGCCCCTCGATTTCCTCCCATCACATCTCACCACCTTCTGCATTCTGGTTCTCAACCTAAGGTGCCACCTGTGTGCCCACCTGAATTTCCATGCATCTCTTCAGCCCCTCTCTGCTGCCCAACTGCCCAACCCAACATCTCCACCTGGCCAGACAGAAACTGACACCAACTCCTCTAAGACCAGCATTGCTTGACAAAAAAGCTGCACAATGCACAACTCTGGGATCTCCTCAATGCTCTCTACACTGTTCCCAAATCCAAGTGCAAATCCCACTGACTACACTTTCAGAACATCGCACCTGTACTGCACTGCAGGAGCTCCCATCCTGCCCCCCTAAAGTGCATGTGTCATGCTGTGGATATAGCAGCTGTACTTTCAGACAAAAAATTGTGTTAACACCACCTGCCTGTTACAGTGGCTTCTCCTCCTGATATCACAGAACCCAGAACCTGGACTTTGACCATCACCTGCCACTACACTGAACACTCACCTCTGGTCTTGGCCTGCACACATGCTGGGTGCCAGTCTTGTCATCTCCTGGCACATACCAGTGTCTCTTCCTCAGGGGTCCACTCCCCACCCCATCAGAAGTCCCCTCCCAGATCCTCTGCAAGACAGCAGCCTCTCTGTGGCTTCCTTCACACACACAATGATCTGCACCTGGGTGACAGTGCTTCTGGATGTGTCCTTGTGTCTGTTATGTTTCCTCTTCATCAGACATGACTCTCCTGAGCTCAACAGCATGCCCAGACTACTGTCTGGTACCCCAAGGGCTTTCCAACCTGCAATTCTGCTGCCCTGTGAACACACTTCCTGAGCGGCCAGCTTACTTTTGAGCACTGTTTTAATCTTGGTCATCATCGGCTGCACACTTGTCTCTCCATCAGATGGGTGGTCGCTGTCTCCTCCGTATTTCTCTTCCACTCTCCTCTTTTTGGGGGCACAGAGGCCCTCTTCCAGCAGAGCATCAACATCATTGTCAAAATCGTCCTGCAAAACATGCTGTTCAGACACTACAGCCCCAGTGCCAGCATTCTTGTACCACGGGCAACCTTAACGACACTAGTGAGAACGGACACAGAAATGAGGCACTCTCGAGGGAGCCTGCGTGTGCCCTTATGGTGCGTAATCATCTGAAAAACAAACGGGATGAAACCAACAGGCCTGGTCCAGGCACACACACCATCAGAGAAAGCTCCTCAGCTGCACCTTCCAACTCAGAATGGGTAAAAGGTACAAGGCCAGCCTTGTCAGCCAAAGTTTTCATATAAGAAAGTTTAAAAATTTGGGCTCTTTATTATTCTTTTCCACATTAACATTATTCCACCTTATATGGTTTTTTTTCTCTGCAACATCAGCTTTCAAAAGATGCTGCAATTCCCAAACACCTCTCTTTGGCTTTTGCTAAGAGCACTCCAAAGGAGGGGCCACCGACATACCTCATAGGAGAAATTCAAGGCCTCTTCATCCACTCTGTCTCTTTGCACGATTGCTTTAGCCGTGAACCCGCCTGCTCCTTCTTCATCTAGCTCCAAATTGTCAGTAAAATCTTCTAACTCATCGAGAACTGCATACTCCACTCTCTTTTCCTGATCCAGCTCATTCTCCTCATCCTTCTTATCAGCACTCTCACCCCCTATGCCTACCCCGTTACCAACACTCCCGCCAAAGGGACAAGCATGCACATCTCCACTGACAGGGCTAAGGGCCAGGCCACACTCGGCGCGAGCGTCACGCTCCACTCCTGTGTACAGCACCTTCCTGTCCTTACTCCTGCAGCTCTCAGTAAAGCTCACGCTAATCTTTACATCCTTAAGCAACTTAAGGTCAGGGGAGAACTTCCGGACCGCGGGTGCGTGCCGAGCGGTGCGCGGGCTGTGGCCACTACAGTTCGGGTCTATGAGGAGGCGGGCTTTAGAGAAGGATCCTTTGGAGAGAAGAGAAGCTCCGT
This sequence comes from Craseonycteris thonglongyai, assembly GCA_004027555.1. Classification (NCBI taxonomy): domain Eukaryota; kingdom Metazoa; phylum Chordata; class Mammalia; order Chiroptera; family Craseonycteridae; genus Craseonycteris; species Craseonycteris thonglongyai. The sequence goes on along the minus strand of PVKE010000081.1, from coordinate 55,087 downwards.
AGAAGTTGAGTGGGTCCTCAGCATGGGGTTCGGCCTGTCCATCACCACCAGAGCCAACGTCCATTACCTCTGCATCACTGGACGTTTGCAGGGGAGGTGGTGGAGACTGTTCATGGGGCAGCGCTTGGAGGGGACAAGCACGGTTCTCCATCACCACTTCTCCTGCGGGCTCACGCGGGAGAGGAGAGGGACTCTCATATGTCTCCATAGTAAAAGTGGTTAAGACTACTTTAAAAGACCAGTTTTAAAAAAACCTTACATAAATCTATATAGCTAACATGCACAAGTCCGTCGAGACCCAGGTGCCGTCCTGCCCGCGCTGCAAACGCTGGCGGCTTAGTCAAGCTGGCCACATTGCTCTTTTCATTAATGTAGACAGCTTTTAGAACCACTGCCTCAATTATTGGAAATCACAATGCACTCAGCTTAAATGACTGACGACTAAGCGAAGTCTGTCTTCATGCCAAAGTGGCACCTTTCTTCTTCCACCTGCAAAGAGATTTAAAAGCACAGTCACAAAATGACAGAAACCTTCTGCTTCCCTGGTACCAAGAGTCGAGTACTATTGTTAACAGTGTAGTAAAGAAAGTAAAACTGCCTATGAGAATAGTTTATGATTTATAACAAACTTTACTTGTTTTCTTCAGAACCTAAAATATAATTTAAGTGTAAAGTTAAATATTTTATTAACTGTCCACTGTAGTTCCTACTTCAGAAGCATGAAAACAATATTATCTTAAAGCTTAAAAGGACTTCAAAACACCTACACTAAACTTCACTGCAGCATTCCCCTCAGTTTATTAGGTAGGCAAGCACATGGTGCAGTGCAAGGCTGCCCTTTCCAGAACACACATAAGGTGTGCGGCCTCCCTCCGGCCTTCAGAGCGACATCAATCCACTCACCTGCTAGGGCTGGGTCACTCAGAGGATGAGTACGAGACCCTCAGCTCAACTCTGCAGCACTAGGGCCTCAGAGGTACGGCCAGGCGCTCTGCTACCTTGAAACCCCAGGGCTCTCCTGGGACCACAAGGTGGCACGTGGACCAAGACAGTGATGCAGCATGTTGAGGTCACCAGAGGTGGTATGGTTGTGTTCCCAGTAGAGGAGGGAGTGGTGGCTGTGGGGAAGGGAGCCAGGCTGGGGTTGGTAGGGGAGCTGTAGAAGACAGCTGGAGCCAAGGCACAGGGAGTCCTGGGTACCACCTAGAGCCTGACTCCATCCTGGGAACAATGAGGAGCCACCAAGGGTGAAGTGAATCCCATGCCACAGTTCAGCCCCTATTTGAGAAAGGAGACTGATCGCTGTGCCAGGCACAGTCCCTGTGCCCAAGGCATAGGAAGAGTCCTCTATGCCAGAGAGCTAAGGTGTTAAAGATGTCCTAATGACTGGGCAGGAGTCCTCACATACAGTGAAGACACAGAACTGACTGCTCTACTGACTAGACAGAGGTGAAGAGCACAGACAAGAGGGAACTGAAGGCAAATGAAGCTTCCCCCTGGAGGGACACACATGTTCTACCATTCAGGTGGGAGACCGGAGAAGAGAAGGGAAGGACCCTACAGGCAGACCTGTCCAACAGGTGCTGAGAACACAGCTCTGTCACTGGCCCAGAGACAGAAAGTCAGAACATATTAGCAAGATGGTAGTCACCAAAACCACAGAAGCGGCCGCACAGAGAGAGAACACAGACCAAGAAGAGGGTTGAGAACACAATTCTGAGAAGCTTTACTCCAGAGAAAGGACGACAAAAGGACTGACATGAGGCTGGGAAGGCAGCTCAGAGGGGCAATCCAAAAACCCAGAGGTCTGCAGAAGGGACGAGCATCAGAGTAGGAGAATCACATGCAGGCACACGTGCATACACATACACAGTGCAGACACACACATGAATATGTCATGCACACAGGTGCAGCTACACACATGCATGCCCATATATGCACATGGAGCAGTTAAACTAGTTGCACATTCTGGAGTCCGCAGACATCACACCTTTAAGAAGTTTACAGTGAAGTGACAGGGCATGGTGGTTGTATTCTGAAGGTGACACAATGTAAAAACCAGAGACTTGTTTAATCAATTCATTTAACAAATACTGACCTTCCACTCTGAAGGAGGTACTACCATGAACAAGAGACAAGGTCCCTACCACGTGAACACAGTTGGAAGGGCAATGACCACTGAGCTGTCACTCTATTTCCTAGATTCTAAGATGTCCATACCGCTCTGATTCCAATGGGAGCTCAACATAATACCTCCCCCAGAGATGTATCTGTGAAAGATGCTAAAGATGAAGTAAATACAGAATGTAGATAATGACAGACTCTAAACTACAAGTAAATGCTGAGGAGGCTGCAGCCAGACAGGCACCAGGAACACTGAGTGGAGTAAAGGCAAGTCTCCTGGCAACTAAGAAAGATCATTTAAGAGAAGGACAGACAGGTCAGCACACCCAGTGCTACAGAACACAGATCAGACCAGGATCAAATCCCTCAGCACCTGGCAGGTCTGCACAGACCTCAGCAAGAGCCAATCTGTGATTCTAGGGGTAAAAAAAAAGTTAAAATGAAGACAAGAGGAGATGGAGTTCAGATTGAAGACAAATGGCAGTACATGACGGAGAACATCTGCTACCATGTTAAAAGGCTAAGTAGCAGCCACAAAGAAGCAGCACAAAACAAAGATGACAATAACTAAAAAAGCCCCTGAAGAAGCGCACAGAGTGAGGTCAGAGATCTGTGGAGAGTATGCCCAATTTGGGAGATCAGTAAAACCAACCCAGCCCCAGGGGGCAGCAGCTCAAGGCACAGAGCCCCAGAGTGGGGCAGTCCTGGGTTAAGTGCCTTGCTTTCCCTGTGCAAGCTTTCTCTACTCATTCAACAAGTGTTTGCTGAACATCTTCCATGTGGTATACACATACCACCCTAGATACTGAGGACACAAGACAAAATCTCTGCCCCAGAGAGCTCACATTTTAGCAGGAAAGATGGTCAAGCAACAACTAAAAATAACTGAGAAGTGCTCAAGAGAAAACAAAGCAAGGAATTGGGGAAGGGAAGGCAGCTTCAGGAAGGGTGAACAGCAAAGGACTCACAGTCAACGTCCATTTGAAGGCAAGGAGAGCCAGGTGGGTAGTGGAGCTGTGAGGAGGGGACATTCCAGGAGTCACAGAGAAGAGCAAAGGCCCTGGGGTAGGAGCATATTGTATGGCAGGTGAGAGTAATGTGCTGAGGGGAAATGAAAGGAAACTAGATTTGTGAGGGTATGCAAGACTACAACTCTGGCTCTTCTCTTGAGAGATGGGCCACTGGACAGGAGGGTCCAAGCAATGGCAACCAGTCCTCAGCCTGACGTGTTCTAAATGCTTTTAGCATTTTCACTTACCAGTTCTCACATAGCACTGAAAGGTTAAGCAATTTGTTCAAGGTCACACAGCTAGAAAGTGATGGAGCTGCTTTACTACCAAGGCAAACTGGTTTCTATCTGTACTGCCTTGGTATTACACTATCTCACAGTTTAAAAGAATCACTCTGTATTCAAAACAAACAAACAAACAAACAAACTATAGATGGGGTATAGGGGGAGGGGCAAAGGTGAGAGCACAAAGAGAAGAGGCTCAGGTAGCCAAGACCAGCATGTTAAGAACGTGAAAAAATGGTCCTGAGGGTTGCATGGAGAACTAAGAGAGAAATCCAGGTGGCTCCAAACTGAAGAACAGAGTTGTCATGCACTGAGGTCGTGAAGGCAGCATTAGGAGCATTTTGGGGTGGGTAAAGATCAGGGTTTAAGTTTGGTCATGTCTACCTGTCATCAAAATGACACATGGAGACATGGAAGAGGCAGCTAGAAAGGTGAGGCTGCAGCTCAGATGGGAAGCTGGCTGAGGCTGGAGATGTCAAGGAGAGATAGCATTAAAGCCAAGAGGCTGGAGATTGCCAAGGAGAGGAGGGCAACTACAAGAGAGTCCTTGACCAGGCAAACCAATCAGATGTTTCCTACCCCTAAGGTCATGGTTAGACTATAAAACAACCCTTGGGAACTGTCTCACACAGTACCTGTCCACATAAGGGCTCAAAGCATGCCTCTCCCACTACAGGCCTCCCTACTGCTTCAGCTGACTGCACACACTAATTGTAAACCTTATATGCCAAGTGGACAGTAAGCCAGCAGCAGACTCACAGCAGGCTCCCCTGGATCCCTGACATAGAGGTAAAACCAACATGTTTGGACAGTGTCCTTGGTTGGAGACCACTTGCTGGGCTGGCATGAAAACTCTGGCTGTGACAGACAGTCCAGTGATGTGGCTGCTGCCTCTAGGTCAAGCCTCTCCCTGCTGCAGCTTCCCGCCCAACCCAGCGCCAGTATGATCTCATCCATTCCTTTTGTCATCCTTCAAAGGGCCTCACATCCTGTACTCACAGGCAGCAGCACACCACCAACGGTGGCCATTCACTCCCTTTGGTGAGTGAAGGCCTGCGACAGGGTTGCCCGATGCCCTGTGACTGAGAGTCCATTCCGCTGCCAGGAAACGAGGGTTCCCGCCTAGTGGTTGGCCTTGCAATTGTCAGCGCTAGAATGGACTGCCGTGCATGGGATAACAAGGTGCATGCAAGCATGCAAAACCACAAATCGAATTCCTACCATCAGCAACCCAAGTCCATCGGATGATACTTGACAGGTATCACTGTCAACAGGTTGCCACCTTCCATTTATTTCTCTCATGATCATTGTTACAACAAAACCACATTCCAATAATCTACGTGATACTCAATCCATGAGTACGTGGTGGAGAAAGAGACTTAAGTGACTTTTTTGATTTCCCAAACTGTGTTACAACCGGCAGGGTCCTAAGCGAGGGCTACCCGGTTTATACCTTTCCCGCCTGAAAGCGACGCTATGGCTTTGGGCACACAGAGGGATTGTACACTTCGACTGTTTACCCAAGCAGAAAGCGACCGGCGCCTGTGCCACCTGAGCCCGGGGCCCGCCCCCCAGCCGTACCGCATCCCCCGCCCACGGGCGGGGCCCCTGCCCCATGCTCTCCCAGGCCCGCGGCCCTGATCCTTCACAAAGGCCGGGACTCCGCGTGGCCAGGCCCGCCTCCCGCCCCGCCGCGCTCGCCTCGCCGCCCGCGGCCCCGGGCCAGAGGGAGGCAGGGTGCGCCCTCACGCAGGCCGCAGCGCCCGCCCGCCCGGCCCGCGGGGCGCCCGTCGCGCCCCGCACCTACCTCCGGCACCCGCGGCCTGCCCGAGCTGCCCGCAGCCCGACCACAATGGGGAGACCCTCACGACCCGGTCGCCACCGCCATCCAGAAAGGCCGCCCAGGTTCTCCCCGCTCGGCGGGACCCGCCTGCCGCGCGGGCGAGCGGAGGGCGGGCCTTGGAGGCGCGCGACCAATCACTACGCGCGGCCGCCCGTATTGGGGGGAGTCGCGGAGCGGCTGCGGAGGCCGCCAATCGGCCGCGAAGGACGCTCGCAGCCTCTGCGCGAGGCCCAATAGCGCGGCCGCACGGGCGGGACCTGAGGCCCCGGCCGCTATAACGGTCGGAGCCCGGGCGGGGCTCGTCTTGCGGAGGGTGACGGCCGCGATGAGCGCCGGGAACGGGGAGCGCGGAGAATGCCGGGAATAGGTGAGCGCGGGTTGCGCGGGGAACGCCGGGAACAGGGGAGCGCGGGGGATGCTGGGAACCGGGGAGCGCGGAGGACGCCGGGAGCAGAGGGCGCTTGCCTCCGACTCTTGCCTAGGCAGTGTAGAGGAGACGCCACACAGGCATCTTCCAGTTGAAAGCATTAAACATAATCATTAGGAACAAAGGAAAAGTATGCCGAATTGCCTGACATTTTTTCATTTGCTATAGTGTATCAGGAGCCTCAGAAAAGGGAGGGTGTACTAAGTGGAGTAGGGACCACTATTCCTTAATTAGACCAGAATCCCAGCAAACAAATGTAGAAGGAGCCAGCACATTAACTGCTGCAGGCAAAAATCGTGGATGTTAAAATAGTGCGGAAATGCAGGGATAGCTCAACAGGTTGTGGGCTTGCCTTGAAATCGAAAGGTCCTGGAATCAAATCCCAACTCCACCCCGTGCAAACCCATATGCTGAACTATGGTTCAAGGGTAACTGCCGGCATGGTGGTGAAGGTTCTCCCCTCCCATGCGGGAGGCCCCCAGTTTAGTTCTCGCCCCACGTGGCCCCACATCCACCTGTGTTTAATGAAAATATGTCACAACTAATGATGTACAACTATGGAGACTGCTCTAGGCCCTCCCACTTCTCTCACCTCTCAAACAATGAAATCTTTTGCACTGTTTTGCAAAGTTTCTCCCCCAAGATATTAACTGCAAAGGGAAAATGGTAACTTTACAATGGAGAAGCCTGAGATACCACCTTAACCAAGTGACAAAGGTCACCAGTAAATGCATTCACATCAAAACTTAACAAATTACACATTTTAAGGATATGAGTTGCACTGTATATTAATTATTCCTCAGTAAAAATGAAGGGGGGGGAGCACAAGGAAAGGGATATTGTGGGCTCCTGAGGACATATATCATTTGGTATTTCTGCCCAAAAGGCAAAACCTGAATGTAATCATGAATAAAATCAGTCAAACCCAAATGAGGAACACTATACCAAAAAACTAGTACTTTTCAAGTGTCAAGATCATGCAAGTCAAAGACGGACTGAGGAGCCCTCTTCGATTAAAGGAGACAGAACTAATTGCAATGTGGGATCTGGATCTTAGATTGGAACCCAGCTTAGTGGGACAATTGGTAAAATTCAAATAAGGTCTGTAGATCAGTGAATAGTATTGTATCTGCTAATTTCCTGGCTGTAATCATTTTACTATGGTTAGATAAGGCTAACATTTGGGAGAACTGAAAGAAGGATATTGGAATTCTTTGTTCTATTTTTTCAAGTCTGTAGCAAGTTGAAATCATTTCAAAATGAAAAGCTTAAGAAAAGGTGGGGAGAGGGAGTGTTGTAAGTGAGGAAGCTGGAGGACTACCTAGGCCCTTCCCGCCTTTCCCTCCCTTCCTGCCCCTTCCATTTACCTGACTGCCTGAGTGGGCAGCACCAGGCACTTCACAATGAGCACTGAGCCCCATGAGGGTCTGGTTCCTGCAATTGACCCAGTGCAGTCAGAGCCCATGGGAACCCTTCACCCACTACCATCCAGCTGTAGCAACCTCTCCACACTTTGTTGCTTGGTGAGTTAGGGAATCCACTTGCCCCAGTCAAACCTGAGACCTCATACTTGCACCCTATAGCCAACTTCTTAGGTGGCCCAAGACCAACTGGGTGACAAAGACCCTTACCACAGAACCCTCCCTCATAGTCACCACCTGGCTCCAGCCTCAGACTCACAAAGATCAATGCCTGGAAGCTGGAACTCCAGCCCAAGCTGGGGGAGGAAACCTTTCCCTCAGGGCTCCTGTGTTTCCACCTCAGCTTAGCTCACCTATGAGCCAAGTCTCTGCCAAAGGGCCTGAATGATACCTTAATCAACCCTTCTGATAGCACAAGGACCTCATTTCAAGGCACTGGCCTAAATAAACCAGGGCTAGGAAAGAACCAGCAATGCCATCCTTGGTTCAAATGTCTACCGTCTAGGCATCAGGATACAGCACTAGGCAAGAGAGGAAAGGTCCTAACGTCCTGGCACTCTTCTTCCGACAGGGAGACACACAACAATCAATCAAAATACAGTGTGTCAGACAGTCCTGCTATAAAGAAAGCAGGGAACAAGGCAGGGAGAAGTGCAACTTTAGATGGGATGCACCCCCAAGACTCTAGCAAAGGCCTGTAGGATATCAGAGAGAGTGTGGCTGGATTATCTGGGAGAGGAGTTATTCAGGCAGAGGGGAGAGCAAGTGCAAAGGCCCTGGCACAGGAGCTGTGCAGAAAGTATGGCTATGAGCAGTGGCAGGGATTGGATCAAGTGAGGTGAAGGTGGGAGGGGTGGTAGGCAGGGTAGGAGCAGTGTGGGAGGACTGTAGGACCACAGGGGAAGGTACCTCAAGTTCCACCTTGTTCTCATCCTGCTCCTTCCTGCCTCATGGCTTTGTCTCCCTACCTACCTGGGAACTGAGAGACTGTTACAGCATCTCCCCAAGCCTTGGTTTCCTTGTCTGCAAAGTGAATGTCACAATTTTATTATTTTGCTAGGACTGTCAAAACAAAGTACTATATCACAAATGAGTGGCTTTAACAACAGAAATTTATTCTCTCACAGTTCTGAAGGCCAGAAATCTTGAGATCAAGGTGTCAGCAGGGCCATGTTCGCTCTGAAGGAGCCAGGGAAGGATCTATTCCAGTCCTCTCGCCAAGCTTCTGGTAGCTTCTTGGCATGTGGCAGCAAGGCTTCAGTTTTCATAGGGCTCTCTCCCTGCATGTATATCTGTCCCAGTGTCCACATTTTCCCTTTTTTATAAGGACGCCAATCATATTGGATTAGGGCCCACCCTAATTACCTCATTTTATCTTGATTATCTATGTAAACACCCTAATAAGGTCCTATTCTGAGGTCCTGGGGCTAGCACTATAACACATCTTTTGGGAGGGACAAAACTCAACCCATTACAATCACAGAACTATACCTTGAGCTGTCCCTTCCTTGGGGGAGAGGGGATGAGGCTGTTGGGGAGCCCAGGAAGGCTGGATGCCCCACCCCTGGGGTAGAGGTGAACATCTGCAGAGGTTCTTCAACGGCTCTGCACCCAACCCAGCGATGCCCCATGACAGTGGACATGCCCGGCCAGGATGGGCGCTAGCACGAGCGCTGGTCAATTCTATAGGGTGGCCTGCTGAGGCAGTGCCTGAGCTGGGAGACTAGCCCACTGAGGCTCAGTCAGACACTTGTGGGACTTGGGGCTGGTTTCATCTTGGGCCTGGGAGTCTGGGCTGTTACACCACTTAGAGCCTCCTTCAAGCACTTTTCTTCTGAGCTCAAAGTAAGTCAAGGAGGGCATCAGGCCCCTGAGGGGTGGTCAGGGTGGGAAGCATGGATGAGCATGCAAGTTGGGCCTGACATAGGTTCCCACCCCACCCCAAGCTTTCATTGCTTTGACAAAGCAAGTTGGGAATCAGCCAAAGAGCCGGGGTCTTGGCATTGAACATGTGGGTACCCCTTATGCTTGGCCCCAGCTGGGGATAGAAACTCCCAAGTGCTTGCCCAAAACAAGGGTTCTGGGATTTAGACAGATTCCACTTGCCCCATCCCCTGGCCTCCCTGGTCCACACCAAGTGCACACCTGACTGCACCACTCCCACAAGGAAGTCCCTAGGGCGGGGGACTCCCCACTGCACCTGGATAAATCCCTGGCTCCTCCACCCAGCTCAGGAGGCCCTATTACCAGCACCTGCCATGCACACTCATTGTATCATCTCTCTCGCACCCCAGCCTCTACCCACAGAATCCTCAGGCTTCCATCATGGCACTAAGGAGGCCGTAAGCAAAAGGAGAAAGTAGAAAGAGGCTTGTGCCAATATCGGTGCCATAAGAGCTCGTGCAGGCTAGAACAGGCCCCTCCCCCCCACACACAACTTCGGTCTTCTCCGTCATACATGTTAAGGACCTGGACTCACCACATGGACTCACCTGGACTCAGAGTTTTATTATCAACATCTCATGTTCGAGTATAGATTCCTATGAAGTTTGACTCCCCAGGGAGAAGGGAAGGGCAAGGATTGGCTGTGTTCCCTTGCTGAGATGGGCCTCCCAGAACCCATGGCCCCCAGCGGGCAGGCAGAGCCTGACAGGCTACAGAGGTGCCCAGCACACACAGGACTCCGTTTATACAGGACCACCCCCCACAGGCTAGCTCCATGCACATGGGACCCCCTAGCATACACAGGTCCAATGGATCCACCAACCAGACTCTGCTTCTGTTACGAGAGTAGGTTTTTCTTGGGTTTTCCTCATTCCTCATTCCAAATGTGGCCTGTCTCCTCTCCAAGAGCAGTCTGGTTGTCAGAAACTGGACTGTACCCACAAGAGGAGGAGCCACTTTGAAACAAAAGTCTACTCCTGCTGTTTTGATCCAAGCAAAAATCCACTGGCCAGAGCTGCATGCAGGTGTGTGAACACCTCTGCCTGTCTGACATGCACACACATGTATGTTCCAGCATGTGTGCACATATCTGTTTCCTGTGCATGTGTATGCCTGTGTGTATATGCCCTATGGGAGTACATGCATGCCTGTATACCTGTAAGCGTGTATGGGTGTCTCTATGCATGAGTAGGGGATAGGCCCAGGTGCATTCATACATGCACAGCACACCTGGACCTACCCCTGACCTAGCTGTGGGACTCTTATTACCCCCACTGGCATAAGGGTGAACCTCGAACTGGATACAGGAACACAGACAGATCACACAAAATCAGAGGGCCCTGGTCCTGGGGGGTACTGGCCGAGACACAGGCAGTGTATGTGCTGTGGAAGGTTCCCACCCAGCCCTCAAGGCAGGGCCTTATGGGAGACCGATGGCCACTCCCAGAGGAGGGGCTTAGCTCTGCAGCTTGAACTCGTAGGTGCTGGTCTCCCAGCAGGAAGGGTCTTTGTCCAGCATGCTGCGCTCTGTGAAGGTCACATGCCCATCTGCATCCACAAGGATGACTGTGTTGGTTCTAAAAGAGAGCATGGGGTCCATGTTCAGCCTGCCGGCCCTGGCCACCTATCAGAACTCCAACTGGGGCCTGTGTAGGCACTCAGCCTGGCGGGAGGCAGTTCACAAATGAATAGCAGCCTCAGCCTTGGGAAGTGAAGGGGCCCTTCTGGGGCATCCAGGCACTGAGCCTGGGAGGGCCTAGAACTCCCCAGCAGGCCCCATGCTCAGCAAGTCCTGTCGCCTCTACTCTGAATCACCCCTCAGCCTGCCCTGCCTGCCCTCTGCAGGGCAAGCTCCAACTGCCCACCACTCTCACCAGGGTGGGCCCTGGGCTGACCATGCACTTCCCTGCTCAGACCACCCCAGACTCGGGCAATGGCCCAGCACCACTGCCAGGAGCTGCCCAGCCATCTGGCCATGCTCAGCTCTTCCAAAAGGTCAAGCTGTCAACTGCTTGGGGACCAGGCCTTCTTCACCTGAAAAACTCCCTTCTCTCCTTCCTTGCCACCCCCAACACCCCATCCCAAATGCTCAGCACACTTTCTCTCCTGATTGGCCCTCCCCATGGTGAGTACTCACTTTGCTAATACCTGTGTCCCACTGATGAAGGGCAGACCCTGGGTCCCCAAGCAGCCCCAGCGCATGTCAGCTGACACCCAGAGCAGGCACATGCATACTGAAGACTGGGAGTCCCAGTCAAGGTGGAACTCAGATGCCATGCACCCAGCCAGGGAGTGAGTAGACCCGGCGCTCTGCTTCACGTACCAAGTACACCTGAGTACACAATTTAGTCACAGGGTAAGCCTATGACAGAGGAGGAACTGGAGGTAAAAGACACCCCTACTGAGGGCAAATCTGGCCCAGATGGAAAGGCTGCCATTCAGACATGCAACCCACAGGTCCTGGAGTATCAGTGCCAGACGTTCACACCATACTGGCCCTGCCTACCACCCCAACCCCCAGCCAGGGGGCTTGAAGCTATCGTTTCCTACAGGATAGAAGACTTGGGGGAGGGGCCTGCTGCCCTCTCAATCAACTGGTCCCCAGGACTTCACACACCCATCCCCCTGCCTGATGCCCTCAGCATCAACAGAGCCTCTGCCACATCACTGCAGCAAGTGTGGCTCACAGCCTCTTAGGAGAGCCACCTCCTCACCTGCACAGAGGCAGCAACCTCTCCTACCTGCAGGGAGAAAAGAGGCCTGGCTCACTCAGTCTCAAATGGCCTGAATCCAAAAACCAGGTGTATGTGTGACAACACTCTGACATCAGTGAGCACCTGCCACAGCCCAAACACCTCGTCCCTAAGTACTTGGCAGCCATGGGCCCCCAAGGGAAGGGCCCATCTATTAGTCACTGCAGATCTCTGCATGTGGCATCCACGGAGACCAGTGTAAGCCCAGCTTAGGTAGATGCGGCTACACATGAGGCCACTCTCCACTTCCAGGCCGGGTGGGCCAGGCATGTGGCAACAGCATTTCTGGAGCATCCTGGCTGGACCAGCAGCCTTTCCTCATCTGTGCACCTCAGCCACCTCCAAGTCTAGCACGTGGGCTGCCCTCTGATGGAGCTGTGTACACAGGCCAGGCCTCCCAGCCTTGCACCCAGGAAGGAAGGAGGCAAGAAAGGAATTTGCTGGGACAGCAAACATGCCAACAGCCTCTTCCTCCTGTGGCAGAAACCAATGGTGGCCCCTTCCCTGGGGAAAGGAGACATCCCAGGTTGAGATGACCTAATCCCAGCCCTGCTGACACAAAGAACATGACAGGCCCAGAAATGCAGGGCAAGTGAAGAGAAAAGTCAGTGGGACCTCTGGGCCCACACAGATTTGCTGACATGAGTGTTCCCGATGCCATTCCAGCTCCTTGTGGCTATGCAGAGGGCAGAGGACAGCCCAGGAATCCTTCCTGGGAGGCAATGGATGCCTCAGGGGTCTCTGCCTGGTCTGAGCACCCCTGGGAGCTGGCATCTGCTCACCACACGGCCCCCCAAGGTGAAATGGCAGCCACCTGTAGACAAAGCAGAGGCTCTGGGATCCATGGAGCTCAGGCAAAGCCGGACTCCTCATGGGACAGGATTGGATGTACCCAGGAGCCCACTATACCTGGTGCCGTAGTCTGGGCAACGCACACACACAGCTGCGTATTTGCTCAGCATGGGCTGCACGTATTCTCTGCCCTGGTCTTCGATGGCTGGGTCTGGCAACTGCCTGGAAGGACAGAGTAGGGGTTACCACCAGCCCCTCTGCTGCCCACCCCCAGCCCTATGTGCCTGAGGAGAGCCCACCAGCTTCAGAAGAGCTACTTTGTGCGTTTTTCTGCTCAAGGCCTCAAATTTCTGTCAAGACTTTCACTCAGGACTCTATTGCTGGACCTGGGCTGCCAGACAGCGATCACTGGGCCAGCTCCCCCTGCCAGAGTCACCGGGAGCTTTCTCGGGACTCGGGACCCAGGACCCAGGACCCCAAGGACATGAGCACCTATAAGCTAGGAAGGTTCTGCTGGATCTGAAAATCCCTAGAATCTGTTGGGTCAGAGCTGTGCAGGGGCAGAAGCTACCCAGGAGCGAGCCTGCCCTCCCCTCTCAGTGGGGCCTGAGTTAGTGGGGAGTGTTTGGGCAGAGGCCCAACTGAGAGGTGCAGTCACCTGGCCAGACACAGTCCCTACCTATCGCTCCACTCAACAGGAGCCCACTCAGACTCTGTAGCTTGCTGGCTACTGTAGCTGGTGCCAGGGCCACAACTATCATTCAGAGCAGCCAGGGTCTGCCGTGAGCCAGCAGGGATGACAAACAGTGACAGAGTGCTGTGTGGACATACATACAACTGACCATGAGCTACCAGGCAGGCCCAGGCAGGGCTTCCCCAAGGGGTCAGCTGTGTGGAGCTGTGCCCTGGTTCATGATTCAGAGAGAAGAGGGAGGGTAAACAAGGGGCAGAAAGGGGCCCCAGGGGAGAGGAGCAGGGGCCAGGCCATGGGGGCCCTCTGAGGGGCCACAGGGCATCTGGGCAGGATGCTGGTTTGGCCCAAGTCAGGTAGGGAAGGGATGTGTGGGCCGTGTCGCCGTGTGGGAGGAAAGTAGGTTGGCCAGCACCTTAACATCCTGCTAGGATGGCCAAGATATGCCAGGGGGTGGGGTCCCTCTGGCAGGTGCCCCATATGGAAGTCACTGATGTACCTCAAGAAAGTTGGGTCAGGGGCTCTTTTTCCCCAGGCGATTTCTGGGACAGGTGTGTCTGTGCCATAGCTGCATAGGGGGTAGCACGTAGGAAGGACACTCAATCCCCAGATGTACTCTGAGGCTGGCTACTCTCTTCTGTGGTTGGCTAAGTACCTGTAGCCTCCTAGAATCTCCCACCAGCCTTCTGCGTGCAGACAGAGGGGCGCCTCCAACTACTTTCAGCCCCACGTGATGGCACGCCACGCCTCTGAGAGCACTGAGCTTCCTAGTACACTGGCCCACGACTGCCCCATCTCCCACTATCAAAGGCTCCCCCACTGGAACCTTCAACTGCACACAGGAGCAGGCAGGAGGGAAGCAGAGGACAGTGTCAGCGTACCAGTAGGGTTCCCCTGCAGCTGAGGAGTTGGCCCAGTCACCTCCACAGGCCTCAAAGGGCAGCAGGGACTGCCTGCATCTCTGCCCCAGGACCAGAGCAATAGGGGAACATTCTGCTCACCCCAGTGCAACCCACCCACTCACGCCTCCTCGTTGTTGAGCACGTCCAGGAGCTGGGCGATGAGGGCATCCTTAGGGAGCGCCTGGCTCCGCTCCACAGTCTCCAGGAAGAGTCGCTTCCCAAAGCACAGCTTCCTCCAGGGTGTCTCCAGCAGCGCATTGCTCAGCCCGTAGGCCCCTGCAGGGAGGGAGTCAGCCCACCAGTGCAGAGGCTCCGCTGTCTGAATTTAGGGTAAACGCCCACCCACCCAGCACCAGGCCAGGTGCCAGGGATACAGCCAGGGGCACTGTGCCTAAGCCATCCCCCACCCCCACACCTTCTCTATGTGTATTCCCAACCTGTCTGCACAGGAAGAGATGAAGAACTCAACATGGCAGAATGCCTGCAGGAGACCAAGCACAGATGCCAAATGGCCTTGAAAATAAGGAGTAAGCAACCTGAAATCTGGGCAAAGCAAAAGGGGACCTAAAGAGGAAACCGCCTCCCATCTCACTTGGGTCTCTCTCTAAGTTAGAAAAGAGCTGCAAGATGTTGGTCCACCTAAATATATCAAGGATGGGAAAATCCATAACCAGAAGCCAGGAAGGCATCAGTCCTCAATCAGTCTTGACTCACATCAGCCGTCAGGGAACCCATCAACATCAGGACAGCCCCCGCTAGTGGGCATGGGCAGGGCCCCCTCTACATACTGGCAGGGACCCTGGTTGGGTGAGCTGTAAGTCTTGTTACAGTATAAGATTCTCAGAACCAGTTCTCAGTGGTTAACAGAAGGCGTTACAAAAAGAAAAGGGTTTCTCGAGTAACGAAAAGGAGAGGCATGGCCTTGAGGTAGAGAGGCTAACAGCAGGCAGCAGGGGCAGGTGAGCTTAGAGTCATTCATCCTGAAAGATGCACTGAGAACAGGGAGCCGCCACCCTCTGTTGCTGCCAGACTGTCAGGGCAGGATCCTGACTGAGTATGGCGTGACTCCAGCCACTTCCTAGGAAGACAGCCCTGGCTCTGCCAGGCCCCAATTGCCACGCTCCTAGTCCAGGTTATTACTGTGCTTTATCCATCAGGAGCAACAGGAAAAACCAATCATCAGTGGTGCTGGGCACCTGAGTAGCCACATGCAAAGAATGGAGTGAAACCCCTATCTCACACCATGCACAATAATCAATTCAAAATGTCCCAAAGACTTAAACTAAAGAGCTAAAACAATAAAACTATTAGAAGAAAACATAGGGGAAAAGCTATACAACTTTAGATTAAGCAATGATTTCTTTTTTCTTTTTACATTTAATGTCCCCTCCCCATCCCCCCGCCCCCAGCCCATATAGGGATTTCTTAGATATGACACTAAAAGCATAAGCAACAAAAGAAAAAAATAAATAGAATGTACATCATCAAAATTTTAAACGGTGTGCTTCCAAAGATACCAAGAAAGTGAAAAAAACTATAACTCTACAACAAAAATGCAAACAACCCAATTTAAAAAGGAACAAAAAATAAAAGAGCAAAATATCTGAATAGACAGTTCTGAAAAGAATATATACAGATGGCTATCAAGCACATGAAGTGCTGCTCAACATCATTAACCATCAGGGACTTGCAAATCAAAACTACAGTGAGATACTACCTCACACCCACCCATGTGGATGATTGTAATAAAAAAGACAATAACGGGAAGCCAGGATGGCTCAGTGGGTTAAGCGCTCACTTTGCAGCCCTGGGGACCAGGGATCGAGTCCCAGCCCCGGCCCGTGTGGACCCATGTGCTGAACTGGGGAGTGCCCCCAGTTCAGTTCTCACCGGGGCGAGACCCTGGCCCAGTTCTTGCCCTGTGCAGCCCCAAGCCCACCTATGGAATGAAACTATGTGGAAAAATCAATGATGTGCAACTATGGAGACTGTTCTGGGTCCTCCCCCTTCTCTCTGTCTCTGCCTCTGTATCTCTCTCTCTCTCTCTCTCTCTCTCTCTCTGTCAAAAAAAAAAAAAAAAAGACATAAACAACTGGTGGGTGAGGATGTGGAGAAATTAAAACCTCACACACTGCTGATGGGAATGTAAAATGGTGAAGCTGCTTTGGAAAACAGTTTGGCAGTTTCTCAAAAGGTTAAAAATGACCTTATAACTCAGCAATTCCACTCCTAGGTATATACCCAAGAGACATGGAAATGTGTCCACACTACAACATGTAACAAATGTCCATAGCAGAATTATCCACAGTAGCCAAAAGGTAGAAATAACCCAGATGTCCAAGAGATGAATGAAGAAACAAAATGTAGAATACAATGGAATATTATTCTGCCATAAAAAGAGACTGCCTGCCTCTCTGCCCCAGGGCCACCTCAATGGGGGACATTCTACTACAACATGGATGAACCTTGAAAACATGCTAACTGAAAAAAGCCAGACAGGGGAAGCCGGGATGGCTCAGTGGGTTAAGCGCTCACTTTGCAGCCCTGGGGACCAAGGATCGAATCCCGGCCCTGGCCCGTGCGGACCCCTATGCTGAACTGGGAGCTCCCCCAGTTCAGTTCTCACCGGGGCAAGACCCCGGCCTAGTTCCTGCCCTGTGCAGCCCCTCGCCCACCTGTGGAATAAAACTATGTGGAAAAACTGATGATGTGCAACTATGGAGACTGTTCTGGGCCCTCCCCTTTCTCTCTGTCTCTGACTGTATCTCTCTCTGTGTCAAAAACAATAAATAAATCTTTAAAAAAAGAAAAAAGCCAGACAAAAAACCACACATCGCCTGACTCCATTCATATAAAACGTCCAATATAGGCAAATCCACAGAGACAGGAAGTAGACTGGTGGTTGCTGGGGGCAGGGGAGAAGAGGGAATAGGGAGTAACTACTGATGGCTTCTTTTTGAGGTGATGAAAATGATAGACAGCAGTGACAGCTGTGCAGCTCTGTGAATATTGCTAAAATCTGCTGAATGACACACTTGAAATTGGTGAACTATATAAGAAATGAGTTATATCTCAATAAAGCTGATGTGGACCAGGTACATACAAGTCACCACTACTACAAGCCATACGATACACAAACAGCCAAAAAGCAGTCCCAGGAGAGAAATACGACAGGGACCTAGTCTCTGAAAAGTACAGAGGTGGCCCCATAGGAGCAGTCCCCACCCTGTCACTACCCACCAAAGCAGGCTCACCTGGGGCCAGGACGACAGGCTCTGGCTGCCCCCGGTTTCCGTAGTAGCAGATGACATCTCCCTTCTCTGTGCTGTGGACAGGAGGGCAGAGAGGGTCAGACAGGGGCTATGGATTGTCCTGACCTTTCGCTGACCAGCAATCTCCAAAGCCCCACCCCCAGTGACCTTGCTGGCAGTCAGCACAGGGACAGTGGCCTGCTGTAGCCAGGACAGGAACTAGTCAGGGACCCAGCCCCTTCGGGGCCTTGCAGGCAGGGCCATCGAGATTCCTGGCTCCAGACCCCAGGCTAACTAACCACAGGGACCAGTGGCATCTAAAAGACCCCACTGCCTTCCTAAACGACCCCCACGGCATGGGCACTCGGAGGCCAAGAGTGATAACTGCAGCGGCTGAGCTGTGCACTTGTGAACACCAGTAACCTCTGTAAGACCACGGCCCCCAGCCCCACAGCTCATCTCTGAGCACCTCCAGACTGCCCCAGGGTGACACAGGCTTCCGAACAGAGCACCAAAGACCACATTTCCCTACTTTCATGTGCTGAGTGTTCATTCAAAAATACCGTAGTTTAAAATGCTCCAGAAGCTGAATGTGTTCCAATTCCAAAATACCATAGTAAATCTTTCTGCTAAAACCTGGAATGCCTTTTTTACAAAGTAAGAGGGACGTGTTCTGGCCTGCGAGCCACCTTCCTGGTGGAATGCTGGACGTGAAGACCTGGGTCTTTAGGATGAACAAACGTAGAGAGGAAAGGCTAGTCAGGGAGCACTGGGGAATCCGACCCCAGCCTGGTCCGTCTGCTCAACGCCACCCTGCAGGCAGGAGCCCTGGCCCCCAGGTGGCTTCCCATTCTGCTCACATTCTTCCTCCCCACAGCCCTTGGCTCCTTTCTTAAGATGTCGAATGACTTTAGGGCTTTTGTTTGCAGGTAAAAAGCTGGAAAGCATGAGGACTGCAGGAACGGGTGCCCACTTCCACCATGTGCCCACACCCACCACGCCTGGCCAAGTGGAGCGGGGCCTGACACGGGGTCTGGCAATGATGGGGACGAGGCTCTCTTTTTGGACTTGACCCCCTCCTGGTACCCACAGTAGGGCTGCTAGCTGAACTCCCTGCAACCTCTGGCTCCCTCTGACCTCTGACCCCCTCTACCCTCTGGCCTGCTCTGGGAAGCTTGGGCATAACCCACTGGGTTCCCCTGGCCGGCACCTGGCTATGTCCAGGGAGGCAGGCCCTGACCTGACCTGTGGCCCTAGGAGCTGGTGAAGCTACGCAGGCCAAGGGGCCCAAGCCTCCACCTCCACCAGCAGGAGCACTGCACATGCACGCACCTACTCAGAGCATGAGGCCCTCAGCACCCAGCCACTTGGCAGAGCATCACATCCTGCCTGTGTCACAGCTGAGGAGCTGGTCTCCCGGGCCAGGTCAGACACACACAAAATTACTAATAGGCAAAGTGGATCCTAAACTAGCATGGAGGCTTCCCCTCTAGCAGCCGCGACAGGTACAAGCAGGGCAAGGCAGGGAAGAGAGGGTTCCAGGCAGCAAGAGCCAGTGCCAGCACCAGCCTGAATCCATGCAGCACTGCAGTTTCTGGACTGATGCATCTATCTGCAAGGCAAGGGCAGGTGCCCAGAACATCACATAGCAGGCCTGGCACTCCTGGGACAGGAAAGAGGCCCATGGAGCTGCCCTTGTGGAAGGAAGCTAGGTCAGGACAGATATCTGTTCATGGGCCAACTATGGAGCACTGACTGCCTCCCCTGGTGGAAGCATCAGCCAACTTCTGGAGCTTTGGAGGGGAAGAGAAGGGAAGCAAGGAGAGGATGGGAAAGAGCAGGAGGGAGGAGGGATGCTGACTTCACTGAAGGGCAAAATACACAAAAGCCCTGCAGTTCCCACGGCCTTATCTCTAATTCACGCTTCACACGGGCGGGTGCCCAGCACACCCAGCCTGCCCCAGTTGGTGATGTGGGCTACTCCTGCTGACGTCTGAATAAACCGGCTGCTCTTCAAGGCCCTCAAGTGGCAGAGGGGTGGACACCCAACCAGGGCCTCTCTACACGGGCCTCCCTCTATAGCCACGGCATTGCTGTCTCCTACCAGCACATTCTGGCGTATCCATTGAGACGGTCAACAGTGTCAGCTCATCTGTCCAAAGACACGGCCAGGTGGGAGCTTCGCACCCAGCCGACAGCCCTGAAACCCCCTTGCCCCTGTCCACCCGTGTCTGCCGGATGGCCCAGGGCACAGGCTCTAGGGGTCCCTCCCCAGGAGGTAAGGGCGCTACGTGTCTCCTACTAACAATCACTGCACCTCCGGGCTCAGTGTCGGCAGTGGAGGTGGGCCACACTGAGGCCACAAGCTCTGCTTGTGCAGCGGGCACCTGAGCCGGCACGGGGCTGGGGCCCGAGTTCAGGCCCCAGCGCCGCATAAATGAATACACACTGAGAAGCCAGGCCATGACCCAAAGGCAACCAGCCTCAGGTGGAAACACACAGTGCTTTATCCCAGTCTGGTGCACGATGAGTGGGATGCAACTGCTGTCTTCAGGGGCGCTCGGGACCCCAGCACAGTGCCGGGGGACCCCAGTTCCACCTCCCACCACCAGTGGCCATGGCCAGATCATCGACCTGTCTGAGCGCAGCTGCATCAGGCCCACAGGTGGCTCTGAGGACATGCTGAGCATTGCATATGGGAGATTTAGCATGTGGCATCCAGGTAACCACTGACCACTGCTACAGCTATCAGCCCCCTGCTGTCCGTTTCTGTGTGTCCCACATGGGCCCAGCAAGGCTTTCACTGCTACTTCCCCACTGGGCACAGGCCCTGTGCAGGGTTCCTGCAACCTAACTCCTCAATCTCACAGCCCTGAGCCATTCACAGAGCCTAAGATGAGCCATGCCGCCCAGCTTCCTGAAGAAGCTGCCGCAGGGCCCCAGTGCTCAGCAGCATTCAACCACCATCGGGCCCCAGAGTGCTCCAGGAACATGGCCAGGTGTGCTTGCACCTTCCATCTCCAACCTGGGGCACCTCTGCCCACCAGAGAGCAGGGCAATGAGGGATGGCTCGAAAACAGGGGGCTCCTCAACCACAGACATAGGGCGGGGGCCTGGGGGCAGACCAGTGGGTACGGGCAAGGCGTGCGCCCTGTGCTAGGGGAGCACCCAGGGCTCAGGCTCCAGCTCTGTCATGGCAAGAGCCGCAGCCCTCCCACTGTCACAGGAAGCCTCCCTTTGAAGCTCTGCTTCCCGAGTCCCTACAACAGTGGGTCTGGGCGGGGCTCGGCCCTTGGGACATTCACCAAGCCCACCAGGAGCACTGTCTCTGGACGGCTGCCACAGATGCCACAGCACCCGAAGCTGAGTGGAGAGGCAGGAACCCCACTTCCTGCTAAGCCCATGATCCAGTCCTGTAGCAGCACTCGATGAGCTGCCATCCCCCACCCGGAAGACCCACCTCAGGTCAGCTGCTATGAGGTTGAAGCCATTGTACAGGTGGCCCTCTGCAGAGACTTTCTTCAGGTAGGACAAGCTGTCCACGTCTGTGGTCAGAAAGTGGGTCACAAGTTCACCTGTGAGCAGGGGACAGATACCCATGGCCAAGGCAGTAGGCTTAGATCTTCTCTCTGGGGGACTGGTGGTCCTATGTGGGCTGGCCAGACCTCATTGACCTGACAGCCAAACAGACCTACGTCAAGAACTATGCTCTTGTTGGTTTTTCAATTATTTTCCCTCCATTATGCCCCTATGGAAGTCCAGCATGAGGGAAAAAGTCTTCAGTGGAAATGATGTGTGTCTATGGAGCTGTCTTCCCAGGGATATCTGCAAACACTGGACAGGTGGGGGGGCAATGACAGAAGTCAGGAGTAACACCCAGCCAGTGAACAATTATGAAGCACTCTCCCTGAGAGGCATAAAAAGTCAATGTGGGTGGGTGACCAGGCTAAGGGTGGTTTCCACAGTGACGCCAGCCAGTGGACTACTAGGCCCAGGAAAATGCCCACCCCTCTTCCCCATTCTAGCGCCTCCTCCTGTCTGCAGGTGCCCAAGGAAGCCCCTGCCTGAGACCCCAACCCCAGGCCAGTCCTGGGCCCCATCCCTGAGTCCCCCCCCCCAAGAACAACCCCCAGCTTCACCCTGTGGTACCTCTGCCGCGAGTGTCTGGATCCAGCCGTGGCTGCAAGTAGTTGGTGAGGGCTGCCAGCTTCCCGCGCGTGCTGATGCCTAGCCATGTGCCTCCTTCCCTGCCTTCCTCCATGTCGAGCCCTGGGTGGACACCAGCGTTAGCACCAGCAGTGCCCACTGCGTGGGCTCCAGCCCCACCCTGTCCCCATGTCCTGGAGAGTCACATCTCAGCCCCGCTGCCCTGGCTGTAGAACAGGGGTTCTAATTCCACAGGGTGTGGCAACCCCTGGGGCCCACAGGACAGGAGAGAATTGCCCTCCCAGTGCCCTGACCCACAGGACAACTGTCTCTGGCAGAAGTATCCTGGAACTTGGCTGGGTCAGTGCTGGACTGGGAGCAGAGCACCAGCTCTGTCACGGGAACTTCATCCTAGGTCTGCCGTGTGGGCTCTGGCTATCCTCTCAGGACAGAATGTGCGGGGCCCCTGCAGTGGGTACTGCACTGGGAGCCCAGTACCCACCGCCAGTTCCATCCTCAGAGCATAGGTTCTTCCACCATTAATGCTGCACCATCCACCGGGCCCACCAAAGGGTCTGCCAAGCCCTTATATCTACAAGAGAGTGTCTTCCTAAACTAGAGGGCCACTTTACTTGAAGACTAGAATAAAAACAGCTAATTCATTAAAATGCTCTTTTTGTTAAAATAAAAGCAACCAAAGCTGTAAAGAGCAGAAGGAAAGAAGTAAACCTGTCTTTATCTATAGATGACAGGATTGTATGTGAAGAAAATACAAAAGGAATATAAATTACCCCCCCCCAAAAAAAGTCTACTAGAACTAATAAGTAAATGCCAGCAAGAACTGAAAAATAAAAATTTAAATACACTATTTACAACAGTGCTAAATTAAAAAAAAAACAAAAAACAACTTAAAAAACATTGAAAGAAAACTGTGTAACACTTAAAGACTGAAAATCCAGAGCAGTGCTGAGAGAAGTCAAGCAGATCTAATGAAATGAGAGAATGCACTGTTTCTCTACCAAAAGACTCAATATTGTTAAGATGCCAATTCTCCCCAAATGACCAAGGGAGTCACCACAACCTCACTCAAAATCCCAGCAAGCTTTTTGTTTTATACACATCAATAAGCTGTCTCTAAAATTTATATGTACATACAATGGAACATGGATGGGCAAACCAATCCTGAAAAAGAACAAAGCTGGAGGACTTACATTACCTGACTTCAAGACTTAGTAAAAAGCTTCAGTAATCGAGACAATGGCATTGGCATCAAGACAGATAAGAGTCCATAATAGACACACACCCACATGTATGTGTCCAAATAATTTTCAACCAAGTGTCACAGTGATGCAATAGGTGAGAGACTATTCAATAAATGATGCTGGAACAAATGGAAATATGGGGAGGTATGTTTCTCGACCTCTATCTCACACCATATACAAAACTAATGTGAGATAAATCATAGATCTAAACGTAAAACCCCAAGTCAGAAGGTTTCTAGAAGCAAACAGAGGAAAATGTCTTTATGACCTCAGGGTAGGCAAAGACAAACAGAATAAACTACAAAAGAAAAGAGTACCTAAACTATACCTCACTTAAATGAAATATTGTGCTCACCAAAAAATATCAATCATTAAGAAAATTAGTAGGCACTACATTTATCCAACGAAGGACTCATATCCAGACCTCCCACCCAGGACAGTACCTTGCCCTGGTCCCCCAACTCCTGTCCTCCCACAGAGCACCAGGATGATCCATTCTCAGCAATGTGTTCCTCCCACCTCTGCCCAACCACAGTCTACATAGGAAGCCTTCTGTGGAAGCTCCACAGCAGAACCTTTAGACACTGCAGGCAGAACAGGGCAAACACAGCCTCCCTGAGCCCACCAGACCACATGCCAAGCACCGCAGGCACCCTATCAGCTCTGCCAGGCTCGCTATGTGTGCCTGATGCCTGACTCACAGGCAGAGGGTCTCCTTGCCCAGCCAATACCTGTCTACATGCGACCCCCGTCAATCCCGTGGGCACGTGCTGCTCCCTGTCCAAGGGGCTTAGGGAGGCTGTTGGCTGGGTGGGCAGGGGACCCAGATGTCACCTCTACTTCTGCCGCCACTGGAACTCCTCGTGAAGCTCACACCTGAAGATACCCCAACCAAACCTCTGCTCCCCAAATTCAGACCAGCTGTCCTTGGAGCAAGGGGTGTTTGTGTATATAAAAAAAAAATGTGTGCAGATATAAGTGCACACGTGCACGCACACACACAACTACACATACACAACTATGATGCTGCACAGAATGAGTATGGACTTACACCTCACACCAATCCAGCTGCATGCCCGCAGGGAAAGGGTGCATCCAAATAAAATCAGCCGATCCTTGCCACTACTTCTGGGGATCCACAGCACATGAAGCCATGTGGACGGTGCTGGGTGAACAATTCTAGGGCTGGTCCACCCAACACTGGCCCAGGACTGTGACTTCAAAGCCGGCCCTAAGAGAACTGTTCGTTTTCATTTATTCATTCTAAATTCACATGGGGAGGCAGCACCCTAAGGGTTCGAACATCCTGCCATACTGTGGCCACTGCCCACGAGGGAAGACTCACCGCTGAGGATCTCATTGTTGTTGCCCCAGAAGTCTGCTAATTTGGATGGTCTGTGGTAGAATTCATCCCTGTTGGCCGCCAGGATGAGCCTGAAGGAGAAACCATGACTGCAACTCTTGGATAAAACGGGAAAGCTACTTTTTTATTCCTGCTAGTTAGCAAAGAAAATGTGCATTCATAACAACATGGGGCAGTTCCAAAGAGAACAGGAACGTGCACGGGACAAAGGTCTGCAGCAGCTCCAGGAGGGTGGTTTCCTGGGAGCCCGCAGCTAGAACCACACCCCAGGGCCCTCCAGAAGAAATAAGCAGGAGATGGGCACAGACACGTGTCCACGCTGTTCAGAGCTGGGAGACGGGGTCCCTGCACACTCACCGCCCATTGGAACAAGGCCTGGTGAGCAAGACCAGGGGCCAGGTAGGTGAGGACCCAGAGAAGCTGGCACCGAGCAAGTGCCAAGCACCCAGGTAATAGGGAGGTGTCCCTCCTTCTGTCCCTCTGTCCTTCCCAGCCAGTGTCCTGGAAGTTTACATACACCCACCAGATTGGCCTGGAGATGTGTGTGGACCACAGTAGTGCACAGGGTCTCCAAGGGCTGCTGTCCTGAACTTGGGGTGTTTTGGGGAGCTTCTCTATGTTTCACTAGTTTTTTTCATTAGGAATCAAATAAGTCAATTAGAAAATGTCACATTTTTCAGAGCCTTGGTTTGGAAGTAAGAAATTGGTATTTCCAGTTGGCTCGGCCATTTAAATAAGAGCACAGATGGTGACAGAGTAGGGCACCTTTGGGACTAATGTGTGATCACTGGAGGACCCTCTGAGCACCATGAGCAGGCAGGTGCACAGGTGAACACAGGACAAGGGGTCAGGAGCTAGGGTTTAGTGGTCTGTGGTCACACTGGGTGTGAAACCAAATTAGTCTAGTCAGTGATCAGGGCCCCAAAAAAATCTTCAAAAATAAATTTTGTGCTATCTCATTGATTTTTACAAACATTTGCTCATGGTACTCTGTGAACTAACAAAGATGTTCATAAAATTGAAAGTGAAACCAATGCCAGGCCATGGGAAGTGTTTTCACCTCACGCACACGATGTACGACCAACCCTACAAACTTCCCACACAGCCCTAGCCACAGGTGCCATCATAGCCGGGCACTGTGCCCGGCCGTGGAAGCCTCGGGTCTGCCCTGGAAGCCTCACCACTTTTGGGACACCCACTCGGCCGACACAGCCACCCTCTATTCCCTCTGCACAGAGGCTCCAAGGGCTGCTCCAGGTTTCAGGGATGTGCACACAAGCAGGAAAGGTCTCTGTCCCTGATACGAGCCCCAGCCATTCACAGAATGATCCCCTGCAGCTCCAATTGCCAAGCTCCCACATGGACCCCAGCCTTAGGTGGAGAAACAGTGGGAGGGAAAGGCCAGCTGGGCCCTGCCCCCTGCCGCACACATCTATTCTGTCCCTTCTGGGACCCAGCCCCAGACCTGTCCTGGCTGGTCTGCTCCCACGGGCTGCCTGAGCGGGCAATGGTGGCAGGTGCCTGAGTGGGGGGGGAGACTATGCAGCTGTGGTGGGAATGCAGCAGGGGCCGGGCCCCCCACCAGCCCCTGTGGGGGTCGGTTGCTTCACATGGTCAGGATCAAGCACCCAAAATGAGGCTGGTGCTGTCAGCTTCTGGCCCTGATTTGTATGTAAAGCTCCAGGGAAGGAAAACTTAGGAAAAGAGGAAAAAGCTGACTGAGCAGAACCTTCTGTCCTAAAATTTTCAACTGCCTACTTTTAAAACAAGGAGCAGTTACACATGTTTGTTAATAACTAGGAACATTAATTTCAGGGTTATTTTTGTCAAAGGAGTCACGAGTTAGCTGAATTTCTTGGTTTGCCAGGTATTCCATTACATTTGTAATTCAGAGACTGCAAGTGTGACGAGCACCCACCTCCCAGCGCCCAGTGAGGGAAGAATTCCCTCAGCCACCATTTCTGGGACCACAATAACAAAAGTCCATCTGTGCGACCACACCCAGAAGCAGGGGCCCTGGCCGCTACAATGAGGGGCTCTGAGGACAGTGATCCACCCATGGCTTTGTTTTGTTCTAATAACTGAAACCACTAATGAATAATTCATGTCCAACAGGCATTCCTCATTCTGATACTGAGGATGGGTCTGTGAACTCACAGTCCACTTTGTACACTTTGTCAGGGATGACTTTTTTTTTTTTTCCAAAGAGCAAATAACCCTTTGCAATCGAGGAAATTATATCAATGGAATCCGCTCAGAACACAACTGCCTCTACAGTGTGCAAAGGTCCTTGGAACCCCAGGGCGAAACTGCAGCCAGCATGGAAAACTTCTAAGTCAGCATCTCAGGGGCCGCTAACATACTCATAAGTTCTTATCTACTAGGCTCTTTGCCAGAGCACCACAGATAGTTGTACTAGCATTAAAAACAAGAGCAAAACCAAGAGGCACCCAAACTGTATTCACACTGAGTAACTGCCACCAAAATATGGAGGTTCCAAGTGTCGGACAATGGGCATGGAGAGCAAAGGCTGGGACCATCCAGGGGATCACCCCCAGGCAGGGGCCATGACATTCTCCATGGCGACCCAGGAGGAGAAGACATCCGAGGAGCTCCCCTGTGGGTGATGGGCACGCAGCCTAGAAGGGAGACCACGCCTGTACAAGAGCCAGCCCAGTACTCAGGGGAGAGACAGGGAAGCCCAAGGGAGCCTGGGGGTAGGTGGCAGTAGCATGTGACACGGGGGCTGCCACATCTAAAGGGGTGGACACCCTTAATGGGGAGGGCAGCAGAGTGGCAACCAGAGAGTAGGGGGTGCAGACCTCAGAGTCTGAGATGGCCTGGCCCCTCAGAGAGTGGTTTCTTGGGTGGAAAGAGTTGTTTGATTGGTGAGTGGACGTTCAAAGAAGCATAGATGGGGCACATGAAAGCTCAATAGCCAAAGGGGTAGACAATGCCACTCGTCCATTCATTATGTCTCAGCCCCAAATTCGTCTTCCATTACCTGCTCTTTGGTAATAAAGCAAACTGTGCATCTGGTACCATGTTAAGTTTTGTCATTAGAGGGCACTGAAGAGACATTGCAGGAGACGAGGTTTCCTTTTCTGGCTCCTGAGTTCTCAGGAGGCCCCCAGCCCACAGTGGTAAGCAGCACCTAGTGGCCAGCACCTCCCCCCAGCATCCTCCCTGCAACAGTTGCCAGCACCTTTGAGGGCAGATTTCCAGCAAGTTCTACGAGTGCAAGACCCCAGGGATTTCTCGGTCATCCCGAGTGCCACAGCAGTACCTTCCAGCAAGGTCTGGATCTCAGCCCAGGGATGAAGGATGGGACTCTGCCCTGGGCATTCCAGTCCCATGTTAGTCTTTCCCTGCTTGAATCACTGCACCTGGATCCTGTCCCGTCCACTGGCTGAACCCTGGCTCAAACAGCTCACCCTACTGGGAGCCAGTCAGTGCGAGCGCCCCGACCCTGACCTGGCCTGGCTGCCCACTCTCTGCAGGAAGAGAACACTAGACACTCTTCATCTGCCGTTCCCTGGCCTGAAATGAGTTAATTTAGCCACAATGTTGGGCAACATGCCGTCTGTGATCTTTCTTGTATGGTGACTCAAATCCGAAGAGCTACTTGAAATAGTTCAAATTGTTTCAGGTACAGATTTAAAAACAATGAAAACTTCCCAGCCAATTGCACTAGCAAGCAGTTTCAAATATCATGTTTGGTTGTGGATTACATCTTAGCCTCAGTCTCTGCATGGATAAATGCTGATGGTATCCCCCTGGGGGTGCCCTGGGGAATAGAGGGGTGTCATCCAGAGCCTAGGGTCATGGGGAAAAGGAGGTCTTCAGTCTCCCACTTCCTCCAGCTGACACCCCAGCTTCTCTCACCCTCTTGTACCTTTACAACACCACCCAGACTTCTCTTCAGCAATGTGGACCAGCCAGCCCACATGGGGCTCTTGCTCACTGTCACCGCCATTCTGCTACCCCCTGACCCCCTCTCAGAGCCCGGAGGGCTGTGTCTCCGCCTGGACCCACTTCACTCCTCTGTCCTGCTCACACAGCCATCTTTAGAGTCTGAGTCTTAGTATCTTTCAGGGTCTTTGCCACTGAGAGGTATTCCCTCCAAAGCCCCACACTAAGTGACCACTGACTGAGAGGGCAGGGCCAGGCCTGTGTAGCTCAGCCCAAGGCCACCCTCTCCCCGGCCCACAGGCAGCAATAGCAGCGAGCCCCTCCTGCTCACAGCGCCTACTGGATACTGAGGACGGTGGGGCACCCGAGACACGGTAGATGATGGCAGATGCAAAGGAAGGGGGTTACCTGTATGCATTTTTGGAAACGGGGCGAGGATCAAACTTAAAGAAGATGATGCACATGGGTCTCCAAGGGTGGCTTTGCTCACACAGGGTCACACAATCTGCAGGAAAAGAAAAAAAAAAATGATTTGAGTAATCAGCAGACAACAGAACCGCTTTTCCTGAACCTGCAATGCTCCCTGATCTAGAACAGAACCACCTCTGAGATGCCCCTGACCTTTCCTTACTGGACATGCCAGAACCCTGTGCCCAACATCATGACACTCGCCAGTACCACACAATCATCTCCCTAAATATATACATTCATCAGCACTGCCCAGACCACCCTGATGCCCACAGTGCACACTGGAGGGGAGATAGCGGTAAGAGCCATGAGCACAGTCAGGGCAGCAGGGGGGGCAAGCTGGCCCACACCTGCCCTGGGATTCTTTGCTCCATGCGCCTGAACCAGACTGCCCATTCCTTCCCCTGGCAATATCTCCAATTCCAGCCTCTAGCCACCCAAGGCAGGGCCGCACCACATCCAACTGACATGGGGACACTCTGTAGCAGTTTTTTATTTTTTTAAAGCTTGATTGATTGAGAGGAGAGGAGAGAGAGAGAGAGAAAGGGGGGAGGGCCAAAGCAGCCTCCATAGTTGTACATCATTAGTTGCAACCTATTTCATTCCACACAGGTGGATGTGGGATCGTGTAGGGTGGGTACCAAACTAGGGGCCTCCCTCATGGGAGGTAAGAACTTTCACCACTAGCTGGGCAGTACCAGTTGCACCACAGTTCAGTATATGGGTCTGCACGGGCCAGGGCCAGGATTTAATCCACAGACATTTCAGTTGCAAAGCAAGCGTTCAACCCGTTGAGCTGTCCTGGTATCCCCCCGCAGTTTCTACAGCAGACCCTCAGCACATGCCCTCCGTCCATGACAGTCTAGGCATGTCCAAGAGACCCAGAGGGCCCTGCACACCCCAGTCGGCAAGGGACCCAGGGCGAAGTACATGTGCCAGTGACATGGACACACACCCAGGTGCTGATGAGTGAGAACTCAGTGTGTACCTCCTCCCCCCAACACAGGTCCCTCACCCAGGGCCTCTGGGGCCAGCAGCTCTTTTCCCACAAGTGAGTCAAAAACTGAGATGAGATCCCAAGGCCACCAACCCTGGACAAGGTGACTGTGATGATCTCTAGTCCTGCATATGTGCAACAAGCTAAAGACGTGGCTCCAGGGCAGAGCTAGTGCCTGCAGCCAGGACACGGGGAGCAAAGAGGCTATGCAGGTACTGAAGGGCATCAAGAAGGTGTCCCTGGAAGAAAGAGCCTAATAAGCAAGGGGGGAAGGTGTGCTCATTGTGTATGGACACGTGCATGTCTGCCCGTGTGCTTCTGTGTGCACATGTGCACTTATGCACACGTCTATGTGCATGTGTCTAGAGGAGGCCACTGAGATGCAGGTGCCCTCACCTGGCTGGGGCATCGTGGGATTGGAGAGGGTCTGTGCAGTGGCCTGCTAGAGCAGGGCCTGCGCTCTACCTGGGAGGCACATCCATAAAGCAGGTCTGTGAGTCAGGCCCTCGCTAGAGGCAGGCAGCGGCCAGATTCCCAGCCCCAGTCCACCTGCACTCCAGGCCTCAACACCAGCCATGACTCTGCTACTCCTGCCCCTCTGCCTTAGGCCTCAGAGTGGCCACACAGGAGAAGGGGCCAGCCTGCTGCTCAAGGCATCAGCGCAGAACCCCTGCAGGCATGTGGGCAGCAGTGTGGGCCAGGTAGCACACCAGGTCCCTGCCACCCACACACCACAGTTCCGGGACAGGCCCATCCTCAGCCGTGGAGACGGGCAGTGAACAGTGAAGGTGAGAGCTCTCCTCTGACATCAGTGCAATTTCTCTCAGTTTTGGGGAAACCTTTCCTGAATCAGGACTCACAAAAGGGGGACATTCCCACCACACTGACCCTGCCATGGGTGAGCGTGTGGACAGCAGGGGCTGTGGCCATAGAGCACAGAAGAGCCAAGAGGACAAAGCCCTAGGCCGGCACCTTGGACACAAGCTCAGCTCAGAGCCACGCAGAGGCTGCCAAGCTCCCAGAGCTTTCCTGTGGATGCCATGGTGTCCCTGCCACCCCACACACTTCTGCTCACTGGTCCGGCCAGGGTGGAAGGGGAAGGATTCACCCCACTACTGTCCCCACTGGCTGCCACAGGCCCCGGAGGGACTCCTAGGACTCAGCCCCCGTTCCTCCCAGACCTCACAGGCATAGGCATTGGTAATGGCTGCAGGAGACCAACTTTTGCCCTCAGTAAACCCCGTGGTTATATAGGTGAGGTGTTGCCATGGTGACTTGCAAAAGTACATGGTGCCAGGGGGTGTATAGCCATGTGAGCTGGGCTGCTGGCCACCAGACCAAACTGACAGGAGCAGGCTGGGTTCCTGCCCTTGAGCGACCTGGTAGTGCCCCCTGAGGGTCGTCATTCCAGGGGTACCTGGTGAGCCCAATACTGGTAGGCAGGCTGGTGGGGCCGACCCTCTTGGTAAAAACGACTCAAAATGCTTGCAAGAATATTGAAACATCTTTAAAAAGCTGACAAGGTCATGTAAGATTTAGCCAACATCTTGGAGAACATAGGAATTTGGGCAGGAAAGAAAGCAGAGTTCAGTGGCCATTAGTGCCCTGGGGCATTGACCTATCTGGGCAAACCAGGCTCTGGTGGCCTCGGGGGTGAGAAGAACAGAAGGCCCAGGGCTGCCCTAGACAGGATCTAGTAGAAATCTCTCCTCCAAGGGAAGCTGGGACCCTGACGGGCAATACTCACAGGGTGAGGACGGGCTATATCCACGGCCACCCAGGGCCGCAAGGACAACTCAGATGTGGAAGAGTGCCTAAGAAGCCCCAAGAATGGAGCCATGGTCACACTGGGGTTCCAGGGACCCTCACAGCAAGACTTGCCCCACACTGGTAGTGCCCCCCAGGCACCTAGCAAACCGAAGTTCTCATCATCATCCTAGACTGCCAAGAAGTCTCACAAATAATTTCTAGGACAAACAGCAGTACACAGTTAAAAAGAACCTCATAACAAAACAAAGCATCATGAACAAGAACCAGCAGAAAGTGATCCCCACACAGCTCATAAACCAACCACGCTCTGATTGCAGAAAAGGAAGCTTGGGAATATCTGCAGAGAAAAGGAAATGATAAAGAATGAACAGGAGCCTCACAAAGCATCAGAAAGTTTCAGAAATGGAAGCTATGGTAACCATGAATTAAAACTCAGCAGGGGATTTAACATCAGATTAGACACAGCTGATGATGGGTCAGTAGAAACTTCCAGAATGAAGTGCAGGGAGACAGGAAGCATGCTGGGCCTCCTGGGGACCCAGGTGTTCCACCTGCCAGGTGCAGCTGATGGGGTGCTCAGCACCTGCCATCTGACCACAGTCCTCTCCCCTCACAGGGGAGCTGCTCTCTCTCAGACACAAGAATGCTCCAGGCGAGGCTGGCTGGTGGTATGTGGGGCAGCCCATTCCTGCTGAAATCCCACCAGCCCAGAGCCCCACCGGGATGAAGGGCTGTTCTAAGGACTGACCCACCAGGATGTGCCGCTCTGGGCTGTCAGAGGAGGTGCCATCATGTCTGCTTTGGCCAACGGTGTCCCTCCCTGAGCTACAAGCCTGACCACTGGGTGAGGCCACTGGGTCAGGAACAACTCTGGCCACTGATGCTCACAGGCCATATACAGAGCTCCACCCCACCTCCTGCAACTCAGCTGCAGGGCCCCACCGTCCTAGCTGGCCCAGGCGAGAGGCAGACCAGCCCTCCAGAAGCGATGGGGAGGGCTCTGTGGTCTGAGGAAAGGCCACCGATGGGTCTCCAGGCAACCTGCTGCCAGAGGTGTGGGCACAGAGCCCAGGGCTGTGGCCTCGACGAAGACGCAGTCATTGGGAGGGAAGGACCAGAGGAAAGCCAGCCCCTGGGGAGGGGACCATCAGGAACTGCCTTTCTCTCCAATCCCTCACCCCCCACTCAAGATAGGCCAGCTGCCCAACGGCCCCTCCCTTCCCAGCTTCACCTCCCATCCCACCCTCCCACCCCCCCACCCCCAGCCTAGACCTGATTTGCTGCCTCAGCAAACTCCTGGCAGGTCCCATGGGTACAGGGCCCTTCTCCCAGCTTGTCCCCACCCAGGCCCACCAGGGAGTCTTGACACCCTTTTCAGGGCCTGACAACGTCCTCCCTGACAGCCCTGCTCCCTCAGCTACCCTCTCACCCTGCTGCCGAGGGCTGGATGCAGAGCAAGCAGATAAGCAGGTGGCTGGAACTGCCCACAGTGCCAAACAGTGTCACTGACCTCTGTGAGCTTGGCAAGTGACAGCACAGCTTTAACAAACTACCCAGGACTTTTCTGAAACTGAATAGAGAGCAGCACGGAATCCTGCCGAGAACAGGAAGGCTGCAGCTCTGGAAGCGCATTCTCTCTAACAGCATCCAGTGCAAACTGAGACCACGACACAGGTCCCCAGCCCAAGGGTTGTAATGCTGGCTGGACAGGTGCATGAGGCTGCACGTGCACAGATGAGACCAGTGCACCCACACCTCAAACCTGCCCACTGGCTGCTGCTCGCCAGTCATGCAGCCTGAGGCTCCGGCTGTGACCCTGGACTGTGTCCTCTGGGGCCTTCACCAGCCTGAGTGTGCACCTCTGCTAGGTCCTCCTCCCTGCAGCCTGGGAAGATCCACATGGGCAGAGAAAGCTAGCACTTCCCACACACACTTGGAGTCCCTGGGCACACCTGAGCCCCAGGAGGAAGGATCTGAGAGGTGAGAAAAGAGCCCTCTTCAAACTGAAGCCAAGGGCTTCCTGTCCTCTCATGGAAAGCCAGTGCAGGTCTTCCCCAATCACAGTTCAGCAAGTCTGGCTTTCCCTGGTCTAACCACCTGGTAATTCTGCAAAACAGGAAGAATGGGTCACAGATCTGGCACCAGTTATTCTCAGTGCACGGCGCTGTCTGCAAAGCATAGAAGCTTTCCAGACACTCACAGCCCATCTGCTTGCTTTCAAGAGTTCTCTTGGCACACCTCATCCTGCCTGCTCGCCCACTGCCTCTGAAACGCCCCCTCCAGCCACGGCCTCCTCCCCTGCCTCCCAGAGGACCCACAGGGCTGTTCCCAACAGCCAAGTAGAGCCAGGTAAACTGCCTTTGGCAGAAGGACCAGGCTCTTCAGTGAGTCAACCTCACACCGTGCAGCATCAAACAAGAGCACAAGAAAGTAACGGAGGCAGATGGGCCTGGCCAAAGACAGGTCAGGCTCACACACTAAGAAATGCAGCAAGACTGCAGTCGCTCAAATGAGGGCCATTCATGACATGACCTGGCACTCCAATGGACCAGTCCTGGTGACCAACAGTGAGGATCTACTTCCCTGGCCCCCAGCTCCCAGTGCAGAGACAGGTGGATGAGAGGCAGGGCAAGTCATTGACCTCTCAGAGGCCACTGAAAGAAGAGGCAAGAGGGGCCTACAGGGCCTCACTGTCACTGCCAGCCCAGATGGGGAAGGACCCGGCAGGGGGACTAGCAGACCTCAGCACTGCTGGGGGTGATTGCCCACCCACCTCCAGACCCCACCTGGCTGCCCACTTCACCTTGCCTGGGGGCAAATAGCATCACGCACTGACTGCTACCACCCATCCCATGCCTACCACACCACCTTCTCCCATGCTCACACCAAGGGCCTCTCCCCTCCCCTTCCTCCCAGCCTACCCTGTCCTCTCATGTCCACTGATGACTCATCATTCACCCACCTTGTTTGGCCTCTCCATGCCCAAGCTCAAGGCTCCGTACCTCCTGCTGCCACAAGAAGTTCATGGGGCTGGCAGGGACTGTGGTTGTGGTACCCACCCCCAGGTCACCCAAGAACACACTTTCATCTAAAAAGTTTCCAACTACATATATTCAGTAAAAGACCCATCTCCGGTCAACAGAGATGTGCCTTCAGATCTTTCTCAGCAAAGTACAAGTGTGTGCTATAGGGTTATCACACATGCAGAATCTCACCGGCCCTGTCTTCCCACAGACTGGCTATGCAGGTCCATCCTCTCCAAGGGGCAGTATGCTCAGGCTGCTTGCTGCTACCCAGCTTTCCCGGGAGCGGGTGGGGGGAGGGGGTCCCCATACACACACTCTGTAAACAGCCGAGGACCTTCCTAGAATAGCAACCCAGGAGGCAGAATGGCTGAGCCAGAGGCTGAGGATATCAGATGAGAACACCTGGCCCAACTCCCTCCAAACATCCAATGCCAATACCACCTGCCACGTGAAGGGACATCTCCCCCACCCCCACCTGAGTGGAACCTGCCACACTTCACCCTCCTGCAGTGGCAAGACATGCTCTCACCACAGTTTCATTACCATCCTCCAATAGTTGCACGCCTCATGGCCACCCGCAGGCCATGTCCACGAATCACCGATGTGGGTACTGAATCCTGGGCCTTTGTTGCACTGATCTGTAGGACAGTTGATACTGTGGTGTGAGTAGGCACTCCCTGTCAGCTCCATAAGCCACAGCTGTTTCCCCCCAGCCTCTCCCCTGCGTCATAGCCTTCCTGGGGTGCCACCTATCAGAAAGTCTGTTATTTTACAGCAAAATTTCCCATCTTTCATACACAGCAGTCACCCTCCCTACCCCAAAGTAGGAGCTCCTTTTGTTTGACTTCCTTGTACGGTTGTATTTTGGCTTACTTTGCAGATGTGCCCAGTGTCTGCCTGGGTGGGTGGTGTGAGGGATGGACCCCCATGATGCCTCGCTGTCTGCCCAATCTCACCACACCTGGACATTCAGTCACACAGCCCCCCACCCCACCCCCCAGGGCCCTGCATGTGTCACCAGGTCTCTCAGCTTCAGCACATACTATGGTATCTGGAGGATAACTCTCCCTCTTGGCTACTCACAGAATCTTCTAAAACTCTGACCGAGTGTGCCATGCCCCACCCCTGCTAGACATGCCAGGCGCTGTGCAGGTGTCCCTGTCCACAGAGCAACAAAAGCAAGTACGTCTGGAACTGGAAGCCACCCCATGTTCACAGTGGCATGCACAACACAGGAGCAGCAAGCAGCAAGCAGAGCAAGCTCCTGCTCGGTGCTTGCACGGAGACCAGAAATAAGCAAGACTTTCCACAGGGCCAGAAGTCAGGGCACAGCCACCTGGTCTAGGGGATAATGAGGGACATGAGGCAGACATCTAGGTGCTGACACTGGTTTCCACACCCTGACATGGTGGGTATTGCGAGACTAGACTCACTGCACCATGACCAAGTCTACCAAAGTGGAGGGCTGTGGGGGACCTGCCCCCTGGGCAGGAGCACTTCCTTTTGTCAACTGAAAAGACAAACAGGGCATCTGGTCAGAGGGGAGACACCAGGTCAGAATGCAGCAATGAATGACCGTGACGCACACCCGTGATAGGGAGGTATTAGCACTGTGACACAGAGCGGAGGTTAGCAGAGACACTTGGGAAAGTGAGGCTCCCGGTTCATGTGCTAAGGCTCTGGACAGAGGTTAACAAGGCCCTAGAGTCAGGCTGCGTTTCATTACACCAAGCACTTTACACATTTGGGAATACATTTTTAAGGCTAGCCAGCCTGTCCATCTGGTCTTGAGGGGCTGTGCAGAGGATGGGGTCTCTCAAGCTTTATACAGAAGGGCTACGGGGCCAGGCACCTCATCCCTACCCTGTGACAGCTCCCAGGGGCGGAGCTAGAAAGCATGACTGCTCTTTTCACATATAACGCCTGAAGTCCTCCCAGCAGCTGCCAGCAGAGATAAACACACATGGGAACACAGTGTCGCTGTTCCTGGGCCCTGGCTGAGAAAGCCCTGACGTCTGTAAATATTCTAAGCAGCCAGCCCTCTGCACTGTTCAACTTCCTCCCAACAGCAACTGAGGCCTCCTCAACCTATGTTTTGTCGTTTTGACTGTTCAGTGACATTTCACCATGACAGATTTTCTATTGTGATACTCTTCCTAAGATCTTCAAGACATTTTAGGAGCACTGATTCAGCCTCGTACCAAGTGTCACTGTTCCATCAGAGTTCAAAGGAGCAGTACAAATGAGGGACACAGTGAGCGTTAACGAAAGCGCCAATCATCAGGCAGCCTCTGCACTTTGGCCCCTGCTGGCAGGAACACTCAGCTTCTCCACAAGCCAGACCAGTCTCACAGTGGCCCCTGTAGCCCATGTGGTTACTAAAGGGGGAAGGGGACACCTTCCCCACTAAGCCCTCAAAAGAAGATGAAAGGAAGCACTTAAAGTTAGCAAGGTTTCCTCAACAGAGGCCCCCCGCATGTGGCAGCAGCCACCAGGAGATGGGGGTCAGCCTTTACTACTTTTAAGCATGCACATACTATTTTTGAAATCTAAAAAGGAAGTTGCAATGCATGAAAAGAAACGTGCATTGATAACCTAAAAGGAAGTTGGGAAAGCATGCACATACTATCTTTGCAATCTAAAAAGGAAGTTGCAATGCATAAAAAGAAACGTGCATTGATAACCTAAAAGGGCAGCTCAATGGTTCTGAGTTGACCTTGTTTTCATGGAGCATATCAAACCCTGTGGTCCAGACCAACAAATGCCAGGCTCTGCAGTGCTGCCCTCATGAGCCGATTAGCATGCTAGCAAGGAATGGAGCCTGTTCTTGCACATCTGGAGTGTCGATGACAATGCAGCCCCACTTCTGGAAGCCTCTCAGCCTCCCTGCCCTGGACTGTTTCTCTGCATACAGGCTCTGGGGTCCCCTCATCTCTCCATGGATGTTCCTCAGAAGCAGCACCCACACACAATGCCTGCAAAAAGCTCCCCCTTTAGTGAGGAGACTAGGTCTAGGCACACAACACATGGTTACACGCAGGGGGAAACATGACCAAAATGACAGCTCTCAAATGGAGCTACAAAGGAAGCATGAGGCAACAATAAGAGCTCAGGAGCTGGGCAGCCAGGACGAGCAGATGGCCTGCTCCCTTCATTCAGGGAAGGGCTGTCGTCACATGATGGAACCAGTAGTGGCCTGGTGTGAAGGGAAAGGCCTGCAGTCTGCAGACACATCATAACATGAAGCCACAGGACTAGATGAATGCTCAGGGGCCTGAGAAGGCGGAAGCACCACAGCAATCCAGCCTGTACCACAGAAGCACTAAGGATGAGGGCGAGGGGGACAGAAGCTTTGCTGTGTCCACTGGCCAACACAACATAGTCACCCTCTCCAGCAGCCTCCACCCCACTGACAGGTCACCTGATGCAGAAAGACTCCTGGCAGAGACCCAGAAGCACAGGCACTGGGAGTTGGCACTGGCTCTGAGTGGCCTGGGGAACACCATCTGCCCCTCAGTCTGAGTTTTCTTCACTGTAAACAATGTTTGGCCAATGAACACTTGCCCCAAAAGGTTGCCCAGAGGATCAACAAGCAAGTGGGAGAAAGCACTTCCAAAGCACTACCAGCTGTAGGCACCCTGTATAGCTGCCACATTAGTCAGCGTCAAGAAAGGACTCTGGGGCCAAACAGCAGCAGCGAATCAGTGGTCAGCAGGTCCAGGGCAAGACAACAGGCCAGCCCTGTGCTGAACATGTGACATATCTGCAGGAGCAAAGGGGCCTGAAGCTCAGGGACTGGTCCAAGAGCAGAAGGTTCCCTTTAACTGTGCTCCAGAATGAAGACAGGAAGCATGGAAGGTGCTGGGGTTGGGGCAGGGGTCTCAAAGGCCAGCAAAGGGGCCAGGCCTTACGACCCAGCCCTGCCCCCACCCTTGAAGCCCTGGGATAAGGGTCCCACTACCTGAGCCACTCCAGGAAGGCTGAGTCCAGGCACAGGGATCCCAGCACTTGGTGCCTACTCAGACAGCCATCAACTGCACCCTGCTGCCTCTGCAGCAGGACGCGGGGAGGCAGCAAAGTGACTCAGGGCTCCATAGCTGACCGACCCCATGACCCTCCCACCCTGTAGCCACCATGCAACTCCCAGCCCTGCCGATCTCTGCTTCCCTGCAGCGAGACAGGTTCCCCGCACCCCATCCCGGCGGGAATCACCGGAAACCCCTTTCGGTAACGCGTGGGACCCTTCGTTGGCCTCGGTCGGTTTGGTCTCCCCGGACCCTGCCGCTTGATGTCTATTTCACACCGCAGGAAGGGGAAACTGAGGCAGAGCGGGGAGGTACAGTCCTGCCCATGCCCGCCCGCGCCTCGGGTGCCCAACACCCCGGAGCCCGGGCCGGCAGATTCCGCGGGGAGAGGGTCCGCCGGCTCGGGAGGCCAGCCACGCACTCACCGCCTCCGCTGCCGCCGACTTCCGGGTGCCGCGCCCGCGCGCCGCCGCCGCCGCCTAAGCCCCTCCCCTGCCACCGTCTGGGTGCTTGCCATTCGGCTGCGCAGCTGAGGACGAAGCAGCGCCCTGCAATCCGAGGCACAGTTGGCTACGTGCGCTGTCAATCCATGGGTTATAGCCTCCCGGAGCCCCGCCCCAAAGGCTGCGCCAAGGCACCCACTGCGCTGACCCCCACGGATTTCCCAGCCTCCCGCACATACCCGCGCGGGGACGCCCACAGGAGGAGCTCATGCCCTCGAGGACCTGCCAGGCGCCTATCGATCCTGGCTGGTGTGCTGGAGGAATACTCATTTCCCGGCCCGGCCCTCGGGCTGGGTCCTGGTTCCCCACCCCGCTCCCTACCCCCTTCAGTCCAATCTGGTCCTCTGGACCAGGCCATCCTCTCCACTGCAACCCTGACCTCCTGACATTCCTGCCATGCTCAGGACAGACCCTGGACCAGGCACTCCAGCCCCATCCAGCCACTGTGTAGCCTCTGAGTCCACCTTGAAGTCCTGTTTTTCTGCTGGCGCAGGCCCCAAGGATGAAAGGATGGCTCTACCTGATCTGCTAGGTGAGCAAGAGGCCTGGAAAGGGCACTGACTGGGTCCCTCCCAACAGGGCGGAGGTATTCGCTGGCTTCCCTGCCCTCACTCTCTAGGGCCTGAGGGCAGGCAAAGTGTAGAGCCAGAGGCCCAGAGCTTGCTACCAAGTGATTGCTCAGAAAACTATGACAAGAATGATAGTTAGATTAAGGATAGTAACAATTGGGATCCCGGGATGGCTCAGCGGGTTGAGCACTGTGCAGCCTGGGGTCCGAGGATTGAATCCCAGCCCAGGCCCGTGCAGACCCAAATGATGAAGTG
Organism: Craseonycteris thonglongyai; assembly: GCA_004027555.1. Taxonomy (NCBI): domain Eukaryota; kingdom Metazoa; phylum Chordata; class Mammalia; order Chiroptera; family Craseonycteridae; genus Craseonycteris; species Craseonycteris thonglongyai. The sequence goes on along the minus strand of PVKE010000081.1, from coordinate 15,349 downwards.
AGGTATGCCACCAGTTCAGTTCTCACTGGGGTGAGCTCCATGCAGGAGGCCCCCAGCCAGGTCCCTGCCCTGCAAAGCCCCGCACCCACCTGTGAAATGAAACTATGTAGAAAACCAATGACATGCAACTATGGAGACTGCTCTGGGCCCTCCGCCTTATCTATCTATCTCTCTCTCTCTCTCTCTCTCTCTCTCTCTCTCTCTCTCTCTCTCTCGCTCGCTCTCTCTCTCTCTGTCAGAAACAATAAAAATAAATCTTTAAAAAAAAAGGATAACAATATGCTAAGCACTCTAAACCCAGTGTTTCAGTACACAGCTGTCATTCATCCCATTTTACAGATGCAGAAACTAGGACCCAGAGCAGTTACACCGCTTACTTGAAGTCAGAAAAGGTGGCACATGGAAGTGGTTGGATTAGCTCCCGGGCCTTGCACTAAAGACCTAGGCACCCTGATCCTGACTCAGCACTGATACCCTATTGAAAACTGGAGCTCAGAAAGGGGAAAGGCCTGGCAGGTAATCAGCAAAGGCAGGAGTCAAACCCAAATCTTCATGATGCCCCCGAGACCCACTGCACCCCACTCTTTCACCATCTCATCTGTGTTCCTCCTGGAACCCAACAGAAGCCCTTTGCCGGTATGAAAACTGAAGACTCAGATATCCCAGGACTCATGGCCAGCAGGCGGCAGACCAGCAAGACACACAGTCTTCCCTCCCTCTACCTAGCAACAGAATTGCTGGTGCCAGGGATTTCCCTCTGGTCAGCTAACCCGTTCAATCCAACCAAGAGGTGGTGGTGTTGAATAAGCAGGACCTGGGGCTTGGAGGCAAGTGACCATGCCATGGGGATGGGACAGAAGCTGCAGTGTGGCCTTCCCCAGACCACTGAGCCACATGCCTCAGAGGAGTGGGACACTGATTGACCAAGCCCTCATTAGCAGCACTTTCCCGTTGCCTACAAAACAAGATACAGTCATGAGTGAGTTGGACAGAGGTTCAAATCCCACTCAGTCACAGAGAGCAGCATATGGCCCTGGGCCAGTCCCACCCACAGCCACCCTCTTCCCCCATCTAGATGGAGCCAGAACAGGCACTCTGATGTTCACTGTCACCACTAACTCCAGTCTGGATGACATTTGGTGCTAGGAAACAGGCAAGACCAATGAGATGGGTCAGGGTGGGCGCCTGAGCTCTGGGGTCTCAGGGCTACAAGGGGCTCACTGCCATCCCATATCCCTAGACAGCCTTATGTGACCACCCTTTTGGTGTCAGAACCTCTACAACTGTTGAAAAGTTCTTCCAGACATCCAGCTTATATCTTTTACTCCCTGCAGCTTTCCTTGCGTGCCCCAGGGATGTCCCTACAGAGCTGGCCAATGGCCGGGTAGAGAGAGTGTGAGAGAGGAAGGAGACTGGGCTACTGATCCCTCTGGCAGTAGGCAAGTGGTAGAAGTCACCTCTCCTGCTCTCTGACCCCCACCTGCAGCCTGGGTCTTGGTGTGTCCACTGCAGGACAGTGGCTCTGAGTCCTCCTGGAACTGTTTCTGCCCACCCTGATCCTCTGTATGCAGCTGGTGATCCAGTTCAGGGGCAGATGGGTCTCTGGAACCCTGCCAGGAAAGGCGGGAGGCAGGCAGTCCTCACTTGGGCTGATTAAGGTGCACAATCGCAGGCAGAGCTCTGTCTAGCCCCCTCTTGCCACCATCAGCAAATCTGTGTGGAAGGTGTGGTGCTGGACTACCAGGTCACTGTAAGAGGAGGGGCTCCATCCAGGAGGACCAGGGCCCAAACAGTGCCCTTGGAGAAATCCACTGAGGTTGGGTTAATTCAATCTGTTCCTAAATGTAGGAAAGAACCCCCAGCCCAGTGGCAGATGGGCCACAATGTCACCGATGGTGTGGCTCTGTGGGACGAGAGTTATCTTGCCCAAGGAGGCCTTTGTGTTCCAGAGAGGACACTTCACTCTGCCTGCCTAGAGCTTTGAGCAACACCTCTGCACCAGGGTGCCAAATGGCTTTCTCCTCAAATGCCAACTCCAGTTGATTGGTGGTGGCTGCCTGGCTCTGAAAGGCTGATGGGCTCAGCTTGCCATGAGTGACAGGGCACATGGGGACCCAATGGTGGTACCAGTAGTGAGTTGTGGGCCCAAGTCATTTACCTTTCTTTGTTCTGACCAAGAAACTATTGAGTGAATATTCTGACCCCATGCCATGGGTGGATAAGACATGAAGGTGTGTTCTCGTTGGCACTGTCGTGGGCAGTGTGGTGCTGGACTCCCTGGGTGGCCTTGGGCAATATGGTGAGCTGAGGACCTGGTCATGTCCAGGTGCAACCAGGGCAAGGAAGGCTTAGAACCAAAAATGAGCCAAGGTCACTGGTGAAAAGGCCATTTCAGGACACCCCTCCTCCCGGAAACAAATCCCAGTGAGTAGCATCCCCATTGATGCTCCCCATCCCACAAGGGTAAGTGGAGTTGGCTTAAAGTTACTTCCCATTTGTGGTCACGTGTGCGGCCTGTGTCACTGCAGGGGCCAGTGGCTGCTCTCACCTGGCAAGGAAATGCAGCCTTTGCTAAACTTAATCCAGGTGGCTGAAACCCACAGTGTTCTTCTGCAATGGGATGATGTAAATGAGGGAGGGAGGTCCTTTGAGGTCCTGTAGGGTGCGCTGAGCCCAATGTGTCTGTAGATTCAGGCCTGATGGGGAGAGAAAGCCCCTGGTTTACCGAGGGGTCCCCTCCTGCCCTCGGAAACCCTACAGTACAGGCCCTCACCTGTCCCAGCCTTGATGAGCTCAGGTCTCATCCCTGCCTCTGCTGTGGGAACCCTGGGGCGATGAGGGTGGGGAAGCCCAGGTATCAGATGGACTGAGTTCTAGCCCCGGTGACCTAACACAAGTGAGAACTTCTCTGAGATTAAGTTTCCCATCTGTAAAATGGGATGGCAGCAGAACTCTTCTCAGGGTTTGTGTGAGGAACACAATTCCATATGGAGAGGACAACGCTGCCCACAGCGCAGGGTTTACAGCAGGTGCTGATGAAGGATACCTGCGAACTGGGGGTGGTGATGAGATTAACGCGGCCAGAGTCCAGGGCAGGGGCGCTGGGCCTGCCAGTCCCTGCTCGGAGCCGGACGGTCCCGTAAAGTCCTCGAAGGCGACTCAGAGGGGGCGGGCCCGAGGCCTCAGCTGCCGCCGCAGCGGTTCAGGCAGGTGCCGGGCCTCGGCCACTCTATAAGGGGGCCGGCCGTCGGCCGGGACGGACACCCCGGTGGCCCAATGGCAATCCCGCGTCTCCCTGAGCCCGTCCAATCGACGCCGGTTGCCGGGCCGCGCCGGGTCTCCCGACCAATGGGAAAATTCGCGGTCGGATGGGGCGGGGCTGAGGGCCGCGTCGCTGGCCAGGACCGCTTTGCGCACGGGCCGCGCGAAGGACGGGAGGGCCGGCCGGGGGGTTACGCGCTGGGCCCGGGAGGGTCGTCCCTGCACCGGTGCAAGCTGAGGCCTCGCGGACGGCCACCTGCATCGCGCCTTGCGGGCATCTTCCGCGCGCGCTCAGGGACCCGGGGACGCCCGTCTGGGGGCGGGGGCCGCGCTGCGGAGCCTCCCACGCCGCGCTCCAGGTAGGCTGGGGCCGGGGCTGGGGCGAGGCCCATGGAACCCGGGTTGGAGCGCGAGGTGTGGGCGGGTATCCCGGTTGCGGGTCGTACTGGAGCCCCGTCGGGGCGGGGCCCTGGGTCGGGAGTAGAGGTCCGGGCTGGGGTGGCAATGGGGATCGGAGCCCGGCTCCGCCCCACCTGCATGTCCTCAGTGCTGCGGTGCGCGAGACCCTCCACTGGCGGGGGCGGCTTCCTTTGTGCACGGCCTCGGGGCGCTGCCCGACTGGCCGGGGCGCGCCGCACCGCGCAGCCGCGTCCGCTATGTGCGATTCCCGTAGCCTCGAAGCCAGGGCTGGGCAGCCACAAAAACTTTCCAGCGGCCGGAGGGGCGGTGCGCCGCCGGGAAGCGCGAGGGCACGACGGGGCCGAGGGGATGTCCCCGCGCCGCGCTGCTCCCGCCGCCTAGAGGACAAGGGAGGGGACGCTGCCCGGGGACCCTGCCCGGTGCCCCGACCTGGGCCCTGAGCCACCTCAGTGGGACAGCAGGCCCCGGGCAGAGGCGCGTCCTCTTATTGGGAGTGGCACTCAGCGTGGGTTCGCTGAGGTGTCGCCTGGGGCAGGCAGCCTTAATCCCTAGCCTTCCATTTTCATTTTTAATTAAATGTTGGGTACAAGTCCCCGTTTCTAACCTCTGCGAACTGTATCGCTCAGATTACCATTTACAGACCCAGACAAGTTTAGAAAGGAGAAAAAGAGAAGAACCCGCCCAACGCGATCTGATCCTTTAGAATAGATCCTTAATGTAATTTCAGGCCGTTAAACCTTGTTTACATCCCTACCCCCTGTCACCCATGTCACTGTGCAGGGCACACACCAGATCAGGATTTACAAACCAGAGGCTGACGAGATGAACGGCTTAATGCCTGTGGGGGCAGCCTCCCCTAAAAGGACAGTTCCAGCCGCAGGCTGGGAGCCCCGCCTACTCCTCCTTCCTCCACGCTCAGATCCAGGCTGCCGCCAAAGGTCTGCCGGTTCAGAGCAGGTTCTGTGCTCAGTGCATCTCTAGACCTGGGACAGTGCTGGACACAGGAGCCAGTCAGAGACCTCTGCCCAGCATGCTGGGCCCATGGCTATTAGTCAGTTTCCAAGCAGGTAATCCAGGCCTTGGGCTCAGCCACAGTGTGTGAAGCCATGAAGCTGGAAGGCATGCTTTATCCCAGCCCTGCCCCATCCCATCTATTGCACCATGTCTGTCCCCTGCCACCCCTTCAAGCCTGTGGTATGCCAGCACAGGGCTGGGCACAGGGTACTTACTGTGCTTGGGACTCTGGTCCTGGCCTAGAGGAGGGTCACATGAGTTCTGCCAAACCAGCCCCACCCTGCTCTTCCTCACTCAGTTTTCTAAAGGACAGCAGTACCTGATGACCAAGTACCTCCTGGATGAACTGGGTCCAGCTGTCAGCCCTACTAAGTTAGAGCTGCCCCCACCCTCCACCACATCTGGACTTCAGCATGATTCCTCCTGAGGTAGCTCCTCAAGTCCCTACCTAGTCCCCAGGGGTCCATCTGCACCTCTATCCCTGTTTATATTGCACATAGATTCAGGGTGGGTTCACTGCCCCCCTTCACCCCAAGAGACTGGCGGGGGGGGGGGGGGGCACAAGCAGTAAGATCCTTTGCCTCCAAGAGGAGCCAGGAACTATATAGCATAGCTGGGATGTGGGGGAGGAGCCAAGGATACCAGGTATACCCTTAACCTCAGCCAGCCGCTAGCCTCTGCCCTGTGACCTGGCCTGGCCTCAGCAGAGGGAGGAAAGGACAGAGCTGGGGTGAGGGACCAGGGAGGGGGGGATAGGTACCCTGGGGGCAAGCACTGTGGGATGCTGGGGGCTCACAAGGGAATCTGGGAACTTCCTTCATAGTGTCTCTTGGGCCTTTCCAGCTGGGAGGGCTGCACATCTTGACCTATTTCACAGGTCAGGAAGGTGAGCCCAGAGCTGGTGGATACCCACATCACCCACATGGCCCTCCCTTTTCCCCTCCTACCACCCTGGGTCTGCTCAGACCTTTCCACTGCCCCAGTGGACCCTGAGGGGCCAGCAGCCTCTAACTAAGCAGTGACAAAGCCCAGTGTGGCCACCAGAGGGCACCCGAGACCACCATGGCAGGCTAGACTGGCTCCACCCAGCCTCCCCTTGAGGTCAGGACCCTTCCCAGGGCACCTGGTGGGAAAACCAGAGCTCTGCTTTCTCCAGGCTGCCTGTCCAGAGTGCAAGGCTGAAGAGGAGCAAGGAGCCCTGGGGCAAGGCCCCTTAGAGCCCCCAGAGCCCCTCACCACCTTTGGTGCAGACAGGGGAAACCTGGGGTCTGGATGGAGGGGGTGGTTGAGTATGGGCTCCAGCAAGAACAGGGAAGGATGGGCCCTGTACCTGCGCAGCCCTGAGAGTGAGGCCTCCTTCGGGTGTGGACCCAAGGTGCCTTCCTAGCTTCCATAGGCTGGCCCTGCCATTACCCAGGGGTCCAGGCAAGGACTCTAAGCCCACCACTCAATGCAGAACCGTGCCTCTCTCTGCCTCAGTCTTCATCTGTGAAACTTAAGGGTGCAGCCAAAGTGGGAGCCTTTTCACAATGCGCTGAGTGACCAGGGGCTTGGAAGAGCACGTGAGGATTTGCCATGGTGCAGCAGGACTCAAGGCTCTAGTGTAGAGCAAGCTTTCAGGCAGACCTGCTGGACCCTCACCCAGGCTTTTCAGTGCCTGCCATGGCCCCAAGCCACCTATCCAGTCCAGTTAGCCCTGGCCCCATCCTTTCTCTGGACTTGTGCCCGTGGGAGCTGCCTTTTGCTATCAGATATCTGCAGGTCCATAGCTTGCTGTGTGGCCTCATTGCTGGCCCTTGCAGCGTGGCCTCATTGCTGGCCCTTGCAGCCTGGGCTGGGCTCCTGCCCCAGTCAGAGGTATAGCAGGCCTTTCCAAGGCTGGAGGTGGGTCTGAAAAGGGATGTGGTAGCTCCCTTGACCCTTGGCCTGGTGAGTGACCCCAGAGCCTGCAGACCAGCCCTGAGGGGGTAGTAGGAAGGGTTCCTCAGGACAGATACCACCTACCTACCCCCACCCTCTGGTTACAGATCTCATCACTGGTTCTACCTTCATATCCCAAGTTTGTCTGTCTATCTGCCCCAGAGCTCCTGTTAGGATCTTCCCCATCCCTGCCTATACAGTGCTATTGTAACAAGGGTACCCTGGGGATGGAGACCTATGTCTCCCCAGATCCTCCCACCCCCACTGCTTCCATCCTCCTCCAGTGGGAAGTTCTCCCTGGGACCCCCCCGTCCCAGCCTTGCAGACACCCCCCACCCCACACTAGAGTCTACTACTGGCTCTGCATTTGTGGAGTTCTTGGCCTGTCCAGAACCTGACAAAGAGGGAATGCATTCTTCTTGTGATGCATAGTCCTGGCTAGGTGAGTTAGTGGGAGCATTCTAGGGGCAGGAAGACCTGAATTCAAATCCTGGCCTAGTGCTCCCTTGCCTAGACCCAGTTTCCCCATCTGTAAAATGGGGTATTGGGATGACCCAAGGCACCGAGTGAGAGTCTATAAGGTGATGATGCACAGCCAGCACTTCATGAGGCTTCCCCTGAGGCCAGTAATGAGGAGAGGCTGGAGGTTATTAGAACCGATGAAAAAGGCATGAAATTCTCTGGGACAAGATCTATGTGAACATTTAAGCCGGAAGCCAAGGCATCCCCGAAATGTCTCGTTTGGAGCTAAAGCTGAACCCTGAGCCTCAAACCGTGGGGCAGGAACAGCAGTGCCTGTGCCGTGGGCAGAAGGGTGTTAGTAGATGGATATACTCCTTACCATGCCTTCCCTCCCAAGCACACATGCTCATGTGCACATGTATATGCACACGCGCACACGCACACACACACACACCTGACTTGGATCCCCTTCTTCCCTACCTCTGGCCCCAGTGTCTTGACTCTGACTCCATGGTCCCCCTGACTTGAAGCCCCTTCTCTTGATGAAGGGGCTGCAGCAAGGCAGGGTGACCCACCCTCCAGCCCCCTAATGGGCCACATCCACAAAGGAAGATTGGACAGAGGCTGGAACAATCTGGAAAACACCACAGAGCTGAGGTGAGAGCTCCCATCACACATGTCCCTCAGGAGATAGCCTCCCATTCGTGGCCCAGACCCTCCTGCACTGCTCTGTGCCACCTCTTTTTCTTTTTCATGACACAGACACTCTGGCAATATCCCCAGGCCTGATTATGAGAGGGAATGTGTCCCCCAGACCATTGGCCAAGACAAGAGGTCATGTGTATCCTCCATCCCCACAGCTTTGTCCATGTGGGGGTACCTGGCCATAGCTTCAGCCTCTGGGGCCCAGGGCCTGGGAAGCTGGGCTGGCCTCAGGGAGCCTTAGGAGAGGCAGATGGCCACAAGACAGGTAGCGGGAGCAGGGCCCAGCAGGTGGGGGGCAGACCCTTGAAGGGTTATGACTCCCTGTGTGGGCCAGTGGGTCCCTGTCTGGGAGTTCTCCCTGCTGTGCCATTTATCACAACGAGGAACTCCTGGTCTTCTGGAAGGAGGACAGACATTATCATCACTCCACAAAAAGGGTGATTGAGGTCACCCTTTTGAAAGAGTCACCAGCATTAGAAACACAAAGGACTATGGCAGCCCCATGCATCCTGCAGATGTGATGATTCCAGTTGCGTGGAGACACAAATGCCTATGACTGTGGGCGCATGTCAGAAGCCCCATGGGGTGACCTTGGGGTCATGGATGACATTGCCCAGCCAAGGGTCTGGCCTCATCTAGAAGAAACAGCCTCACAAGGTGCCCTCTGGTTTCCCTGCAGGAGCCGGAGCCAGCAGGATGGGTGTTGGGACATGCTGATCTCCCCTCAAGACAGGTACGTGACCTGGGTGTAGCCTGGTGACATCCCCGACTCATAGGACAGAGTGTCCTGGTGGACTGGGTGGGTGTAGTCAATGGAGGGATGGCCCTGAGTGGTCTGTGCTTTGGGTCAGCTTTTTGCTGGGAGGGCAGAGCACCCCGGGGTGGGCAGAGCTGGACATGGGGACCTCCTGCCACCTCTGCGTAGAGTCACTGATGGCTTGAGTGTAGACAGCAGCCACCATTTGACATCTGACTTGAGGGATGAGCCTGCGGTGGGGCCCACCAACTAGGACGTTAAACTAGGCTGCTCTACACCTACCTTGACTTGGGCATCTGTCACAGCAGTGTCTGATATTGGCACAGCTCCACTTGTAGCTCAGGGTGGCTCTTGCTGCCCAGAAGCAACTAGAGCCACCAGCCGGGGACAGGCAATGGTCCCACATGCCAGAGCACCAGAAGGAGGGCAGTGAGGCCAAGCAGCAGGCTTTGTCTGATGGGGCCAAAGAATAAATGTCTCAGCTGTGTGGGCCATAAGATCTGCCACTCACAGCCACCGTGGTGTGCCATTGCAGGGTAACAGTAGCCGCAAACACCACGCCACTGAGTGGTCTGACTGCCCTGCTCACAGCTGGGGCACCGTGTGCTGGCCCATGGTCTTGGGTGGTATCTGTGTTGCGGGTTCCTCTGTTAATCACAGCTCCTGTGAGACTGAGACATGGTGCCAGAAAGTGTAGCAGGAGGCTGAATGGTCCCTGTGTCCCTCAGGGTCCTGTGAAAGTAGGTAGGTGTGCCCTGTGGCAGCCTGGTCTGTCAGAGTTTGCCTTGGTGGTAGCATTCACAGAGTGGTGATGGCATATAAGAACTCACCCCTCCCACCCCCCATCACTCTTGTTCCTCCAATACAGGCACCCAGTCCCCACCCCAGTGCTCTGCCCCTGCCCCACTGGGTATCATCTCTGGGTGGCTCAGCCGACCCAGCCCTCAGTGTCACTGAGTGTCCAGTGTGGAGGGCCTGGCTCAGTCAGGGATGTGCTTGGGTGGTAGCAAGAAGGCAGTAGCCACAGACTCAGGAGCCCTTAGGCCTCCAGATGCCTGAGTGTCCTGTGTTGAGGGCTATATAACGGAGGAGAGGGGCGGGGGACACTGCTCTTTCTTGTCTGTTCCCCAGGACCTCAGGTGTGGGAAGCTGCCAGCTGGGCTGGTGGAAGTTGGGGATTCACTGCCATCTGCCTGTGGGAGGACAGGTCCCGCCAAGCATCTCGGTGGCCGGGCTGGTGGGCTGTGCAGGGGCTTTTGGATTGGGATGAAGAAACTCAGGCTGCATCCAGGAATCAGGACATGACATTGTTTATGGCACAGGTGACATGGCATCCGGGGGCAGGAGTGGCAGGGGGCTGTCCCCCACCTCCCTTAACTCCTGGTAGGCCACCATGCCTCAGGGTGGCAAGCTTCCAGACACGGAGTGATAGGTCTGGTGACAGGGCCTTCAGGAGGCTGCCCACTCTCGCCCGCTCACTGGCCCTGCCCTTGCTTGCGCTTTTCCTTCCATGTCTCTCCTGCCCTGCCTCCTGCTCCTGGGTTTCTCCTTGTTTCTCTCTGGCCCTCTCTGTGCCTCTCTGCCTCTCCCTGTGCCCTGTCCCCTGTCTCTGTCCTGCCCTTCTTGGGTGTGGTGATTGACTACTTTTGTCTGCCATAGTAATTGACCGTTTATGTCTGTCATGAGCGCTGAAGGGATGGGTGGTGGTATATGTGTCATCTCTGTTTTGAGCTGGGATTTCTTCAGAGCCTGGAAAGCAGAACTTGGGCCCTGGCTCAGGGCTCCCTGTTCTAATGGGACCTGGGGTGAGACCCTGCCCATATCAGAGGGGGAAATGGAGGGGGTCTCAGGACTAAGTTGAAATGGCAGTTTGTGGCAAGCACCCATGTGTCCCCCATACTCACCTTTGGCTCTTTGGCACCTGCTTGATTAGCTTCATGCTGGACACTGAGCACTGTGGACACATTAGGTCTTGCCCCACCCTGTGGGAGCCCCCAGCCTGTCTGTGGACATGGCAACAGATGGAGAAAGGGGTGACTATCATAGTGATGAATAGCAGGGCAACAAGAGGGGTATCTGGAAGGCGGAGTGGGGGTGATGGTGATTCAAGGCCCAGGCAAGAAAAACCCCAGCGAACATGGTCGTTCTTCACCACAGCCGCGCCAGCACTGTTACCACCTCTTGGAAACCACTCTCACCCCGGTGTCGAGTGGCCTTTGCAACTGAGCAAGGCTGCCCTCCTGCCACTACTAGCTGCCCCAGGCTGGGGCTTCTTGGGGTTTTGATGTGTTTCTCAGCCGTTGGAATGAGTCTCTACACATGAAGTATGAATTCTTCCCATGTCTATCTGCCTGCTGCAAGTCTTTGTCAGTCTTTTCATTTTTGTTTGTAATGGTTTTCATGTCCACAAATTTTTGTGGTGAAACCTGCTGAATTTTCTCCTCTTTTACTCATTTTATTGTTCCACGGATTGTCCTAGCACAGAGCCAGATCCATACACATCAATCTGTTCTTGTAGGTATTTCTAGTTTAGTGTTTATACTCAACATTTCATCCATCTAGAATTTATTTTGACATAAATGTGAGATGAGGATTTGACTTTGTTTATATAGTTGTATCTGAACTATTTATATCTTGACTAATATTTTCTATCACCAGAAATTGGGAATATTGCGTAATGCGTCCTTGGCTTTGCGCTTGCGGCAGGTGCCCAGCCCTTGGACAGCACCCATTCATTCATTAAAAAGATTAGGTCAGGGCCATCTTTGATCAGCCTTTGTTCTTAAAAGCTGGTCGTTCTGCGTGTTCACGGGGACACTTTTTGAGTAACGTGTCAGGTCCCTCCTCCCTCTGTGGACTCACCTTAGGCTCGTGCTGTCTGGAGCCCAATGGCCCTCCCTGTATGGGTTTGTGTCAAGTGCTGGCCCGTGCACGTCCTGCCCTGTTTTCCCTGTGTCTTGGGCACATGGTCCTTTTGAGCATCCTTCATTACTGAGAACAGGTCCCCACTATGGTGGGGCCCCCTCAGAAATCCCCAAAGTAACCCGGGCCCATTTATGGGCATCCAGCCTTTGAATGCTGTGTGCCGCCTATGACCAGGGCCAGCCCCTGAGCCACCTTGCAGGGAGGGGCATGGGTTTCCTGATGACAACATTCGTGGGCTCTCACATGTGGTGTCCCTTGCCCAAGCGGCTTTCTCATGCTACGGGGAGTAAACTGGCCTCTTCCTCAAAGGTCACGGGCTTCACACCCTCACGACCCCAGGGGAGGCACCACTAGGCCAGGTACTCACACATGTCCTGTTTGTATCTCAGCCTCTGGAGCTGGTAGATGAGTGGTGGCCGGCCAGTTTGCCTGCCACGCAAGGATCTTGCCCACATGGTTGGAGAGCCTGGTGCAGGCCGGCCAGCTGTTCTTTCTTCTGTGGGCTACTCGAAGCCAGGCATCCAGGGGCCTCTGTGATTGGCCTCTTCCCCAGGTGGGCTCAACATGAGAAGTAGGAGCCAAGACCATGGCCCCCAGGGAAGCCCCAAGAGCCTCCTCACCCCCAGAACCCATGCTTCTCATAAGGGGTAGGAGGAAGAACACCTACACAGCAGGACTTGGGTTCAGACACCGACTCTCACCACCCGCCACAGTCCTCATGAAGGGCTCCATGCTGGCCACTGCAGTTATGGCATGAGTGTCATGCCAGCTTCCCTCGCTCAGGATAATTCATGGCTGGTGGCATGGACAATGCAGCGGGGCCAGCCTGGTGAGGCCAGCCATGCTCTGCCCACAGGTGCTCCTGGGCTGTCTCTGCCAGCCCACAGTGGCTGTGTTGGTGTCTTTACCCTGGCCCATCACCCCTCCCAGAGCATGCCCTGCTTCTCTGCTCTGTTCTCATGGCCTCCTTGGGCCTCTCACTGTCACTGTGGCCAGAGTCAACTTTGGGCTGTTCCTGGACTCTCCGCTTTGTTGCCCTGCTTGGACTGTCCTCTGGGGAGCTGCCCATGAAACCCCTGCACTGTCATGCTGCGGAGAGGCCACCCTTTCCCCAGCCCTGCTACCCCTGTTCCAACATGACCCTCAGGGCACCTAGAGTTGACAGCTCAAGGGTGTGAGCTGAGTCCTGTGCTACAGGGGCATCCCCCACTACATCTCTGATTGGGGAACCTGAGGTCCCGGGTTTTCTCACCCACAGGGAAGGCCTCCCAGTGTCCTGATTGAGGAGCCAGGGGCACCCCATCCCCACGGCGCATCTTGCCAGGTGGATATTTGATGACTTTGGTATTTCAAATATGCCTTTAGTTAAAATTTTTCTTTTCAAAATATTTCACTCTCCTGAAATCCTAATTAGGCCATTCATTCGTTTGAATGCACTTGCTGCTCTCTGCATTTTATGAGATAATAAGGCTGCAGAGATGTTGCCAACAGTGTCCTCCTGGGGGCCTTTGCTCTGTGCCCTGGAGGGAGATGCTGGCTCCCCTGTGGCCTTTCCTGGCCTGTGGGATCTGAGCCCCAATGCCTTGGGAGGGCACCAAGTGTACAGATGGGAAACTGAGGCCTGAGCCACCAAAGAGTCTGAGGATGACATAGGTGAAGAGGTCTCACACCCTTCACAAAGCAGTATCTTCTGTCACCTCCTGTTACCCCAGGCCTGGGTCAAGGCCATAGACTCAGTGATGTGCCTCCTAAATCCAGCTGGACCAGGCTCCCCTGAGGAGCTGAGAGCCAGGAAGAGGCCATAGGACTGACCCACAGACACTAAGTGACAGTGGCACCAGAGTCCTCAGTTTTGCCTTAAAAAAATTATAAAGCAATATGTGCTTGCTTATAGAAAACGTAGGGGAGCAAAACCAGAAAAGAAGGGAAAAGAAATCATGCCTGGCCCAGGCTGTCCTTCCCAGGTTTCTGGGGTGATGGTTTCTGCTGTTCAAGTTTAAGCTGCTGGGGTTGTGATGCCACCCCTACCTTCTCTCACCACCACCTTTCCCATTGATGCTTCATGAACACAGGAGGGTGGGTGCAGGGCCACGCAGGGCAGGAACCAGCCGGGGGCCTCCCACATGCTACCCACTTGTGTAAGGCCTGCTACTCCTCTCCCTTGACCCACCTGGCCCTTCCCCCTTGGGCCTCTGCACTTCCCCAGACAGGCCAGCCCCTGGCCCCTCTCTCTGGGATTTGTACAGCAGCTGCTGCAGCTAAGAACTCAGGAAACATTCCACCGTGGACACTAAGGCTATTTGCACTTCTGCACCATCAGGGTCACTGTCATAAGCATCTCGTACCCAGAGCTGTTTTCCTGTATTTAAACAACTTGAGTTTGACCTTGAGGTTCAGGTAGGGCTGTGTGCATTCTTGTGCTGGGGGCAGGGCCTTAGGGATTTTAAGACTAGAACAAGGCCTGAAAGAGCAGCCTAATGGGAGCCTAAGACAGACCCCAGGATGGGGGTAAGACAGGATCATTGCTACCCAGAAAGGCAGATGACCGCAGAGTAGGCAGAGCCATGGCCAGGACCCAGCTTGGGACCACCTCCTCCCAGCTAGACCTGCCACGCCCCCTGCCCACCACAGCCCCAGTCCCAGCTGGGGACAGATACTTGGGTGAGACCAAGACACGTTTCCTCTTGGGCCTTCCAGCATGGGGGCAAAGAATTATGATGGGAAAACTGAGGCTGGAGGTATGGGGAGTGGGGGTTGGAGCTGCTCCCATGTGGAAGGCCACTGGCCGGTCCCTTCTCTACACAACCCTGCCCCAACCTATGGAATAGAACTTTGTAGAAAACTAATGAAGTACAGCGATGGAGATTGCTCTGGGCCTTCCTCCTTCTCTGTCTCTCTCTGTCTGTCTATCAAAAACAATAAAAATAAATCAAAAAAAGAAAATCCAGGATGCCAGGATGTCTCAATAGATTAAGTGCTCGCCTTATAGCCCTGGGGTCCAAAGATTAAATCCTGACCCATATGCTGAACTGGGGTGTACTTCCCATGTGGGAGGCCCCCAGTTCACTTCTCACTGGGGTGAGCTTCCCATGTGGGAGGCCCTCAGTTCAGCCCCCAGCTCACAGGAGGTACACCTGCAGCACCCGGTTTAGGTGACCAGGAAGACGACACTACTAAACCTCACAGAGCACCTACTACATAGGCCACCTAAGACTGGAAGACATAGCAGATCTACCTAATACATAGAAACAAACACAGAGAGCCAGCCCAAATAAGGAAACAAATATGTCCCCCGAAGAAGAACTGGAGAAAACTCCAAAAAGAGAACTAATGAAATGGAGGCAAGCAACCTACCAGATATGAAGTTCAAAACAGTGGTTATAAGGATGCTCCATGATCACAGCAAGAACTTCAATACAGAGATAGGAAACAAAAGTGGAGGGAGCTCCCATAAGACTGTCAGCTGATTTCTCAACAGAAACTATGCAGGCCAGAAGAGATTAGCACAAAATATTTGAAGTCATGAAAAGGAAGGACCTATAACAGATTTCTCTGCCCAGTAAGGCTATCATTTAAAATTGAAGGTGAGTTAAAAATCTTCCCAAACAAGAAAAAGCTAAAGGAGTTCATCACCACCAGACCAGTGTTATAAGAAATGTTGAAAGGACTTCTTTAAGAAGGAGAAAAAAACAAATAAAATAGAATGGCAATCACTATGTATCCATCAATAATCACTTTAAATGTAAATGGATTAAATTCTCCAATCAAAACATAGGATAGCTGAATGGCTAAGCAAATAAGACCCATACATATGCTGTCTACAAAAGACCCACTTCAGATCAAAAGACACACATAGACTGTAAGTAAACAAATGGAAGACATTTT
>PVKE010000080.1:78638-224463 GCA_004027555.1 Craseonycteris thonglongyai | reverse complement strand
CACTGTGGGGATGAGGTGAGACTATTTGGGGGACACCGTGGGGATGAGGTGAGACTTTTTGGGGGACATCGTGGAGTGAGGTGAGACTATTTGGGGGGGATGCTGTGGGGTGAGGTGAGACTATTGGGGGGATGCTGTGGGGGTGGAGAGAGCTACGTGAGGTGGGCAGCCCCCCAGGGCAGACATGTGAGGACAGCCCCACAAGAAAGCGTTTGTTCCTGGAGGACACCCCAGGCTGAGTGACCACCAGCCAGCAGCCCACCCACCAGCTGACCACACTGCTGTCACTGTGCCCACAGGACCCTGCGAGAGGCAGTGAGATCGTGGCAAAGGCTGGCTACTTTGGGTGAGGGGGCTGGAGTGTGACCTCGACCAAGTTCGCACACGCACCTGCAGACCTGCCTTAGGAGGGCAGCCTGCTGGCTCCACAGCTCACACAGGCCATGGCCGCAGGGCACCTCAGCCCGGCCGGCCTCCTAGACACACTACTGCCCAGAGCGTCCTCACTGAGGACTGGGACCAGCAACGCTGCAGTCACTCCTGCCGACCTGCGGGCACGCCCTCCAAGCCTGCTCTGATCTGCAGGCTCCACCTTCTGCCCCCACATCCTACTCCACTGGGGCTCCACCTTCTGCCCCGCGTCCCACCCCACCGGGGCTCCACCTTCTGCCCCGCATCCCACCCCACCGGGGTTTTCCCCTGCTCTGGTCACTAGTCCTCGAGAAGCCAAGAGCCCCCTCCCAGCCCTGGGGCCACGCCACCAGGGAGACAAGGGAACAGTCATGTCACTGTCCTCCCAGATGCCTTCCGAGAGAGCCAGGCTCCCCACGCCTCCCAGTCCCAGCTTGCAAGCTGCCTGCTGCCTGCTCCCACCGATGGTGCCAATCTAACAGCTCAGAGGACCACCCAGTCACGCCAGCCTTTCCCTCCCCAGGCCCCGAGTCACAGGTCTTGGTCACGGTGGCTGGACAGACCTCAGATCTTGTACAGAAAACTGGGGACATAGTCAAACCTGAGCAGAGGGTGGCTGGCCCCAGGGGACTCCTGCAGGCAGTGCATCGTCAGCAGCTCAGCCAGGTACCGGACCACCCTGACGTCTTCGTTCACGAGGCCCAGGTTCAGCCTCAGGAAGCTGGCCTGCCGGCTGGCCACCACCTCCTCAGTGTCCCTGTCGTGGGCGGGCAGGTGCAGGTGGTGGCAGAAGGCGTAGAGGAAGGCCTTGGAGCAGAGCTGGGCCAGGATGCTCTGCACGTGCAGGTAGTAGGTGCTGCCCCGCCTGATCTGGGTGCGGTGGTCCGCCAGCCGTGGCACGAGGGTGCCCCGGTACAGGGGGCAGCGCAGGGTCTTGTGGTCCAGGTCCAGGATGCTCGCGTAGCGGCTGTAGCGGCTCAGAGCGTGGAGCGTGCCCGTACCAGCAGGGGATGCCGATCTGAAACACACAGGCCGAGGTCAGGGGGAAGGGCGAGGGCAGGAAGGGGAAGGCCGCATGGAGTGTGGCTTCCTGTCGCTGTCTGGTCATCGGGGTATTCAGAGGGCCCTTCCCACCTCATGACCAAGTTTAAGTTCGCGTGGCCCACGAGGCCCTGCACAGCCTGCTTCTGGTGACCTCTGGGGCCACACGAGTTACTTCCCCAGTGACTCTCCCCTGTGGCCTCAGAGCCATGGGCCTATCTGCTCCCCTCCCTCTGTGCCCGCTGATGCCAGCTTAACACTGACCTGGCCGCCCCTCACCCAGTGTTCTTGCTACGGGATCTCGGCCAAGCTCCTCAGCCTTTCTGAACCTCATCTGCAGGACAGAGATCACAGTTCCTGCCTCACGGGTCACAGTGGGGACAAAATGTCGTGCTTGGGAGGGTGCCTGGCCCGACCACCGCCAGCCTGGCACTAGCCACTTGTGGCAACAGCCGTCTGTCTCCTTGTCTTGCCCACTGGACAAGTTTCTGCAGACCCAGGGCTGTCCCTAGTGTAGCCTCCTACCCTGTACCTGGCATGCTACGGGGCAGGTGGGTTGCTCAGTGAAGGCAGACGGCCCAAGGGGTCGGTCCCAGTAAGCTGCTCCTTAAAACCCTTGTGCACACCAGGTTTTCCAGGGGAGCTGGGGTCACCCTCCGGGCCTGGGATCTGGGGCTGTCGGGCCGGAGCTGGCGTGAGGGAAGGCCCGGCAGGCACTCCCACGTGGGCGCAGCCATGGCCCATCCCACAGCAGCTCTCATTCCCACAGGTCTCGCATTTGGGGGGTGCTGCTTCAGGCTCCGGGGTCCAGCGGGGAGGTCACACGAGGTCCTTGCCACCTGGCTGCCCCCTCACCATCTGAGGGGTGTCAGAGGGGCAGTCACGCTGCCAGGTGGGCGGGCCCCCAACCTGCGCCATCCCTCGGCAGGCCAATCAGCTCCCTCTGCAGATGGAAGCAGCCTCGAGCCCCCAGTGCCAACAGCGTAGGCTGCAGTGACTGCCAAGGCCACGCTGGCCCTGTCACGGGACGCACTGGAGCTGCTGACTCACCCACGGTTCTGGCACTGGGCACAGGGGCTGGCACACAGCCCTCACCAAGGTCTGGCCAATGATTGGTTCAGTGACCCAACCCTCCCATTGTCCCAGGAGGGAACAAAGGCTCACATGGTGGGGTAATCAGGGGTAGGGAGTCAGGCCAGGGAGCACGCAGGTGCCAGGCCCCACGCAGTCTGCAGCCACCCACAGCAACATGGCCAGCAGCCCAGGCCCAGACCCCTCACAGGGCACCGAGGTGGGCACTTGGCAGAGGGGAGCCTCTTTGCCATTGTGGCACATTCTAAGGAGGAAGGTTTAGGGAAAGCCTCTGGAAAGGGCAAGACCATCCTGACCCTGGGGCTCGATAAGCCAAACAACCCCCCCCAGACTGATGTGCGATTCAGGGTCTCCTCTGAGGTCAAGTCAAAGGTCAAGGGATTGAGGTGAGAAGATCTGGTTGGAGAAGTGTGTGCATGTGCTTGTGTTTGAAGGAAACCAACCCATCCGTGTACCAAGCAAGAATGAAGCACAACACAATCCCCACACAGCCTTGCCCTTCCTGGGACGGAATGGTGAGACCAGGCTCGCAGAGGTGGCACCCGCAGAGGTCAGAGGTGAGGGTCCTGGGAGGAAGGACGAAGCCCGCTGGTGCCCGGGTGAACTGGACAGTCCTATGCTGTCCTGGGAGCAGGCCTGCCCAGCATGGCACGCCAAGTCCCCAAGTACGTGTCACTCTTCCCCCGAGGCACCCCACCTTCCAGGTCACATACAGCAGCCCCTGCCAGCGCTCTCGTCTCCCTGCAGGGCGAGGCCTGGCCACCCAGTACCCCTCTGCTAGGCTACACACTCCTCTGGGCACTCAGGTGCCCGTGCGAGACCCGGGCACGGCCTGAGGCAGATGCTCAGCAAGCCAGCCATGAAGGGACCCGGAAGTAGCCCCACCTGGACCAGCACTGTGACCCGGGGGACAGCCTAATACAGCCAGGACTTCTGAAGGAGAAGTGGACACAGGCAGACACACGATGGGGACCCACATAGAGGGGAAGTCAGGAAGCTAGTGGCCGGCGGCAGCCCCCTCTGCCCTTCCTGCGTGACCCGGGGAACAGTGTCCGCATCAGCAGGACTCCAAGCGTCACCTAGCTCAACACAATGAGCACAGCGGGGTGCAGGGAGGGCTGGAGGGGACAGAACGCGGTGCATACACTGAGGGGCGGCACCCTCGCACCCGCCAGCTTGTCAAGCAGCATTTGGAAAAACAGAAAGAATGTTCTAAAGCAGGAGTGAGGGACACCAGGAGATGAACAGAAAGCACGCGGGAGCCGGCTTTGCGTTTCCTTCTTACGAGGACAGTGGCCGAGTGCCGCTGGGGCCCGGCTGCCCTGGCCTATGACCACCACAGGCAGCTCTCTCCTGTCCCTTGCCCCCTAGGGTCACTCAGAGTCAGCAAGGACTTGAGACAGAGAGGTCCCTTCTCCCCCACTCCCTGCTGTCCAACAGGGCAAGTCCAGGTCTGACCCCAGGCCAGCTGAATCCTTCCGACTCAGTGGGGCGCTGACCAGGGTTGGGGGCCACTTAGGAACTGCTCCCTCCCCCAGTCGTGTGACAGACAAGGACAGGGCACGAACTGCCAGAAGGGACGCGTGGGTCCGGGGCCCAGCGGGGAGCCAGGCCTCCTGATTCGAAGGGTCCACCATGCCCACTTGTCAAAGCCTCATTTCTGATGGGACAGGGCCCTCCCCACCCCTCCCCGCCCCTCCCCTGCCCCTGTGAGCAATTACCTTTGCAGGCCGATCAGCTTCCACTTCTGAAAATCTAGGATGTGCAGTGGGGAGGAGGCCCAGTGTTTCACGGGTTTGCCGAAGCGGCTGTAGCTGGGGACGAAGATGGACAGTGCGGTCACAAGCTTCCTGACGACGGTCTCGTCCTCCCCCAGGACCAGGAGAGTCCTCCCGCTGAGCAGCGAGTAGATGGCTGGGTGGGCAAACGGGTACTGGCGGATGAATTTTAAGGCATTCTGGCCGGCCCTCTTCCTGAGCCGCTCCGAAGAGGGGTCAGCGGGATGGGCAGAGGGGGTCCCGTCGGAGCCGGTGGAGGCCACGCTGCTCACGTAGCTGGTGGTGTCCGAGTAGCCATCCAGGTTGGTCTTGCTGACTTCCCGGCTGGCCGGCAGGCGGCCCGGGTCCAGCTCATAAGCAGGGACGCCTTCGGAGCTGTCATCTCGGGAAGGAGGGCTGGCGTTCTCCCCTGCCAGGTCCCCGCGGAACCCTGGGTCCCTCTGCCTGTAGCGCTGAGGCGGGGTGCTCACCACCCCACGCTCGTCGGAGAGTGCATGGGCTGGAGTGGGGAGCGGCACCCGCAGACGGCCACGCTCCTGCCCGATGCAGCAGGAGTCTGTCTGCGACAGGGTGTGTTCCAAGCTGCCGTCCTCCGCTTCCCCGGGCTCCGGCAGGCTGATGCTGACCTGGAAGTGGATGGCTCCCTCACTGTCATCGACGTAAGACTCTTCTTCATTAATGGCACTTGGGTAGCTGGCCTTAAAGTCCTCAGGGATGAGGGCCTCAGAGGGGCAGGTGCTGAGGACCTCAATGCTGTCCTCGCTGATGGTCCTGTGGCTGGTCGCTTTGCTCCGAACCACCTGGGGGCTCAGGGACGCCGTGAGGCTGGCCTGGCTGTCAGACTTAGACAGCGCGGAGGTGGGCTTCTCTGTGCCCAGAACCTCAATGCTTTCACCACTGCTGATGCTCCCTTTCATGTCCATGTCCAGATAGTCCAAGTTCTCCTGGGGCTCAAAACCGCTCAGTTCTGGCACCTCCACTTCCTTGTACTCCTCATCTCCCAGGTCCTGCTCCATCTTGATCAGCACCGACTCCACACTGGACTTGTAAGAGTCGATGCTAACGAACACTTGGGGAATCGGACTCTCTCCCAGAGACCCAGAAGGTGGCCCGTCCTGACCAGGCTTCGGGGCCGGGCTTCCCGGTTTCTCCACCACGAGCTCCTTGGCCTCTGTGAAGTCCTCGAAGAGGAAGTTGGTGATCTGCTGCTGCTTTAGCAGTGCCCGGTCGATCTGGCGGGTCAGGAGATAGCACAGGTCTCCTCGGAACATGTGCTCGATGTGGCCGAGCTGAGCCAGGGTCTGGGTGAAGTACTCAGTGTCACAGAGCTCTTCGAGGGTCTTCAACTTCTTGTCAAAACACTTGGTGGACTTTGCTTTGATGAGTTTGGGGGTGTAGGCGGGTCTGCAGGTGTAAAGGTCTGTGTTAGCACACTCGTCAGGGTTCGAGGTCGCCGCTGCCTGGTCAGGCTGACCCTGGGCCTGCGCCATCTCCCTGGGAGGCAAATCGGACTCCCTCGACTTCCGGTGAGGGTAGGAGCGAATCTGCCTCAGCAGGTCTTGGTGTTCGATGATGGATTTCTCGACACTGGCCAACTCGTTGGCTTTCTCGATGGCCTGAGAGGAGTAGAAGCCTTTGTCGTTGGCTTTCTTCTGGATCTCTGTCTCCGTGTGCAGCACGGTCCGGGTGTAGGCCAAGTCTTTCAGTTTCTTCTCGAGCTCCGCAGCGAAGGCCTTCCGGTTGCCTGTCTTCAGGCACTCAGAAGCTCTGGAGAATTCGGTGGAAAGTTCCTGGAACTGCTGCATGATTTTGTGCTGGTCTGCCGAGATGTATGCCATGCAGAAGGGTCTCACGAAGCCGCGGGCCTCCAGGTCGTACAGGGTCAGGTGGTGCACGTAGGCAAAGGCCCCCTCCTTGGAGTCCCCCAGCACCACCTTGGAGTCCTCCACGAAGTTCAGCTTGGGGTAGGCCGAGCCTGGGGGGTGGCCCACGAAAGAAGCCTGGTAATCCACAGACATGATCCGCAAGGAGAAGTAATTGAGGTCGAAGGCGCCGAACACTTTGGCGTCGTTAGGAATGGTCAGCAAGGGCTGGGGCCCCACCTGCTCCGAGAACTCGGAGATGAGGAGAAAGTCCCGGGAGAACTTGGCTCCGGACAGCGTGGACCACGGGTTCGCTCCCTGGCTGGCGAAGGGGAAGAGGGGCACCGAGTACTCCTCGGGCAGGGCTGGCTCATGGTAAGGCTCCTCCTCGTACTCGTCCTCTCTGGTGAAAGCCACCACGTCAGGGGCGCTGATCATAGTTCCAGGTGTACGGAGCGGGCATGGAGAGGCCCGGGCTGATCACCGCGGGGCAAGGCCGGGCCCCTGGAAGAGGAAGCCAAGGCCCTGCGGCCTTCCGGGAGCCCTCGCGGGTGCTGGGCCGCCGCGCACACTCCCGGGAGCCGCCGCGGCCCCTCAGCGATGCGGCGCCTCCAGGGTCCTCGGAGGCCGCGCTCCTCCTCCGCCTCCGGCCGACGCACCACACCTGCGGCGAGACCGCCGGGGCTGCCCCGAAGCCACCGTGACAACAGCCGACAGCCCCGGCCCCGAACGCAAACCTGACGCGGGGCTACGGGCCGCCGCAGAGACCAGCCGCCCCTACGACCTCGAAGGCAGAAACCCTCGCGGCTCCTGGGACGCCACAACCTGGAGCCAACTACGGCGGCGCCGCCATTTTAGCGTCACATGACTCGCGGCATCGGCTTCACGCAACCCGGAAGCGCCAGGGAAGACTTCTCCGCGGGCGGGGGGGGGGGGGGGGGGGGGGGGGGGGGGGGGGGGGGGGGGGGGGGGGGGGGGGAAGAAAAAGATTCAGCGAGAGGGGGAGAGAGGCTCGTACGCGACCCGAGAGCGGCCTCTCCCAAGGGCGAATCGATTAAGGGAAGGAAGTGGGAAGTGAGGCGGGTGGGAGGGGAGCAGAAACGTGCGGGGATGAAGGAAAGGGGTCTCCAGGGGCGCGTGCGGAGCATTGTGGGAGTTGTAGTTCGCGCCGCGGAGGCCTCGCTCCTGGAGGAAGTGGCGCGAGGAGGCGGGCGGAAGCGGGACGCCGATGGGGCGGGACTTCCGGTCGGGGCGGGACTTCCGGTCGAGGCTGGGTGGCCGCTGCTCCGAAGCCTTGCGGGACGGTGTGAGGTGATCGCAAGGCGGGCGGCCCCCGGAGGCTCTAGTTCCCCTCGGGTGGGCGTCGGGAGTCCCTCGCCCGCGGCTTCCCCAGTATGCGCGGGCCCTCGGGATGATCGTCCCGGTCGCCCGCGGCGCTCTCCGATGGCTGCATCGGCCCGGAGGCGGGACCTTGTCGCCCTCCGCCATGGAGGTGGCTTTCCGGGGCGTGCGGAAGGTCCTCTGTGTGGCGGAGAAGAATGACGCCGCCAAGGGCATCGCCGACTTGCTGTCCAACGGCCGAGTGAGGCGGGTAAGGAGGCGCGTCTCCGACTCGCTGTTCTTGGGGGGCGCCCGGGACCCGAGACGAAGGCGACGTCGCCCGCTTCGGGGGCTTCACCGTCTCGCCCGGACCCCCCTTGCCACGGCCTCCTAAACCTTCGCCTTGGAGCGACGGGACGTTTTAAAATAACAGTTTGAGAGACGTTTCACTCATTGGCCGTCGTTCTCTTTCAAGATGGTTTTGACTCTTTGGGGCCCCTTGCAGTGAACTTGGGGATCCGCTTTTCTATTTCTGCGAAAAAAGGAGACTTGGGGATGCTTGGTCTTCCACTGTATGAACTCGGATTTGTCTTTTCCACTTATTTAAGACTTAAAAATTTTTTTACAGCAGTGTGTTGTAGTGTTCGCTGTGGTTTTGATGCTGTAACGAATGGAATTGTTTTCTTAATTTCCTGTTCAGACTGCTCATTGCTACCGTTTTGTGTGTGTGTGTCGCTCTCATATCCTGCAACTTTGCTGAATCTGTTTATTCGTACTCCTGGTTCATGGCTTCTTTAAGATTTCTTTCGACCTATAAGATCGTGTAGTCTGAATAGAGATAGTTCTTCCTGTCTGATTTGGATGTTTTTGATTTCTTTTTCTTGCCTAATTGCTTTGGCTACAGTCTAGTAACCTTGGATAGCAATGGCTGAAAATGAACAGCATTGTCTTGTTCCTCACCTTAGAGGGAAAGCTTTTGTTCTTCTACCACTGAGTATGATGTTAGCCGTGGGGTTTCTGATAAGAGCCTGAAAATCAAATGGTAAATATGCATCAAATGTCGTAATTCCTACCTTAAAAGACTTAAATTCTGGGGAAGCCAGGATGGCTCAGTGGGTTAAGAACTCACTTTGCGGCCCCAGGGACCGAGAATGGAATCCCGGCCCTGGCCTGTGCGGACCCATATGCTGAACTGGGGAGTGCCCCCAGTTCAGTTCTCACCAGGGTGAAGACCCCGGCCCAGTTCCTGCCCTGTGCAGTCCCACCCACCTGTGGAATGAAACTATGTGGAAAAACCGATGATGTGCAACTGTGGAGACTATTCTGGGCCCTCCCTCCCCCTTCCCTCCTTCTCTCTGTCTCTGTATCTCTCTCTCTCTCAAAAAACAATAAAAATAAATCTAAAAAGACTTAAATTCTGATAGAGGTGCTAAACTAAGACATATAGACACACAGCACACACAAAGTCAAATGATCATTGCGCTTTACAGCAGCGAGGCCAACAGGATGTAGGGAAGAGCATAAAGAATATAGTCACTAATGTTGTAATAGCTATGTATGGCATCAGACGGGCACCAGGTTTATCAGGGTGATAGGTGGGAGGGGGGTTGGGGAAACGGTGAAAAAGCTGAAGGGGTTAAGTACAAATTGGTAGTTGCAGCATAGTCATGGGCATGTATAGTACAGCAGAGGGAATCATGTCACTCATATGGTGGTAGCTGTGTGTAGTGCCAGGTGGATACTAGGGGAGTCACTTCTTGAACGATATCAGTGTCTAACCACTATGCTGTACACCTGAAATTTTAAAAGGGAGGAGAAAGGTGAAGGGGAATAAGAGGTCCAAGTTTCCAGGTATAAAAGAAGTCAGTCGTGGGGATGTAACGTATAGCGTGAGGAATATAGTCAGTAATATTGCGACAGTGTTGTAAGTTGTCAGATGGTCGCTGGATTTATCACAGTGATTATGCCTTTAGGCATATACATGTTGAACGGCTATGGTGTACACCTGAAACTGATATAATACTGTGTGTTAGCTATATTTTAATAAAAATAGTAAACTGAGGTTCAGAAAGGTGGATGATTTGCCTACGGTCACCAGTTTATTGGTGCAATTGTAAGTACAGGAGAAATGGAGGGAGGGGTGATAAAATCAAGAGAGTTATACCCTTAGTCCTTTCTCTACTGTCACTAACTTGTCACGTGACCTTAGACAAGTCATGTCTGTAAAAAGACGTTGTATTTGATGATGTCGGGGTTACCACTTAATAAACGGTATTAGTAATTTAGCTTAGTTTTTATCTATAGGACACTTGCATTTTAATATTCCCACTTAGCAGGGTTTTTGCTGGGTCTTTGTGCTGAGGAATCTTTTTTGTGAAATTTATGTATTTTCTTTGTTTTTGTTTTGTAGAGGGAAGGACTTTCTAAATTCAACAAGATTTATGAATTTGATTATCATCTGTATGGCCAGGTGGGTATTACGGTTTTGCACCAAGCAACTGAGTGGTTTCAGTCCTGTGTGCCGCTATGGTGTGTGTTCCTTGGGTTTTTAGTTTTGGCTAAAAAGAGCAACTGTTTACTACAAGTCCTCCCTAAATAGCTTGTACTTGAGAGTGATTTAATCAAGAAGATTGGCCAGGTCATTGTAAAGTATGTCGCTGTCTTTTAAAACTTTTGTTATGACCTAAAGATTCCTGGTCACAGGCAATCATTTTATAATTTATAAGGAAGTTTTTTAAATAAAACGTGGTCCCATCTCAGCTCTTTAGAACAAGAGAAGCTCATGTATGATAGTTTGAGGAAATTTTAAGTGCTGCAGAGAGCATCATGGTACCAGCATTAGAATGGTGATTGTATTACCATGGCTTTTGACTTCTGAGAGCTGTGTTTATGCTTCTTGCCAGTCGGCTGGTTTTTGCTTTGTTTTTTGTAAACTGTGTTTGTAGAGCTGTTTGAGGTGCACAGTACAACTGGGGGGGCGGGCACACAGTTTCTACAGATGCTCCGTCCTCACACACATGGCCTCTCCCGCTAGCAGCACCCGTCACCACGGTGACAGGTGAACCTGCCTACGTCATAACCCCCAGCGTCCATTCTTTTATTAGGATTCACCCCATGCTGTACTGAAAACGTATATATAAACACGTGCCCACCATTATAATACAGAGTATTTTGACCACCCTAAAGCCCTCTGTGCTCCGTCCGGCTGGTCATTCCTCCCCTGCAACTACCACTTGTTTTTCTCTAATGGAAGTTTCTCCCTTTTATGTGAATGATTTGACAAGATACTGTACTTGCTAAAAGTCTCACTTGAATTTTGTCACCATCCAGAATGTTACCATGGTAATGACTTCAGTTTCTGGACATCTGCTGGCTCATGATTTCCAGATGCAGTTTCGCAAATGGTCAGTACAGTTCCTGGGGGTGGGGCGTTCAGATTAGTACAGTCCGTTGTAAAAACTTACAGGAACTTGGAGGCCTGTGAGTCTCACTGCGCAACTACAGTGCTGAGGGGACCGAGTCCGTTCAGGCCTCTGTTACAAGGCACCACGTAGGCCGGTGGGTTTCAGACAAATCCTCCCAGTTCTGGAGGCTGGAGGTAGGAGTTGAAAGCACCAGGATGGTTGTTGCTAGAGGCCCTCCTCCCAGGCACTGGCTGCTGACCTCTCACGTCGTGCTCCCTTTAGAGGGTCTAGAGAGCTCTGTGGGGGTCTCTTATAAGCACATGAACCCCATTCACGAGGCTCCACCCCCATCACCAAACTTCCTAAGGCCCCACCTTCTAACAGCATCACTTTGGTGTTAGGATTCCCGTGGGTGAGTTCTGGGGGGAGACACAGACCATGGGGACCATAGCAGTGACCTAGGATTAACCAACACCTTGTGGATTTTTACCATCTGTTTAGAATAAACATCTACGTTCAGTTGTGTTCCCCCAAATAGGACTTCTTCATGCAGTCCTGGGATTGCGTTTCTCCTGTTGCAGACATGCGTGAGGGGTTATACTTTCCTCTCGCAGCTTCTGTGAGCCCTTGTGGGAGGTGGGAGGAGGGAGGAGCCTCCTGCAGAGGGTTGCAGCCTTGCTCGGCTCCGCTGGCATTTCCGTGTGGGGCTCGGGAGGGCCCAGGAGCGAGCTTTCCCCACTGAGATGGAAGCCGTGCCATCATGTGCTGAGGTGGGCTGCTGTGTGTTTTCTTTCTTTTCTAGGCAGAGCTGCAATCCCCTTGTCCTCTTTGAAGCAGAAATTGAAAAGTACTGCCCGGAGAACTTCGTAGACATCAAGGTAGGCTCTTTTGGAAGACATGGCCCTGGCGTTGAACAACCACACGATAATTGAACGGAGTGGTTTCTGCATTTTGAATGTATTAGAATTTAGAGAGAGGGTTTTCCACCAAACTAAGTATGTACCATGATTATGCAAATTACTCCCACCCATTGTATAGATGAGGCCACTTAAACTATGTAGCCAAGGGGCTGAATGAAGTGAGCCTTTTTATGAACAGTAGTTGTTTAAAGAAACTCTAAGATTTGTTAAGATATTAATTCTAGCTCCCACCCCACCCCTAGTTAGAATGGAGAGACCACAAAGTGCATGTGGTGGTTTGAGAGTAACTTGTGAGCTCTCAGGCAGGCGGGCACCTTGTTAGTTCACTGTGAACTAAACCTTGGGATGAAACTCAATTAGGGAGCTTTTTTTTTGGAGCAGAATATAACCAGAACCCCTAGAGTTATGGGTGCATGTGTTAGAGTTTTAGGTTTCTTTAGGCTATTGTACAATAGTTGTACTAAACCAGGGGTGTCCCACCTTATTGCTTCCCCAGGCCACACTGGAAGAGGAATTATCTTGGGCCACATATAAAATACACTGATGAGCTTTAAAAAAAAAATCTTACAATGTTTTAAGAAAGTTGACACATTCACATTGGGCCATATTCAAAGCCGTCCTGGGCCGCATGTGGGACAAGTGTGTTAAACCCTCAGTCTAGAAGCTGGAGGACTGTAGAACCGGTGAGAGTAGCTGCCTGGTCTCTCACCATGTTGTCATATTTCGAGAACATGATTGACGTTCAGTCAGCTCTGTAGTGTGGAGGTGTAAGGTCAGTGCTCTGCTCTGCTCTTTCCCCACTGGGAACCTCAGAAAACTCTGGAACGAGAGACCCACCAGTGCCAGGCCCTGGTGATCTGGACCGACTGTGACAGAGAAGGTGAAAACATTGGGTTCGAGATCATCCACGTCTGTAAGGCTGGTAAGCAGCGCCCCTTCTGCGTGTCTGTGCTGGGACCATGGAAATCTCTGGCTGTCCCGCACAGGTGTGGGTGTGGCTGCTCCTGAACCTCGTCCGCTCTTCCTCCTGAACCTTCCTCCATCCCGCTGGCCATGTGTCCTGGAACAAGTCACTGAACCCTTGGGGTGTTGGCTTCCTCATCGAATGTCAGGCCAGCCTGGTGCGGTTCCGAGGGCTGCCGAGGACTCGGGGGGCTAACTGGTGACATCGATCCTGTAGCCCAGGGTTTGTGACATGCTACGTCCAAGCAGGTCCTAGCTCAGAACAAGGGCTTGATGTTTTAGAAATTATGTATTGAATGTTTTGGGGGGGGGGGTTAAAGATTTATTTTATTGTTTTTTGAGAGAGAGAGAAGGGGGCGGGCCCAGAGCCGTCTCCATAGCTGTATGTCATTAGTTTTTCAATAGTTTCATTCCACACGGGTGGGTGGGAGTCGTGCAGGTTGGGAACTGGGCTGGGGGCCTCCTGCATGGGGAGTCATATCCCCGAGAGCCAAGGGGCCAAACGGGGGGCCTTCTACATGGAAGCTGTGGTAGGAACTGAACTGGGGGCCCCTCCAAATGGGAAGCACACCACAGTTCAGCATATGGGTTTGCACTGGCTGGGGCCGGGACCCAATCTTGGACCTCAGAGCTGGAAAGCAAATGCTCAACCTGCTGAACCCTCCCGGCATCTCCTACATTGAATGTTTATGGAAGACTGTATATGCCACGCGTAAAGCATGAAGAATAGTCCTAGAATGTTCTGTTTGTTCTGGTTTTTGTTTGTTTTTACTTTCTTTTTTAATTCAGTTTGTTGGGATAACGTTGGGTAATAGCAGGATGCAGTTTTCAGCTGTGCAAGAATTTTTAAAAATCTCTTATTCTCTGCCCAATGCCTGAACGTGAGTAAACAGTTGTGGCAGTGAACCCATGTGGCGCTGATGGGGCGATGACGTCCGTGACGTAGAGGAAGTGGTGTGCACGCTGTGCTCACTTCAGGCTGTGGGGCTGCGGCTTTCCCTGCGTGGTGGTGTGTGTAAGGCTGTCATGATCCCAGGTGTAAACACATGAACTGTCAGGCACTGCGTGTACGTCCTGTGTTGTTCCCGTGACAGGAGATGACATTCCCCCAAAGGACCTTTCAATTAACATTTTCCTTTTCCCTAAAGGTCTGGACCAGGAGGGTTTAGGGGCCGTTATTTCCGATGACGCTGCGTCTGGGGATCCTGGTGGAGGGTCCCTCTCAGACAGCCGCGACCTCCCCAGTAAACGGGGCGCCGCTCTGCTGTGGTTTAAGCGCAGCGGGCCCTGGGTGGCGGGAGGGCGGGAGGCGTGGCGCGGCTGACCTCGGAGGCGCTCTCTGTCCCCCAGTGAAGCCCACCCTGCGGGTTCTGAGAGCCCGCTTTTCTGAGATCACCCCCCGAGCCATCAGGGCGGCCTGCGAAAACCTGACTGAGCCCGACCAGAGAGTGAGCGACGCTGTGGACGTGCGACAGGAGCTGGACCTGCGCATTGGTGAGGCCACGCAGCGGGGCGGGGCGGGGGCGGGGCCCGGGAGCTGGGGGCGGGGCGGGGCAGCTGGGGCGGGGCCCTGGCGCACCTCGGGGCGGGCCTTCACTCGCCGCCCCCCCTGCCCCTCCAGGAGCTGCCTTCACTCGGTTCCAGACGCTACGGCTGCAGAGGATCTTCCCCGAGGTGCTAGCCGAGCAGCTCATCAGCTACGGCAGCTGCCAGTTCCCGACTCTGGGCTTCGTGGTAGAGAGGTTTAAGGCTATTCAGGCTTTTGTGCCGGAAATCTTCCACAAAATTAAAGGTGGGCTGGGAGGTGCCTGCAGCGTGGGACCTCAGCCACCATGCAGTTGCTGAGTCCTGGCCCCGTGTTCCCTTGTTCCTGTCCCCTAGTGACTCACGACCACAGGGATGGCACCGTGGAGTTCAACTGGAAAAGGTATCGCCTCTTCAACCACACAGCTTGTCTCGTCCTCTACCAGCTATGCATGGAGGTGAGAAGGGTTTCACCTCGTAGGGAAACCCTCCCGCGATTGCCCGGCACTGCCCCCAGCGGGGGTGGTCCTGTTCCACTTGCCCCCGAGCTGCAGCTTTCAGTGCATCACTGTTAGGGGCGGTAAGAGCGGAACCCCGTGAAAACAGCGCTGAGGGAAAGGCTCTGGAAGTTTTAGGAAGAACCAGAAATTCTAAGCAATGTGCGCTGAAACGCCTCCCTGAAGCAGTGAGACCCCTGAAACCCCTCCCAGTCATCCGTGATTGATGGGGCAGCTGGACCCGTCTGGCTCAGGCTCGTTGGGCTGGAAGGAGTTTGACAGCATCGGTCCAGCCCCTCTGCCGGTCAGGTGCAGTTGGGAGAGCGGGAACTCACAGACAGTGAGCAGGTCCCTCTTACACAGCAGTGCGTGCCTGGAAGTGACACGAGCGTGAAGTAGGAAGGGGGCTCATGCAGGCCGGGCAGTCGTGTGCGAGGGGCCTCTGTCCCTTTGCACTCTGAGTCTCAAAGCGTGAAACCGGTCTTAAGGTTAGAGTTCTCCAGCTCCCGTGATACAGTTTCTCCGTTTCTCACTCTCGTCCAGAATTAAAAAGCAGGTAGCACTGTGCGCGTGAGGTGGGGGCACTGCTTAGGGGGCGTCAGGCTGCAGCAGGCGGTGAGCTTGCCCCTCGGGGTCTCGGTGTGGGCGGGGGGCGTGGTGATGGTCCTCACGCTGTGGACTGCAGGCGGGCGGTATGTGGCGGCCAGTGACCTGGATGAAGAGCCGGGCTGTTGCAGGAAAGCGGGAGAGGTGCCGCTGCAGTTCATGCAGCCCCCACTTTTCTTGGCTTTCTAGGACCCCTGGGCCACCGTGGTGGAGGTCAATTCTAAGCCAAAGAGCAAGTGGAGGCCTCAGGCTCTGGACACCGTGGTAGGTTCCGGAGGGCTTGTGCCAGCCCCTCACCCTCCTGTTCTCGGGACCAGGCTTGTGCTGTAGGTTTGGCCCAGGGACAAGCAGTCTCACCCTTCACAGGGCCACACAGGAAAGAGCTCGGGAAAAACAAACCCCAAACCGGCCTGCTTGGCCTCGGTGATTTTATTTTATAAATAAATGTGATACAGCTGCTGTGTGTGGGGTTTGGGAAGCAAAAAGAGGAAGAAGATAAATCACCCACCACCTTGCCATCCTCACGTCACCACGGATATAATCTTGGTGTCTTCTCTTCCTTTTCTTTTCATGTGCTTATTTTTTACAGCATTATAATTGGAATAGTCTTTTTCCACCCAGGTCTTTCTTTCATGTTTCTGCACAATCTGTGCAAACACCACGTTAAATGTCTGCTTTACGAGCCTACCCTAGAACAGGACTTAAACCCCATTGGGAACGCCCCTTCTGGGCACTGCTCTGCGGGAAAGTTAGGGTGTGATTCTTGTTGGGCTGCCTGGAGAGGTGGAACCACAGGTGAGGAGGAAGCTCAGGGCTGGGGGCAGTGCGTCTCTACCTGGGTGTGGCAGGTCCTGCGGAAGGGGACTCCAGCAGCAGCATCAGAGTTGTGTTCCTCACGGGTTAAGTGCTTTGATATGCAGCCAGCAGTATTGCCACGGAGGTGGAAGGATGGCTGCTGTCTCCCCGGAGGCCCGGAAGAATGCAGTCAGTACCCAGGGCTCCCCAAGCGCTGGTCTCAGGTTCCTGCAGAAAGCGCAGGCTTGCGGCCGCCTTCCCTGGCCCCCCTTCGGGCTCCGCTTGCGTCGCACACGGTCAAGAGCTGCCAGCTTGGCCTGACTGCCCAGCGGGTTGAAATCTTCCTTGGGCATAGTGTCTCCCGCTGTGACCTCCGCTGAAAGACGGGCCCAGTGGGTGGGAGGGGGTGTGGCTGTGCGGCCCCCTGACTTGTGCTCCAGCCTCGTCTGCCTCTTGCATGGTTACCAGGAGCTTGAGAAGCTGGCGTCCCGGAAGCTGAGAATCAGCGCGAAGGAGACCATGAGGATCGCTGAGAAGCTGTACACGCAAGGGTAACGTCCCACGCTGGGGGTGGCTCGATGCGCCTGTTGGCATGAAGGGTAGATGGAGTGCCAAAGAGACGGCCCGTCTGGGTGTCGGCTAAGCTCTCAAGTACTAGAGTTCTGACCCTGACTGTCCTGATCATGGAAAAGGCCTGGCAGGGTCTTTCCTGAAACCAGAGCCCAGAGAGTAAGTGTGAGCCCCCTGGGGACCCCTCAGCTGCTCGGGGGCCCTGGTGGGCCGGGTGCACCTGCAGGAGCCGTCCTGCTCAGTAGTCACAAGCGTCCCGGTGTTCTCCAGTGACTGGGACCCACGGGGGTGGCAGCCACACGGCACAGCTGCCTGGAGGGCGTGGAAGTGGGGTTATGCAAATAGGCACGTGCTGTGAGTGCAGAGTACATGCTGGGTTTCCAAGACGTGTGTGAAAAAAAGAATAGATGAGCTCCGCATTGCAGTGGCAGACAGGAGAATTCAATTGGCGGGTCCACTTCATAGCGGACGGGCAGCACGTGTCCCTGTGTCTGAAAGCTCACGGGCAGGTGCCAGGGCCGTGGGCTCGTCCTGGGCTCGCTCTTTCCATCTGGCGCTGGAGAGGCCACAGGGCTGTGGGCACGCTGAGCTGCGGTGTGTCCCCACCTGCCGCCTTCCCCTTGTGCTTGGGCCTCCTCCCGTGTCCTGGCGGGAGCGCCTGCTGCCTCTTACCCCAAGGGGGGACACGTCTCAGGCCCTTCCCACTGCAGCCACCAGCCACCAGGTGGCCCTCAGTGGAGGCGGCGGCATCAGACAGGCTATGGCAGGTGTCCCCAGTGTCGCCCGTCAGATTCTGTTGCTCGTAACCGATATCTCGTTCCAGGTACATCAGCTACCCACGAACCGAAACGAACATTTTCCCCCGGGGCCTGGACCTGGCAGCACTGGTGGAGCAGCAGACCCCAGACCCCCGGTGGGGGGCCTTTGCCCGGAGCATCCTGGAGCGGGGTGCCCCCACCCCCCGCAACGGGAGCAAGTCCGACCAAGCCCACCCTCCCATCCACCCCACCAAGTACACCAGCAGCTTGCAGGCAGGTGTCCCTGGCTGCCGGGACCCGGGGACGGTGTGGGGTCAGGAGCCCTCAGTGCCGGGACCCGGGGGTTTGGAAACGCCTCGTCCATTTCCGAAAAGAGGTGTCCGCCAGGACTCTTGTGTTGCCGTCTGCCGCCTGGCTTCCACGGAGGCCTGGTGCGCCCTGCCCCACTGCGGTGGCCCCTCTGCGGCCTGGCCAGTCCCTTTACACCCAGACTGGGCGGCCTGCCCTCCCTGTGCCCACACAGTCCGTCTTTTCCCTTGTCACCTGGACAGTCCCCGTCCTCTCCAGACGGGATCCAGTCCGGTTGCTGTCCCGAATCTCCCACGCCTCTGTCCTGTCATAGTAAAGTTACAACCTGAGCAGTTACAGGGTTTTCTGTGACCACATCCTCAGGAGAGTTAACAGGCTGGGGTAGGAACGTTTCGTGGGCTTTTGGCAGATGGAGCCTCACCAAGTGCCTGATCTGGGAATTGGTGGAAACCCGCCTGAACCATGTGTGTGCGGTTGCCCTGCAGCTGCTGCTCTCCTGTGTGCCTCACAAGGGTGGCCTCGCTCCCCACGCTCCATCTGTGTCCTGCTTGGGCTGCCTCGTGTTAGGAGCACCCGTCCCAGGCTCGCGGGCGGGAAGACACGCTGCCTGTCTCCTGGTTAGGGTTGTTACGCAGGGGGGCGTGCCTGTACGCCCTAGAACAGGCTGTGTGCAGAGCCAGGGGCCGCAAGGCGCCTGGACCCGGGTCCCGCTGCCGAGGGCCGAGGCCCCTGGATGGGAGTGTCCTAGAGGCGGTCTCAGACTCCTTCTCTTCCCAGGGAGATGAGCAGCGGCTCTACGAGCTCATCGTCCGCCACTTCCTAGCCTGCTGCTCCCAGGATGCCCAGGGGCAGGAGACCACCGTGGAGATCGACATCGCCGGGGAGCGCTTTGTGGCCCACGGCCTCACGATCCTGGCCCGAAACTACCTGGAAGTGTACCCGTACGACCGCTGGAGTGACAAGGTGACGTGTCCCGGGGCCAGCGGGGGCGGCGTGGGGTCTGCTGGGCCGGGGCTCGGGGGCTGACGCGCCTGCTGCTCTCGCAGACGCTGCCGGTGTACGAGCGGGGCACCTGCTTCCAGCCCAGCACCGTGGAAATGCTGGACGGGGAGACCAGCCCACCCCAGCTGCTGACTGAGGCCGACCTCATCGCCCTCATGGAGCGGCACGGCATCGGTCAGTGCCCGTGGGATGGCAGCCGGGGCCCTTCACACTGCAGGGAGGCGGGAGGGTGAGCACGTGGCCTGAGGTCCCCAGGCGTGGGACGTATAAACCTGGGTGCCGTGGCCTCTACCCGGCACCGCCCACGTGCCAGCCAACTGCGCCAGCGCCTAAGCGCTGCCGTCACCAGAGCCTCCAGAGGGTGCACTGCTGTGCTGATGCAGGGAGGCTGTCACCCGGTGATGGTGGGGCTCCCACATCTGAAGCGCAGTCAGTGAGGCGCCTGTCAGGGCAGACCCTGCAACTGGGGCTCAGCCAGCAGCTGCCGTCAGAAGACTCCATGTTCGGGGCCCACACGGATGTGCTGTCTGTCTGGTCTTGAATGAGGGGCTGGCACTGGAACCCTGTCTTCAGCTTGTCACCTCGCTGGAGTTCCGGTGGCTGGAGCCCTCGCTCCACGCTGACAGCTGCCTCTAGATGTCACTCCCAGTGCTGAGCACATGATACCTGTTTCGTTTCTCATAGTTGTTTAGAAATTGGATTTTAAAAAAGCTCAACCAGAGCTGCCTTTCCCGCTGAGTGTCCTGTAGCCCCGGCTTCATAGGTGGCACTTGTGTGACCACCTCAGTCACTGCCCCTTGTCCTTTGTCACCACGTCTCTGAGGACGTGTAGGCGCATGCCACTGGAGCTGGTCGCAGAAACGAGGCCACAGCGGTGACTCGGGCCCGTGGCCAGCAGAGAGCCACCTCTAAGGTTCCCGCAGAGAGGAGCTTCCCAGAGCTACCCTCAGAATTCACACTAGCCCATCGGTTCCAGGCGTGCAGCTCAGTGTTCAGCACGTTCACAGGTTGTGGGGCCATCACTGCAAACCAACCCGGACATCTTCATGGCCCCAGAGAGAAGCCCACCCCTCTAGTTCCTCTCCACTCCCCGGCCATTCTGACTGGGTTTGCTGCTCTAGACACATCCTCCCAGCAGGTTTGTGCAGGTTTGGGCCTTTTGTAACTGGTTTCACTTCACGTGATTCCAAGTCCATCGTGTTGCAGCAAATGCGTTCGCACTTTGTCCTCCGTTGGGTCGTCTCCCTCGTTGGCTGTGAGGAGTCTCACGCTCCAGTAAGTGTTTGTGCAGGTCTGTGTGTTCAGTCCTCTCAAGTGCACAGGAGCAGGTTTGCCGGGTCGCATGGTGACTGCGTTTAGCCTTTCAAGTCAACACCAGACGGCTTTCGGGCCACCGTGCCCGTCCCTCGCGTGGTGCCCACGGCCTCACCAGCATTGTCATGCCCATCCTTCCTGTCACCCCCACCCGGGCGGGCGCCAGGCGGTGGGTCTGGTTGCTTGTCCCTCGTGGCAGAGTTGTGCTTTACGGCCACACCGTGAAGAACGGGGCGGGTGGAGGCAGAAACTAGAGGGTGCAGTGATGCTGGAGAGGTGACGTGGGCTCTGGCCACGGCCGTGACTCACGGGCTAAGGGGAAGGACTGTGGGTGTCGGAGCTGCAGTGAGTGGGGTGTCTACTGAGAGCGGGCGGTCCGGGCAGAGGGAGGGGCCCCAGGACACCGGGAGGAGGTCTGCGTCAGCCTGAGTGACCGGCAGCGGCTTTCAGGTACTGATGCCACCCACGCGGAGCACATCGAGACCATCAAAGCCCGCACGTACGTGGGGCTCACCCCGGACAAGCGCTTTCTGCCCGGGCACCTGGGCATGGGGCTCGTGGAAGGTGAGCGGGTGGGTGTGCGGAGGGCGGGGGGCCCTGTGGTGGCCGTCCCCACGGTGGGGCCCAGGACACTCCTGTCGTCCCGCAGGGTACGACTCCATGGGCTACGAGATGTCCAAGCCCGACCTCCGGGCGGAGCTGGAAGCCGACCTGAAGCTCATCTGTGAGGGGAGGAAGGACAAGGCTGTGGTCCTGCGGCAGCAGGTCCAGAAATACAAGCAGGTGTTCACGGAGGCCGTGGCCAAGGCCAGGAAGTGAGTGCGGCCCCGCCCGGCACCCCCGGGAAACTGCGTTTTCGGGGCGGCTCCGAGCACACGGGACGTGGCTGTGCAAACGGGCTGCTGATGTTCTAGACGTTTCCATGAGGGGCAGTGCCTGTGACCCCTGTCCTTCGGGTTGGTAAACCCCCACGGGGCCAGCTCATCATCACAGTGGCCTCAGGACCTGGCAGGTCCCCCGTTTCGTTTGCTCCTGGCCGCAGAGCCGGGTCAGTGTCGAAACAACAGAGCTGCAGCGCAGCTCCCGGGCTGTGGGCGTTGGAAGCGCGGTTCCCGGGGTTTAATTCTGTCCTGCGTTAGCCGGCGGCACGGCTGTGGGGAACCCAGTGCCGCGTGTGGCCTCTGTTCTGTGGTGAGCGTGGTGGGGCCGCTCAGCGAGCGGCACATGTGCATGTGGTCACAAATGTCCCCAGAGCTGCGTGAGGTGGCCCACGCTCAGGCCCAGCGGGCACCGCTGTGCTGGGCTCTGTACGGGTTCGTCCGGCTGGGGCCTGGGTCCCGCCTGGGGGCTTGGAGGACCGCGGGCAGGTCTGCGTGGCCAGCGCCCGTCGGCTCCCCAGGGTGCCAGGTGCACAGCTGATGGCCACAGGCCCGTGCACGTCACACTGTTCACACGGTCTGCTGTCTCCCCAGGTTGGACGAGGCCCTGGCCCAGTACTTCGGGGAAGGGGCTGCGGTGGCCCCGCAGGACGCCATCTTCCCGGCTGTGCCACAGCCTGTCCTGAAGTGCCCGCAATGCCGCAGGGACATGGTCCTCAGGACCAAGAAGAGCGGCGGGTCAGTGCCGGCCGGGCGGGTGGGCCGTGCTAAAGGTGGGCCGGGTGGGTGGGCCGGGTGGGCCATGCTGCGGGGCAGGCGTCCATGCTGCGGGGCAGGCGTCCAGGCTGCGTGAAGCCTCACGTTGCTGCAGTGGAAGCTGAGGGTTGAAGGAGGCGGCTGGGGCGCGGCCTGTGCCGGGCTCGGCGGGCAGGGCAGGGTGTTGGGCATGGGATGGGTGCCTGTAAGTCAGAAGCAGGGTCAGCAGGAGCCGTTGCAGCTTTTCTGAGGTGACGTTTCTCGGACGTTCAACACCAGTGATGAGCGTCCTCAGCAAGAACGCACGTTGCCTTTATCCACTGAGGCCTTCCTGGTCCCGTGAGGACGGCCTGGGGCTCCTCCCTGGTCCCGAGGGGACGGCCTGGGGCTCCTCCCTGGTCCCGAGGGGACGGCCTGGGCTCCTCCCTGGGCCCGGTGGCCCTGCCTCACGCTGGTCCCCATGGCTTCCAGGTTCTACCTCAGCTGCACGGGCTTCCCGGAGTGTCGGTCAGCCATGTGGTTCCCAGACTCTGTGCTGGAGGCCAGCAGGGACGAGAGCGTGTGCCCAGCGTGCCAGCCCCGGCCTGTGCACCGGTGAGAACTCGGGTTCCTCAGCCTCTGGGGCGGGGGTGTTGCGGGACCATAGGCCCGGTGTGGGCGGCAGGGCAGGCGGGAGGGGGAAGCAGGAAGGCCATGTCCCTGCCTCGCCCACGGCGGCCACCGTGTAGTGACGACAGGGTCTGTGGGCTGAGTGCCCGTCCCAGGCTCCTCTCAGCCCCATGTCCTGAGCAGGGCTGATCCCCAGACATCTCAGTTACGGGGCCCCTTACACGTGTGGGAATCAGAGGAGCTGAGAGCTCTGTTGTGGATTATGCTTGTCGACATTTACCACACTCTAAACGGAACGGATGTGTCTTCTAAAACTACACAAACACGTGTTTTTAGGCTAAAATAACCTGTTTTCCAAGTCCCTCATCCCACACGAGGAAGCAGGGTCGTGCGTTCTGTATGGGCTGCCCGGCTCGGCAGGGGCCCCTGGACTCGTGTCCACGATGCCTCCGGCCCGCCTGGTTGCACAGACTGTAGTGGTGCAGCCGCGGGAGACATGGCAGCAGTGGGCACTCAGCAGGACGGGGCACACAGACCCGTCCCTAGCGTGGTGACAGAACACACGTTCGTGCCCCCGGGACGCACCGGAGCCCCTGAGGTGTAGATGCGCTTGGAGGTCCTAGTTCAGGAGCGTGACCTTCAGATTCAGAGGCCATGGTGCCCCCGGGTCTGCTGGGGTCTGACTGCACCTGCCCTGTGCTCTCGGGAGGACGCAGGGCGGGTGGTGCCCGGCAGGTGCCTGGCAGGGCTCCCTGGATGTGGGCACCATCCTCGTTCACCGAGAAAGCTGGCACCTGGGGTCACAGGTGTTTTCCTTTCCTGGCCTCACCAGGTTGAAGTTCAGGTTTAAACGTGGCAGCCTTCCCCCGACTGTGCCCCTGGAGTTCGTTGGCTGCGTGGGCTGTGACGAGACCCTGAGGGAGACCTTGGACCTGCGGTTCTCGCGGGGCCCCCCGGGACCCCCCAGCGCGGGCCCACCAGCCCCCCAGCCCGGCTGCCTGCAGGAGAGCCAGGCTCCGAACAGAGTCGGCTGGCATGGCCCAGCCCAGCCCCCACAGGCCTCGTGCCCCACTGCTGGGGACGCCAATTCTGTGACCTGCAACTGCGGCCGGGAAGCCGTGCTTCTCAAGGTCCGGAAGGAGGGCCCCAACCAGGGCCGGCAGTTCTACCGGTGCCCGGGCGGCAGCTGCGGCTTCTTCCTGTGGGCGGACAGCGGCCAGCCGGAGGCCGCAGGGGCTGCTCCCTCCACAGCGAGACCCCCAGGGCGCCTGGGCCCCGTGCCCCCGCCTGGGGGGCTCGGCCCTGCGGACGGCAGGGTTGGGGCCTGCTGTCTGTGCGGCGAGTCAGCCGCCAGGCGCACCGTGCAGAAGGACGGCCCCAACCAGGGGCGGCGGTTCCACACGTGCGCCCAGCCCCGCGGGCAGCAGTGCGGCTTCCAGTGGGAGGACGAGAACCCGGCCCCCGGTGAGCAGCCCCCACCTCAGCACACAGGGCGGCCGGTGGTCACGGCCCCGTGGGGACGATGGCGGCGGGGGGCTGGGCTCCAGCCCTGAGCCCGACCCGAACGTGGTCACAGGCCTGTCGGGTCCCCAAGAGGGGGTGTGATGACTGGCACCCGGACGCTGGCCGAGGGTGGGCAGCGCACCTGAGGGCTCACTGCAGTCACCGCCTGTGGGTCAGCCTGTTGTCACCCTGTGGGTCACCGCTAGGCCTGCTGGGAGCCCAGCGTCGACCTGGAATAGGCGCCTGGTTGCACAGCTGTCTCC
The DNA here is from genome assembly GCA_004027555.1 of Craseonycteris thonglongyai. Lineage (NCBI taxonomy): Eukaryota > Metazoa > Chordata > Mammalia > Chiroptera > Craseonycteridae > Craseonycteris > Craseonycteris thonglongyai. Next base: position 200,288 of record PVKE010000080.1, on the reverse strand, counting down.
TGTCGGCTGGGCCTGCGCCCGATGTCCTGGGATGGGGTCTGGTTGGCGTTAGGCTGGTTCTGACCCGTCACCAGAGGCTCAGGACCAGCACAGGGCTGGCGGCCCAGCCTCAGGACGCCCTCCCAGCGCTGTGACCTGGGTGTGCCCTAAGCTCCGCCCCCCACCTCTCCCCACAGGAGCTGCGTCCTGGCCAGGAGGCCGGGGGAAGGCCCAGGGCCTGGAGGCCCCGAGCAAGAGGTCCCGGCCCGGCTCGGACGCGGGGTCCACGGCCAAGAAATCCCGCAAGTGCAGCCTTTGCCACCAGCCCGGCCACACGCGCCCCTTCTGTCATCAGAGCAGATGAGGGCGGCGGCATGGCTCCCCCAGGACCGGGCAGAAAGGGGTGGCCGCAGGGGGGAGGCGTCAGGACCCAGCTGCCCTCAGGGTCCCCTCTGCCTGGGAGCGGCCGTGCCCCTGCTTAGAGGTCACGGGAGCCGCCGCTAGGGCCCCTGTGTGGCCTGTTCCCATGATCCCCGGAGAAGCGACTCCTGCTCTGAACTGCGGCGGCGGAAGGAGTGTCTTCGTTCAGGAGCTGCTGGGGCGGGGACACTCCTCGCCCAGTCCTGTCCTCAGTCCTGGGGGCGCAGGGGTGGCGTGAGGGGCCTTACGGCTCAGCCCCATGGCTGGCTGGTCACGGAGCAGAGAAGGTGCAACGCGGGGTCCCTGTCCTGTCCCCACGCCTCCCGTGTCCTCAAACAGCCGTGACCTATGCGTGGCCTGCCGGCCGCACTCACGGTTTAGAAGCAGAGCTGCCCAGGGTCATGAGCGAGCAGCCTCACCGCCCCCGCGGCCCCAGCAGCTGCCCACACTCGTCTGGTCTCCCCGTCCTGACGTTTCCAACACGAGGGTCACACCCAGGCCTGTCCTCTGTTGCGGGGGGTGTGCTCCATGGTGTGGACGCCCCCGCGTGTCTGGGTGTCAGCTGGTGGACAGTGGGCTGTGACTGACCCGCCGCGTGGAGACGGACAAGGTTTGCACACCTGTCCTGAGTTCTCGGGAATGCTGGCAGGAGAGGAGCCAGTTGGGTCCTAAGGAGATTGGGCTTCATCACCAGACTCCCCCCAGCAGGCCCGTCCGATCCGCAGGCTCCCGGTTCCGCATGGGGCGTCTCACTGGTTCTGACTCGCAGCTTCCTAGCAGCCTGGACCCTGAACGCCCGTCCGGTGCGAGGTGGCCTGTGTCTTTGGGGAAATGTCTGTTCGAGTCCTTCATGGGCTTCCCAGCTGGGCTGTAGGAACTGTTTCCAGTCCGGATCCTCAATGCACCTGTGGGTGGATCTTGCACAGGTGGTAACTGAGCTGGGCCACGGCCAAGGGCACTGGACCAGACTGATTATCCTTAAAGACTCTTTACTTGACCAGTAAAAGAAAGTATACTTTTGAACATCACTGGTGTGCAGCCTGGTTGAAGGGTCCTTGTAGAGAGAACAGGGCAGAGGTGGGGCAGGGGCCCCATTACAGGCTTTGGGGTGAGCTGTGCACCCCCGGCTGTGGGTCCAGACATGAGTCCCTGCAAAGGCTCACAGCAAAGCGGTGGTTCGTGTCCGGTTCTCTGTCTAGAACCTGAAGCCCCCAGTGTCGACCTTGCGTCTGTACCCAGACCCTCCTTCCTCCCTTTTACCTCATCCTGGTCTCTTGCTGGAATTACGGCGAAAGGGGGACGTAGAGCCACCCCCAGCACAGCCCCCACCCCCTCCAGGGACCATGTGCGAGGAGGGGCTTGGGGCTAAGCTCACGCCCCAGACCACCCTCAGGGCTCCTGGGCGTCCCGTGCAGCCACAGGCCTGGTGGTGGGGTTCCTCTCGGGGAGGGGCCGTGGGGCCCAGCAGCAGGTACTCAGCCGCCCTGGGAGGTGTGTTCTGAAATTCCCGACTTCCGGACGGGAATCCCAAGGCTTTGGTTCAGTGACAGGGACCAGCCAGCCTGTGCCTGCGTTCCCCTCAGCAGCCACGACAGCGTGTAAGGCTGTGTGCCAAGTGGACGCCCAGCGTCCCGCATGTCCTGTGCAGCAGCCCCAGCATGAGGACGACTTTAAGGTGGGACGAGGTGGAGACGGCAGGAGCTATGGCCACACGCTGACACCGCATGGCCAGAGCTTCCCAAGGCCGCCCTGGTCATCTGTGGGGACAGAGGAGGCCCTGGCTGTGGCTCCTGTGGGGCCCATTGGTCCAGGGATCCGTGTTCCCCGTGGCCAAGCAGGGCCCATGTCCCCCAAGTCCCTGGGGGCCTCGGGGGAAGCCCATTGGGAACCAGAAGTCATGAGTGTCCCCATGCGGCCCCCATGTATGAGGCCACAGGGAGAAGCAGAGGTGGGGGAGTCCATCTCCATGAGGGTGCTGACGTCGGCCGTCCTGGGAGGTCAGGGCTGGGGAAGACACAGCCCTAACTCGCTGGTTCCCATGGCTCAAGCAAGATGCCACCCCGGCCACCGGTCCTGTCCCCCTGGTCACCTGCTCTTCCAGTTAAATGACCTCACCTCCCACTCCGCCTCACACCCCCCGGCCGGGCTGCCTCCTGGCACCTCTCACAAGCCAGACTCGTGTTTCCTTTTATTGCTCATGTTCTTGGGGGCAGTTCCGCCTTGTTCGGAGGCTCCTGGGGGGCAGGCCCCGCAGCCCCCCACCCGGGAGCAGTCCTGTGGGCCCCGGGGCTCCGGCCTGCACACGACACCCTGGGCTCAGGGCGAGGCAGGTGGCACAGGACCCGGGCTCCCCGAGGGGGAGGCGCCGGCAGAACGCCGCGTTCCGGACGCGGGGACCGGGGTGCCGCCCTGGGGGAGCGCAGATGCGGGGGCCCCGCTCGCCCCCGACCCCGACCCCAGCGGCCGGTGGAGATGCCACTCACAGCAGCACCTCGGGCGTCTGCAGGCCCAGGCACAGCGCACAGCCCGCCTCATCCACGTCGCGCGTGGGGAGCCCGGCCAGCACGTCCACAGCGGGGCTGAGCCGGTGAGGCAGGCAGCCCCGCGCCAGGCCGCCCAGCAGCAGCTCTAGCGCCTGCAGCAGCCGCTCCGCCAGCGCCGCCTCGGCCCAGTCGTCCTCGCGCTCCCCCAGGCGCAGCACCACCTGCGTCAGCGGGTCCTGGCCCAGCCGCCGCAGCGCCGGGTGCGCGCCGCACACGCCGCACAGCAGCCGCAGCAGCCGCCGCCGGGCGCCGCGGTCGCACTCGTCCAGCGCCCGCAGCCGGGCGGCCTCCGCCATGTACAGGTCCTGCAGCCACAGGTTCCCCGCCAGCCCGTCCAGCGGCCGCGCCAGCAGCGCGCACCCACCCGCGGCGCCTGGCACAGCCGGCAGCACGGCCGCCGTGAGCTGCAGCCGCTCGTGCTGCACGTCCAGCAGCAGCTCCTCCGCGGCCACGCGTGGCCGGATCGCGCAGCCCAGCAGCGCCCCGAGGCCCGGCCAGTTCACGGCGGCCGCCAGCGCCGCGCGCAGTGGCTCCAACAGGACGCGGGGCGACAGGTAGCCGCCCACCAGGAAGCGGTCCCAGGGGCTGCCGCCGCGGGGCCGCAGCTCCAGCCGCGCCCGGCGCACTGCCCAGCAGCGCGGGTCTGCCGCCACCGTGTCGGCGCCGGGCGCCAGGCTCCACAGGCCGGGCTCCAGCTGCAGCGGCATCAGCAGGCGCACGTGGTATGGGGCCCCCGCCTGCAGGTCGTCGTACAGCGGTCCGCCCGGCACGAGCGCCCCGAAGGGCAGCTCCGGGAACTTCCGCTGCAGGTAGACCTGCAGCTCCAGCGCGATGTCGCCCGCCAGCTGCTGGGCCAGAGCCACGTGGGTAGCGGGGACGGTCACGTGGTCGCGCTCAAACTGCAGCAGCCGCTCCTGGAACGTCAGGCATGGCGGCGCGGGGCTGCACAGCGAAGGCAGGTGGGGGGCGGCCGCGGCGGGCCCCTCTGCACAAGGGACAGGGCCAGGGGGCACGTCAGAGGCCCTGCGACAGACCGGGCGAATGCCACCCCGAATGCCACCCCGCCCCCAGGCCGGGCCTCGTCCTCCCCACCCCCTAAGCAACCCCGAGAGAGCACATGACTCAGGTCCTGAAATGCAAAGGGCGCTTTGACTACAACCTGTCATCGCCCCAGGTCCCCACCCCCGGAGTCAGGACAGCGTCACGCAGGAGGGAGAGGCTGGCTCTGTGCCCCAGTTTCCCGTCCGAGTCCCCCACTGTGGGGAGGTTGCTGCCCACACACCCGGTGGTGAAAGTCTAGGCAGCACCCAGCGGGCAGAAGGGCAGAGGCCCCACTGAGCATGCCTGGAGGGGCAGGCACCTGCCTGAGTCCCGGGCTGCGGCTCCTGAACGTGCCTGCCTGAGGGGGGTCCACCTAGGTTAGAGGGGCCGGGGGGCCGTTCACCTGGGGCGGGGGGCGGCCGGGGCTGGCTGAGGGCGGCAGGTGGGGCCCGGAGCTGCGGGCGCGGCGTGGCCTTGAGCAGACTCAGCTCCTTCCAGGTGTCCTCCAGGCAGGTGGCCTCCCCCTTGGCGTCCTCCTCATCCCGAGGGCTGGTGGCCCTGTCGATGAGCTGCAGGCAGAACAACAGGGGACCCGAATCCCAGCCCTGCACCCCCCAGGGCAGCGCCCGGGGGCCAAGCCAACGGGGGTGCTGGGCCGAGAAGCAGGGGCCCATCCTGGGCAGTCCCCACCCCACGCCCAGGGCCCCACAGCAGCCCTGTCACCCTCCTCAGGGAGCCCCGGGGGTCTGGCCCAGCGTGGCCTTACCCGCTTCACAGCCAGGGTGGCGATGCCCAGCACGGCAGCTGCGCCCACACCCAGCACCAGGCGGGCGTTGGCAAGGAGGAAGTCCATGGCACTGCCCAGCACGTCCTCGTCGCCATGCCGCTTCCCCCGTTTCTGGGAGAACCACGCCATGTCTTCCTGCCTGTAAGAGGCCAGGATGGGGCACTGCTGGGCACAGGGGGCACGGGGGCACGGGCCCAGCCATCAGGGGCGGCCGGGGACAGGCGCAGAGTGTGGGGGCGCAGGCCTGGCCCTGGGTGGCATGGAGCATGGGGGCGCGGGCAGCTGTGGGCGGGCACTCTGCCTGCCTTCAAGCTGGGGTCGCTGAGTCAAGCCCACAAGCTTCCGGAGAAAGGGGCCCCTCAAGGGGTTTCTTGTGAGAATATGATGGGGGATGGTCTTAGCTCCCTCCCCTCAAGCCCGCAAACAACGCACCCACTCCCCTGGACCGGGGGGTCGCACACAAAGGTCCTGTGACAGGTCAGAGAAGGGGCCCCAGTCGTCCGGGACTCCTGTCAGCACTGAACACCCAGGAGGAGGTTCATTGTCACCTCGATTTTACAGAGAAGCAGGCCGCTGAGCCTCAGTGAGCAGTGGGTACTTGGACCCACGGCTGCAAAGCCCCCAGCCTCCCACACACCCCCATCCCAGGCACAACGAGGAGGAAACAAGGTCCACCGAAAAGGGCAACCTGGGGGGTCTCCCAGACCTCTGGGGCACCTCAGTGAGGCCACTGACCCCCAATTACTGACAAGGTAGCCCCCAGAGCCAGAGCTATCAAGTCAAAGGACAGGCCCCATGAGATGGCAGAGACCTGAGATCCTTCCAGGGGGACCCCGGCCCTCGGGCCCTGAGAGCCGAGGGCGTGTGTGACCCAGAGGACCAGTCGGACACCCCGCGGCACGACCTCGCTGAGGGCTCCTGGGCAGATGACCCCGCGCTCGGAGCCAGCTCGGGCACCGAGGACTTCCCCACCCCCACCCCCGGCTCTGGGGACCTGGGGCTGTTGCCAGGTGATAAGATGCCTGGAGCAGCTGCAGCCTGCAGCCCTTGAGGTCCTGGCCCCAACACCCTCTCGGACTAAAAATAGAAATAGGCGCCGGGGTGGGGCCGGGGGGCCGGGCGAGCATGGCCGGGCAGCCGGGGTGCCCCCTCGTGGGTGACCCGGGCTGCCACCCGCCCCCCGGCGGGGCCAGGAGCCCGCTCTGCCAGCTGCCAAGCGCTTCCCGTGCCCCCCACCTGCCAACTCGGGGCAGCGGGACGAGGGCGCGGGGTATTAAAAATAACCGGGCTCCGCGCAGCCGGGCCTCCCCGCCTCCGCCAAGCCCGGGGCCGGGCGGGCCGGGCGCCGAGGTCCTGAGAACCGAAGTGATGGGCCCAAGACGGGGCTCCAGCTCCAGCGCAGGACCCCAAAGCCGTTCCCTCCGTCCCCGGCCGTCTGGCCGTACCTGCGTCGCGCTTTCTGCGTAACCCCGGGCGGAGGGGGCCGGTCCGCTCGGGCCCCGGACCCGCTTGGACACGGACAACGTGAAGGACCTGGGAAAGCCCCTCCCCCGGGGGGGCGGTCGCTGGCTCCAGACGAGCAGGCCCCAGCTCCAATCGGAGCGCTCAAGTCCCGCCCCTTCGATCCAAAATACTACGCGGCTCAGCCAATGGCGGGCAGGCCACGCCCCCTGGGCGGGTTACGCGCTCCCTCGGAGGCGGGACTTCCCGACGCACCGTGGATTTAAAGGCGCAGGGTTGTGTTGCGAGACCGTGGGCCGGCGGTGTGGGGGTAGAGCCCCAGGTTGCGGAATGAGCTGGTCCCCGGGGCCGCTGTCATGTGCGCGCGCTTGTAACGGAACCCCCTGGCGTGGAGAAGGCAGTCTGGGCCCACGTTCCTTCTTGGGGCTGGGCAGACAGGCGGCACCCGGCCCAGAGGCCCGCAGGCCTGACCCTTAGGTCACCTTGGTGCCTCGTTATGCTTATCTGCTGGCGCGCGGGGCCCACGGCGTGAGCCGGGAGCTGCCTCTGCACCGTGTGACCTTGTGCCGGCCTCAGTTTCCTGTCCTGTGAAATAGGAACACAGGACTCCCTGCGAAGGATGGTTGTGCATGTAACCGGTGGTTCACTCGGCATTTATGGGAGGTCGGGGGCAGCGCGCGAGCAAAGAAAGGGAGAAGTCGGCTCTAAGCGGACATAACGCGCCCCTTACCGAGCGCTTGCTGTGCGCTACGAGCACCTGCGCTTCATCTGTTTCCGGCGACAACCGTAGGAAACATTTCTCAGATGAGTGAAAACCGGCCTGGAGCTCGGGGACCCCAAGGCCCAGGCTTCCTTCTGCCCGCCGCTCACCGGGAGCCGCGCCTGGCCCAGCGGGCGGATGGAGACTCCCTAGGCCCCCGCGCCTTCGGGGCCACGGCCAACGTCAAGCCGCTGCAGAGCCCGTGACACACGCCCGGCCCTGGGGCTCAGGGACTTAGCGCGGACGTTATGAAGCCTCCTGGCCCGAACCCAGGGAGAAACTGAGGCCCGGAAGGACCCAGAGACCTCGAGCTACTAAGCGAGAGTGGGAGCCGGGGTGAGGCGTGTGCGGCCTGGGCTCCGCCTTCCCGCCGTCGGGGGCGGGGCCGCGTCAAAGCGGCGTGACTGCGTTAAAGGGGCGGGTCCGGCGCTTCCCGCGACTACGCGCGAGAGGGCGCCGGGGTTGCGCGGGGGCGGCCTGGGCTCCGCCTTCCCGCCGTGGAAGGCGTGGCTGCGTCGAAGGGCCCTAGGCCCAGTCCCCGCTCTCCCAGCCGCCCGCCCCGCCCGGCGCCCGGCAGCGAGACCGGCGCCATGGAGGCCACCGGAGTGCTGCCCTTCGTGCGCGGCGTGGACCTCAGCGGCAACGACTTCAAGGTGAGCAGATCGGGCGGCGGGCGCGGGGGGAACCCCGCCGAGGCCGTCTCTTCCGCTCCAGCCCGCGCCGGTCTCCGCTTCCTGCCCCGCCCGCCGCGGGGCCCAGCGCCGCCGGGCGACTGAGGGTGAGGCCGGGCGGGGCTCCCCCGGGGCTCGCGTCCCCCCGCCCCCTCTCGCCCCGAACCGATCCCCGAGGCCCAGGGCCCGGGTCCCCCGCGCGGGAACGCCGCCGAGGCCGGGCCGGTGTGGACGCGGGGGGCCGGGGGTCCCCACCCCATGTTCCTGGCCTGGCGTCCGGGCCGCGCCCAGGGCCGGAGAGCGGGGCGGGGGTCGTTGAGTTCTGTCCCCCACCCACCCCCACCCCCACCCCCAGGTCCCGGTCCGGCTGAGGTCACCCACCGGCCCAGGCCAGGCCCTGACTCACTGCCTGGCTGGAGGCTGTCAGACTGTCCCCCGGGGCGCATGGGAAGCTCATCACCGCCGAGTCCTGTCCCGTCCCTGCCCCCCACCACCTCCATCACCCGCTGTCGTCTTCCCCTCTCAGAGCTGCGGTTTCCTCGTCCAGCGAAGGGGCTCCTTTGGAGCCCTCCTGGGGGGACTGTGTCCGACAGGTGGGGGAGGCCCTACGTGGCCGCCATTTGAGCAGCTGCTGGACCCAGAGACCAGCCTGCGGGTGGGGCGGTCCAGAGTCAGGGATGAGGCTGGCAGTGGCCAGAGGCTGCGGCAGGAGTGGACGGGAGGGCCGGCCCCGAGTGCCAACCAGGAGGGTCAGCCCCAGGCTGCAGGGTGGGCCAGTGAGCAGACTCAGGCTGGGCCCAGCGGTCGGGCCCTGGTGAAGGAGGTGGGCCGGTGTGGCCCCCCGTTTACCCCACAGCTGCCTACACCTTGGACCCTGCGGCCACAGCCCTGTCCCCTGCCTCCATCTCCACCGTCCTCGCCTGGGGTCTCCGTGGGTCCTCTTAAGGCTGGAAGTCTGACTGAGTCCCCGGCCCCAGGAATATGGCTGTCGGAAATGGGGGCATCAGCTGAGGGCAGGGGACCTGGGGTAACAGGTGGGCACGGGAAGGCAGGGAAGAATGGATAAGCGAATGACCTTGGCGGAGGTTCCGGGGGTCCCAGCTGACCACCCCACAGCAGGGCACCAGCTCAGGCCAGCCAGTCCCATCCGGACCCCCCTGGGACTCAATCCAGCAAAAGAGACAGATCTTAGACCAGTGGCCACGCTGACAACTAGTTGGCCCTCGCAGCGCGTTTGTCACCAGGGGGCTTTGCTTTAGCCCTGTTCTCTGCACGAGGAAACCGAGGCACAGAGTGGCCCTGTGACTTGTCCAGGGTCACACGGTGCCTGTGAGTTGGCTCTTGCTCCCCCGGGCAGCCGGGAGCCGTAGAGGGTGGTATAGCAGGGATGCTCCTCGCCCAGACCAGCCTCACCATGACAGAACCGCCCACACACACAGGGAGGCTACTTCCCCGAGAACGTCAAGGCCATGACCAGCCTGCGATGGCTGAAGCTGAATCGCACTGGCCTCTGCTACCTGCCCGAGGAACTGGCTGCCCTGCAGAAGCTGGTACGGGGGTGCTCGGCTGGCGGGCGGATGCCCGGGGTGGGGCAGGGCTAGGGGGCCCCAGGCAGAAGGCAGGGACATGGAGGAAGATGTCAGGAGCGTGAGCAGAGCTGCAGAGAGGGAGGGGTGCTCCGGTCCTCCATGAGGGTGCGAGGGTGCGAGGCTGCAGGGGTGGGCTGGGCCCGTGTCTGAGGGCCACCCTGGATGGTGCACTACTGGTGGCACATGGGGACTCCGCGGATGCCCTGCCTATGCCGCTCAGCGTCTGCTCCCTTGTCCCGGCCCAGGAGCACTTGTCCGTCAGCCATAACAGCCTGACCACGCTTCACGGGGAGCTGTCTAGCCTGCCGTCCCTCCGGGTGAGTGCTCTGGGGGGGCCGCCCAGCTTGGAGGTGGGGATGGGCGGCCAGCCGGAGGCCCCCACGCTGGCCTGGCCTCTCTGCCTGTCCCCCACGTCCTGCGTTGGGTGACCCACGGGGGGAAAAGGTAACAAATCCCAGGTCTCGCTCTTTTTGGGCAACAGCTACGATAGTGGCCGTGCGCGCGGTGACGTACCGTTCCGGCTGTCCTCTGTGGGTTCTTTCCTCGTCATCCTGATTTCCGCCAAGTTCACAGACGAGGACAGGTGGCCACAGAGCCAGGCTACACGGCCGCGCGTTGGTCAAGCCAGGAGGGGAGGGAGCCTCTGACATCCCAGGATGTCCCCTTGGGCCTTGGTGAAGGTCATCTCCTGCCCCGGCTGGGGTCCCGAGACGTGAGGGGTGCAGCTTCTGGGTTCAGACCACAGGGCTTGCCTTCTGCTTCCTGGGGAAGGTTCCATTGGGGCACCGCACAGACGTCCGGGTCGAAGGAGAGGAGGCTGCGGCTGCCCTGGGCCCTGTGGTTCCCGTCCATCCTGGAACCAACCCCCACCTCCAGCCTGTTTTCTCTCTCCTCGAACTTCCTACAAGTCCGTGGTCTGAGCCCTCAGGGCACAGAACGGGCTTGCTCAGCCTGAACCCTGATTTCCTTTGGGCCTAGAAGCCCTGACTCAGCCATACCCCCATCTCGCGCCCTGGAACGCTGAGGAAGAGGGGTTGCTCGATCAGAAAAGAAAAGGCTCCCGGAGGACCCAGTGCTGGGTCGTGGGGCACATCAGGGTGGGACAGCCCTCAGGCCGGGGCTCCAGGGCCCCTCCTGGGGGAGGAAGCCAGGACTCACGGGCCCTCACGGGTCTTCCCCAGGCCATAGTGGCGCGAGCCAACCAACTGAAGAATTCCGGAGTCCCAGACGACATCTTCCAGCTGGAGGACCTGTCCGTCCTGGTCAGTGTATTTACCCACTCACTGCGGCAGTCCCTGGGGCCACAGAGACCCCATTGTACAGACGGGGAAACTGAGGCTTGGAGTAGACAGCGGCTTGTCCGGGGTTGTTGGTGGAGTCAGATCCTTAACACAAGCACCTTCTCCTCCCGGGGTCCTGCCGTCTCCCTTTGGCCCTGAAACCCGCCCCCCCCCCTCCCCCATCTCTGTCCTGGCTGACCCGCCGCAGGACCACCCGCTGACACGTCCCCCGACCTGGCCCCTCCCCCCCCTCACCAGGACCTGAGCCACAACCAGCTGACGGAGTGCCCGCGGGAGCTGGAGAACGCCAAGAACATGCTGGTGTTGAACCTCAGCCACAACAGGTGCCCAGGAGGCCGGGAGGGGGCCGGGGCAGGACCACCACGCGGCGGGGGGGCCCCCCAGCCGGCCTCACTGCCAGCCCTGGCCCCTTCCCTTCCCACCTGCAGCATCGACACCATCCCCAACCAGCTCTTCATCAACCTCACCGACCTGCTGTACCTGGACCTGAGCGAGAACCGCCTGGAGAGCTTGCCCCCCCAGATGCGCCGCCTGGTGCACCTGCAGACGCTGGTGCTCAACGGGAACCCGCTGCTGCACGCGCAGCTCCGGTGGGTGCCACGCAGGCCACGGGGCCATGCCCCTGGAAAGCGGGCCATGCCCCCGCGCCCCTGGCCTGACGGCTGTGTCCCCACAGGCAGCTCCCAGCTCTGACGGCCCTGCAGACCCTGCACCTGAGGAAGACACAGCGCACCCAGAGCAACCTCCCCACCAGCCTGGACGGGCTGAGCAGCCTCACGGGTGAGCCACCCCTGGCGACCTCTCAGGTCCCTCTCTTCCACGGAGGAAGCGGTGGCACCTGCGTCTCCGGCCCCCGGAAGGGAAGGGGGCAGTGGTGGTGAGGCTCTGTCATCGTCATGGTGACGAGCAATGACGTCGAGACCCACCCATGTGGGAAGTTGCTCCCGATGGAGACACTGGTGTTCACAGAGGTGACATCGCTCACTGAGGGAGGCCGGGATGGCTCAGCGGGTTCAGTGCTGGCCTTGCAGCTGCAAGGTCCAGGGTTCGATTCCCAGCTCCGGCCCGTGCGGAACCAGGTGCTGAACTGGGGCGCAAGGTTCTCGCCTCCCATGCGGGAGCCCCCGGTTCGGTTCCTGCCCCGAGTGGCCCCACGTCCACCTGTGTGCAACGAAACCGTGTCACCGCTAATGATACACAACTACAGAGACTGCTGTGGGCCCTCCCGCTTCTCTCTCTCACAACAAATTAAAAAAGAATTGCTAAACATGTATTAAAGCCCACAGAGCCAGGGGGGCGGGTGGTGCTGGGGTCCCCTGGGTTGTGGCCCTGGCTGATGCCCCTGCCCACGCCCTAGACATGGACCTGTCCTGCAACGACCTGACCCGGGTGCCGGAGTGCCTGTACACCCTCCCCAGCCTGCGCCGCCTCAACCTGAGCAGCAATCAGATCACCGAGCTGTCCCTGTGCATCGACCAGTGGGTACACGTGGAGACCTTGAACTTGTCCCGCAACCAGCTCACCTCACTGCCCGTGCGTCGGGGCCCGGCGAGGGGAGGTGGTGGGGAAGGGCCGCCGGGCCGCCCCGGCTGCGACCCCTGACCCCGGACCCCCGCCCCGCCTGCAGTCGGCCATCTGTAAGATGACCAAACTGAAGAAGCTGTACTTGAACTCCAACAAGCTGGACTTCGACGGGCTGCCCTCCGGCATCGGCAAGCTGGCCAACCTGCAAGAGTTCATGGCCGCCAACAACAACCTGGAGCTGATCCCTGAAAGCCTGTGCAGGTAGGAGGCTGGGAGAGGGGGCCGGGGCTCGCGGCACAGAGCACCCCAGAGTCGCAGCCAGCGGTTCCCAACCCGGGCTCCCCAGAGCACCCTCTGGGAGGATTCCCGTAGGGACAAGGCCAGAGGGTTCCCCTGGCCACGGGGGTTTGGGACACAGGGTGGCTTCTGTCCCTTCTGGAGGTTGCTGTGTCCTGTGGTCTGGTCTCCAGCTCTCAAGTTTTTCAGGCAGAAAGTGGGACCCCACCCCCAGCCATTGCTAAGCTCATCTGAGGACAAAAACATGTGTTTTGGTGCCTCTTGTGTATGTACGTCCAGGGCCCCTCAATCTGCACGAGGGCCCCTTGGAAAAACCTGGCTCCTTCAGTCACGCACAGAAGCCCCCCCCCCCTGGTCAATGAGCTGGGAGACCCCAGGGCACTGGGCTAGCATGGTGGAGACCCCCAGCTTTCCCGGGCCCTGCCTGCCTCCCCTCCCCCAGTCTGGGCCTGGCCCTGCGCCCACTCTGTTACCTGTCACAGGTGCACAAAGCTGAAGAAACTCGTCCTCAACAAAAACTGCCTGGTGACCCTGCCAGAGGCCATCCACTTCCTAACGGAGATTGAGGTCAGGGCAGGTCCTGCCGGGAGCCGGGGGGCGTGGGGGCCGGAGGTGCAGGTAGACCCTCAGGAAAGACCACACAGGGGTGTCAGAACACCAGCAGAGGCCTCCCGGAGGGGTGACTGGTGCCAGGGTGCTTTTTGGGGGACATCCCTGTGTCCCCACCGTGCCGGACCGTGGCCCTGGGGTCCCACTTCACAGGGTGGGACCCCAGAGCCCACAGCGGGTGGCCATGGGGGTCCAGGGCGGCCGGGAGGTGGGGCTCGGGCTCAGCGCCCCCTCTGCTCATCCCTGAGGCAGGTCCTGGATGTGCGGGAGAACCCCAACCTAGTCATGCCCCCCAAGCCCGCCGACTGCGCCGCTGAGTGGTACAACATTGACTTCTCGCTGCAGAACCAGCTCCGGCTAGCAGGCGCCTCCCCGGCCACTGTGGCTGCCGCAGCGGCTGGTGAGCTGGGAAGGGTCTGGCCTGGGATGGGACACAGCTGCCAGGGGCGGGGGGGGGGGGGGTGCCCTGGCTCAGCTGCCTGCGCCTCCCCTAAGCAGGGGGCGGGCCCAAGGACCCCATGGCACGGAAGATGCGGCTTCGTCGGCGCAAGGACTCCGCCCAGGACGACCAGGCCAAGCAGGTGCTGAAGGGCATGTCCGACGTGGCTCAGGAAAAGAACAAGAAAAGGCAGGAGGTGAGTCCAGCCCAGCCCTGGGACGGATGGGGTGGCCCAGGCTGAGAGGGCGAGCGGGCCCCCTGGGCGAGGGCCCGGGGGTCGCCAGTCCATGCCCTGTGGCCGTGACCCCAGGAGACCGCTGATGGCCGGGCCCCTGGGGGCAAGGCGCGGCGCTGGGACCAGGGCCTGGAGAAGCCCCGCCTGGACTACTCGGAGTTCTTCACGGAGGACGTGGGCCAGCTGCCTGGCCTGACCATCTGGCAGATTGAGAACTTCATGCCGGTGCTGGTGGAGGAAGCCTTGCACGGCAAGTTCTACGAAGCCGACTGCTACATTGTGCTCAAGGTGAGGCCCCGGGGCTCCAGGCAGGCGGGAGGGGGAGGGGAAGGCTCTACAGAGGCAGCAGGTGGGGACGGCCCAGAGAGCGAGCGGGTCCCTGGGAGCCGGCCCGTCTGGGCCGCGCTGGGCTGACCGGGCCGCGGCCGGGCCCCTAGACCTTCCTGGATGACAGCGGCTCTCTGAGCTGGGAGATCTACTACTGGATTGGCGGGGAAGCCACGCTGGACAAGAAGGCCTGCTCTGCCATCCACTCTGTGAACCTGCGCAACTACCTGGGCGCCGAGTGCCGCACGGTGCGGGAGGAGATGGGCGATGAGAGCGAGGAGTTCCTACAGGTACCAGTCCCGGAAGGCTGCGTGGGGCAGGAAGCCAAGACTGAAGGCTGGACCGATAGGCCGGAGGCAGGGCCACAGGCAGCCCACCCGCCACAGGTTGTGGGTAGACTGGGCGGATGCATGAGATGTTTGCCCAGATTTGGCCAAGTTTCCCGCACTTGCCCCCCGTGAACCGGCTTGCTTCCGTCCCCGGTCCCCACGACAGGCCATGTGTCTAAACCGGCACAGGGGTGAGCACATGCGTTTTGGTCCATCCCAGCGCTCCCGGGTGTGTCTGTATTTATAGACACACGTCTTAACCCTTTTTAACTTCCTCGCAGGTTCTCGGCACCTGAAGCGCCTTTGCGTGGGGGGCCGGGTGGGGGGCCGCTCAGGGACCAGGAGTCACTCTCACCCACACAGGTGTTTGACAACAACATCGCCTACATCGAGGGAGGAACAGCCAGTGGCTTCTACACTGTGGAGGACACACACTACGTCACCAGGTGGAACTCGGCTGGAAGGAGTGGGCGGAGGGTGTTGAGGCGCAAATGAGTCCCCCGGGGTCCTCCCTACAAGCCCCTCCCTCTGGCCCCCAGGATGTACCGCGTGTATGGAAAGAAGAACATCAAGCTAGAGCCTGTGCCGCTGAAGGGGGCCTCCCTTGACCCCAGGTAAGCCCCCAGGACGTGCAGTGAGGGTACTTGACCTGACCTTGGGGGACAGCTGTGGGGTCCAGAAGAGAAGGCCTTCCAGCACTCCTACTCCCTGTCCCACAGAGCCTAGCGGGACCCGCAAGGGGGCTAGAGCCGTAGGGGTGGGCTCGGGCTGGGGACCGTCACAGCCCCTGTGACCATCCTGTCCAGGTTTGTCTTCCTGCTGGACCAAGGCCTGGACATCTACGTGTGGCGGGGGGCCCAGGCCACCCTGAGCAGCACCACCAAGGCCAGGTACCAGGACCGCGCCCTGTGCAGACGTGGGGGGTGGGGTGGGGGTGCACAGAGAAGCATCGTCCCCCGGGAAGGGGTCGGGGCCTCACGGGGGGCTCTGCACCCGCCCTCAGGCTCTTTGCAGAGAAAATTAACAAGAACGAGCGGAAGGGGAAGGCAGAGATCACGCTGCTGGTGCAGAGCCAGGAGCCCCCCGAGTTCTGGGAGACGCTGGGAGGGGAGCCCTCGGAGATCCAGAAGCACGTGCCTGACGACTTCTGGCCCCCGCAGCCCAAGCTGTATAAGGTGAGCTGGGGTCGGGTCGGGGACTGTGGCTCTGTCTGGACTTCAGTGTGGAGGGCACCCACCACCTCCTGAGCAGAGGTCCGGTGCCGGCGCAGAGTCAGGCCCTGGGGATCATGCCAGGGCGTGTGCTTCCTGGGACGCGGGCCGGAGGACCTGCCTTCATTCCCTTGTGGGCGGTGCGCAGGAACGGGGCAGCTTAGAGAATTAGAAGCGGTGGGAAGGACTGTGCAAGGCCGGCAGGCAGGGAAAGCGCCGTGTAAAAGCCCTTCCACTGGAAGGGTGGCCGTGAGGGAGGAAAGGAGGCCCCCAGACCCAGCAGGGCGGGACCCGCTCCACATCAGGGTCTGCTGTGGGTGGGGCTGGTGCTCCCAGGCCCCGCCCCTGCCACGCCCACCTCCCGTCCACCAGGTGGGGCTGGGCCTGGGCTACCTGGAGCTGCCGCAGGTCAACTACAAGCTGTCTGTGGAACATAAGACGCGGCCCAGAGTGGAGCTGATGCCAGGGATGCGGCTGGTGAGACACCCCGTGGGGAGGGCCCGGGGGCGGGCGCCTTCGGGATGGCCTGCCACCCGCTGATCTCCAGCCTCCGGCCCCACAGCTGCAGAGCCTGCTGGACACCCGCTGCGTGTACATCCTGGACTGCTGGTCCGACGTGTTCATCTGGCTCGGCCGCAAGTCCCCGCGCCTGGTGCGGGCCGCTGCCCTCAAGCTGGGCCAGGAGCTGTGCGGGATGCTGCACCGGCCGCGCCATGCCGCGGTCAGCCGCAGCCTGGAGGGCACAGAGGCGCAGGTGTGCGCGTGCGCCCGCCACACAGCCCTGGCCCCGCCCCCTCTGCAGCGTGCCCCTCCCACCTGGGGTGGGGCCGTAGTTCCCGCCCCACATCCAGCCCCGCCCCCTCTACAGCATGCCCCTCCCGCCAGAGGCGGGGTCCTAGCCCCTAGGCCCCGCCTCCCTCGGCCTCCCCCGGCCTCCCCCCAGCGCCCCCGGACCTGTGCTGTTTGCTCCCCCTTGGCAGGTGTTCAAGGCCAAGTTCAAGAACTGGGATGACGTGTTGACGGTGGATTACACACGCAACGCAGAGGCGGTGTTGCAGGGTCCGGGCCTCACTGGGAAGGTGAAGCGCGACGCCGAGAAGAAAGATCAGATGAAAGCGGACCTCACCGCGCTGTTCCTGCCCCGGCAGCAGCCCATGGCTCTGGCTGAGGTGGGGACGGACGGGGCCGAGGGTGGGGTGTGGCCAAGGGGCGGGGCCTGGGCGGGGCCGATGGCAGGGGTGTGGCCAAGAGGACCAGGCTCCAGGTGAGGGGTGTGCGGGAGCGGGCTGTGCGGTCCCTGCCCGGTGAGGAGGGGTCCCCTGCAGCCCACCCATGGCCTCATATCCAGGCCGAGCAGCTGATGGAGGAGTGGAACGAGGATCTGGACGGCATGGAGGGCTTCGTGCTGGAGGGTAAGAAGTTCGCACGGCTGCCAGAGGAGGAGTTCGGCCACTTCTACACACAGGACTGCTATGTCTTCCTCTGCAGGTGCCAGCCGTCCCGGCCCCGCCCCCATCCAGGCCCCGCCCCCAGCCCGGCCCCCGTGCTGATGCTGGAGGGCCCTGCTCACCACCCTCTGACCCTGCAGGTACTGGGTCCCCGTGGAGTATGAGGAGGAGGAGAAGGAAGAGAAGGAGGAGATGGGGGCTGAGGGCAAAGAAGGCGAGGCGGCCGGGGTGGAGGAGAAGCCGCCGGAGGAGGACTTCCAGTGCATCGTGTACTTCTGGCAGGGCCGCGAAGCCTCCAACATGGGCTGGCTCACCTTCACCTTCAGCCTGCAGAAGAAGTTCGAGAGCCTCTTCCCTGGCAAGCTGGAGGCACGCCTGCCACGCCCCCACGCCCCCACCTGTAGCCACGCCCCTCACCTCTGGAGGGCCCACAGACCCGCCCCTGACACTTCCGTACCCCCAGGTGGTACGCATGACGCAGCAGCAGGAGAACCCCAAGTTCCTGTCCCATTTCAAGAGGAAGTTCATCATCCATCGGGGCAAGAGAAAGGCGGCCCAGGGCATCCTGCAGCCAAGCCTCTACCAGATTCGCACCAACGGCAGCGCCCTCTGCACCCGGTGCCGGCCTGGGGGAGGGGCACGGGCGGGCATAGGCGGTGGCTGCGGCGCCCCGACTCCGTGCTGACGTGCCCTCCCCACCAGGTGCATCCAGATCAACACGGACTCCAGCCTCCTCAACTCTGAGTTCTGCTTCATCCTCAAGGTGGGTGTGGTCCCGGGTGTGACCGGGACGCTGGGTGGGGGACTGCAGGCTGGGCCTGCCCTGAACCCCCTGCACGCTCTGCAGGTTCCCTTTGAGAGCGAGGACAACCAGGGCATCGTGTACGCCTGGGTGGGCCGGGCGTCAGACCCCGACGAGGCCAAGCTGGCGGAGGACATACTGAACACCATGTTTGACGGCTCCTACAGCAAGCAGGTGACCAGTGGGCGGCGGGCAGGTGACCGGGGGCGGGGCGGGGCCCAGCGGGGCCCCTGGCTGGACCCCCCTTTTCCCCTCAGGTCATCAACGAGGGCGAGGAGCCCGAGAACTTCTTCTGGGTGGGCATCGGGGCACAGAAGCCGTATGACGACGACGCGGAGTACATGAAACACACGCGGCTCTTCCGGTGAGACCCCCGCCCGTCCCCCCGGGGCCCATCCCTGCTGCTCAGCACCCTCAGCCCTCCGCCTGTCCCCCCGGTGCCTGGCCCTGGCCCGCTGCTCAGCACCCTCAGCCTCTCCCTGACCCTCGACCCCCAGGTGCTCCAACGAGAAGGGCTACTTCGCAGTGACAGAGAAATGCCCCGACTTCTGCCAAGACGACCTGGCGGACGATGACATCATGCTGCTGGACAACGGCCGCGAGGTCAGCCCCGCCCACCCCGCGGGAGCCCTGCCTCTCATTAAGGGGGCCCGGAGGCCAGGGGACGGGGGTTCCCGGGTCCCCTCAACGTGCATCCTGCCGTCCCCACAGGTCTACATGTGGGTGGGGACGCAGACCAGCCAGGTGGAGATCAAGCTGAGCCTGAAAGCCTGCCAGGTGCGCGGGGGGGGGGGGGGCCGGGGGTTTCGGGGGGCCAGGGGGCTGGGGAGAGGCCCGGGACGTCCGCACGCTCACGCGCGCCCTCCGCAGGTGTACATCCAGCACATGCGCGCCAAGGAGCACGAGCAGCCGCGACGCCTGCGCCTGGTCCGCAAGGGCAACGAGCAGCACGCCTTCACCCGCTGCTTCCATGCCTGGGGCGCCTTCCGTGCTGCGTTGGCTTAGGTCCCCAGGAAGCCCACCTCCTGCCAGCCTGCCGCCGCCTACGCCCAGGAGGGAGGCGTGACCCCTGGGACGCCCACCCCCCACACCGTGTGTGTGAGCCCACGTGTGACCCCCCCACACCAGGAGTAAAAGCAGAGGTGGTTGCCCTTTAAGATATTAAATGCTTTTATTTTCAATATTAAAAGTCAGTATTTTCAATATTAAAACCGCTAATTTTAACAAAATGACAAAAACCCAGGTACAATCTACAGGGAGACCATCGTGACCCCACGCCCCCACCTCTGCCTCCTCCTGGCCCCAGGAGCCCCCGTGTTGCGTGTTGCTCAGGAGCGCCGGGCGCTGCAGCGCAGACGTTAGAAAAATACTCTGGGGGAGGGCGTGGGACCCCGGCCCCGGCCGCCCGCCGCCTGTGGGGGCCCGCCCAGCCCCCTACGAGGCCTGTGCCCAGGAAGGAAGCCGGGGGTCCTGGTCCCAGCTCCACACGGCAGGTGGCGGCGCTCCTGGGAGGACAAGCAGGGTCAGCGGGAAGCCACACGGGTGCCACCCGCGCCTGGGGCAAAGCTCAGAACGCGACCAGCCCAGGGGCCCCCAGGACCCCCGAGAGCCCCGGGGTCGAGAGGACGGGAGGCCCAGGCCCCCCAGGGCCGCGCAGCTGCAGCACCTCAGTTAATGAGGATGGCGCGGGCGCGCACCTCGTCCTCCGCCACGTTCCGCAGGTTCGCGGCTTCCTCCGCAGGCCTGGGGGAGGGGCCGGGGTCAGGGGCTGCACTCATCTCGCGGCCCCCGTGGCCCGGCCCGTGTGGACCCACATGTTGAACTGGGGTGAGGCCCCCCAGTTCGGTGCTCACAGGTGTGAGCTTCCCACGCGGGAGCCCCCAGCCCAGCTCCCGCCCAGTTGTGTGGAATGAGACCCGTCACAGCTGACGGACAGCTGATGACGCTATGACACAGCTGTGGAGACCTGTCACAGCTGATGACGCTGATAACGGACAGCTGTGGAGACTTGTCACAGCTGATGACGGACAGCTGTGGAACTGGCTCGGACCCCGCCCCCTTCCCTCCGTCAAAGTCAATCCACATAAACCTTTAAGACCCGAGGCCGCCCCTCCTGTGGGTCCCGCCCACCTCACCCCAGGAAATCCTTCACGTCCTCCACCGTGAGGTCCCCAGTCATGTCCAGCGTGGTCTCGGGGCTGGTGGCCAAGTCGATGGACAGAGGTGAGAGCGCGGCCTCAGGCGGCTCCGGGGACCCTGCAAGGAGACCGTGGGGTCGTGGCCGGGGCCCAGCGGTCGCGGATTCACGGCAGAGCCCTCTCCTGCCCCGCAGCCACGGCCGGCGTCCCCGCCCCTCACCGGCCCCTCACCCGCCGGCTTGCTGGGCACAGGACTGGGGCTCCCGTCGCGGCTCCGCGGGGCCAGGACACCGCCTGGGGTCCCGTTAGCCTGGCTCCGCTTGGGCGATTCTTGGGACTCTTGGGGTCGGCAGCTGCGGAGACGGGGCCGGGAGGGGTCACAGGGGAGCAGCTCCGGGCTCACCCCGCTCCTGAGCCCTGGAATCGGAGCAGGGACCAGGGAAGGCCACCCTGGTTCCATGAAGAACCTGCGGACGGGGGCGTCCCCGGCCAGCGCCCCCCCTGCACACACCTGGCGGGGGCAGCCAGGGGCCAGCGCCCCCCCTGCACACACCTGGTGGGGGCGGCATCGCGGGGCCAGCGCATATCCAGGGAGCACAGCGGCTCCGTGATGTTCCGGGCGCTGAGGGAGAAGCGCTCGAACTCCGAAGGGGAAATCAGATAAAAACCTGGAGGGGGCGGAGAGCGCCCTCAGGAGCCGGTCCCCGCCCCTGCGTACCGGCGGACACGTGGCCCCGCTGACCCCGCCCCCACCGTGCCGGCAGACACGCGCTGTCGGCTGGCCCCGCCCCCACGTTCGGGCTGACCCGCCCCTCCCCGCGTACCGGCGGCCCAGCCCCCCGCCTCACCCTGGCCGTGGCGCGTGAAGACGCAGGAGGCGATGCCGCTGATATCCTCCTTGCGGATGCAGGCGTAGTGCACCTGGGGCCTGAGGCCCGGCACGGAGAATACGTGCACGTCCCCCAGGTTGGTCAGGCAGGCCAGGCAGGTCTCCGCGTAGTCCTCACAGGCCGCGCTGGCGAACGTGGCCAGGGCCACCTTGCGCACGCGACATCCCTCGTGGGCCGTCAGCTTGAACTTGGTCTTGGCGCTCACCTTGGGCAGCGTGAACACCTGGCAGCGGGCGGCCGGCCGGCAAGGTCAGGCCCGGTCCGCGTCCCCAAGGCCTCTGCTTCCCAGCTGCGGGTGCCAGCCCCACCCAGACCCCCAAGTGGGGCCCCTCCGCGTGCACCCCTGAACCGCCACGCTGCTCCTGGGAGGACTGGGCAAAACCAGTCCCAGCGGGCTGTCAGGGTCAGATGGATGGTACCCCCCCCCCCAAGAGACGGCTGAGCGCCCCAGGGCTCCGCCGGGGGTCCTGCAGGAACGCAGCCGGCCGAGGGGGGACTCGGAGTCCCAGCAACGGAAGGGGCCGGCAGGGCCGGGGGCTCCCGGGAGCAGGGGGGCGCACCTTGAACTGCTCCTCGGAGGCGATGAGCACCGCGTGGCCGCCCTGCATGTCCGGCGCCTGCGCCAGGTCCCGCGAGGCCTCGTAGGGCTCGGGCAGCGGGCGGCCCCGCCCGTCCAGCACGGCCACGGACACCACAGGCGCACGGTGCATCAGCTGCACCTCCTTGCCCAGCACCGCCGCCACCGCGCGCTCCAGCCGCTTCTCACTGCCCACTCCGGCCGCCGGCACCTCCAGCGCGTAGGCGAACACGGAGCCGGAGTTGGTGCCCGCCCACATGGTGGGCCCGTGGTGGGCGGCTGCGGGGCGACGGCCTGTGACGGGGGGGGGCTAGGAGTCCCGCCCTCCTGACCCCGACACCAGCAGGGGCGTCTCAGCCGGAGACCCGCAGATGCGCCACGTTCGGCCAAGCGGCTGCTGGCCCAGCACCACCCAGAGGAGCTGCTCTGGGTGACCGCAGGGCCACCTGGGGCCTGGGTCCAGCTACAGACCCCGCTGGGGTGGGGGCAGCACCACCAGGGAGACAGGTGCCGGGCGGGAAGTCTCATCACAAGTGAGAACCTGGTGAGTCACCAGCTAAACCTCCTGGCCGCTCCTCAGGGCGGGGCCGGACCAGCGCCCCCGGGGCCACCCCGCCCCAGGCCCTGCACCGAGCACCCTGTGCAGGGTCTGCCCACGGGCACCACGTGGGGCCGCCCCATCAACCCTGCGCCACCGGGCGCTCTAGGGGTACCGACCTCAGGGCCAAGGCTCCCGGCTGCTTTCCAGCCGCCCCTGGAAGATGCCCCGCCCCCGCACCGCCCTCATTTCCCGGGCCCCGCCTTCCGGCCTCACCGTCTCGAAGGAACGTGTCTGCAAAGTAGAGGCAGCGCACCACGCCCGACAGGGAGTCATCGGCCGAGCGGGGCTCGATGCGGCGCTGCACAGGCGTCATCTCCACGTCGTGGGGACAGGCCTGTTCCGCCAGCTGCGCATTGGCCTCCTGCAGCTGAAGGAACGTGGGCTCCAGACGCGGCGCCCACTGCCCGGTGCCCCCGCCCACCCAGCGCACCTTGGGCCCCGCCCCGGCGCACCTTGCTGGTGGCACTGACCCTCTTCTTGCCCGAGACTCGGCTCTTGCGGATACGCCGGAAAGACTGGCGCAGCGACTTCTTGAGCGACTTGACCCGGGACAGAGGCCCTTCCATGGCCAAGGAGTCGTTGGGGTGAAGGGTGCACCTGGGGGCAGACAGTGCCACTGGGCTATGGAGCGGCCGCTCCACTCCTGCCGGCCCAGGGCCCAGGCCCACGCAGCTGGGGGGCTAGAACCCCAGCAGCTGCACTGCACACCCGGTCTCAGGGGAAACCGAGGCCCAGGTTGGTGGGGAATGGCCGGAGACCCACAGGGGGCTGGGCCCAGGGCCGCCCCCACACACCTGGCCAGCACTGGGCTCCCGCGCTGGTAGTCGAAGAGGCCGAAGCCATGGCTGGTGCCGAAAGCCACGAGGCCCCACTCAGTGTGCAGCGTGACGGCGGTGACGGCAGCCGGGGGCAAGCACTGCACCAGCACCCGGGGCTGGAAGCCAGCGGGCCAGGGCAGGGGCCCCGCGTGTGGGCTCAGCCGCTCGTGGCCCTTCCACGTGAAGCCCTCACGGTCCTGCAGTAGGTCCACGCCCGCCACACTGACCGCCTGCTCAGCCGGCACGTCGCTGAGCTCCAGCACTAACACCTGGGCCCGAGGCCAGGGGGACGCGGTCAGCACGGAGGATGGGGCCCCGAGCCCCCGAGTCCCCAGGCCCCCGAGCCCCCAAACCCCCAGGCCCCCAAACCCCCGGGCCCCTGAGCCCCAGAGCTCGCAAAGCCCCTGCCAGCCTGGTTCCGGCTCGGTCTCGTTCGGCACCGAATGAGCCCTGCTGGACACGTGCTTCGCACCAGCGCCCGGCTGAGCCCCAAGGATCCCAGCGGTGACCCAGGCCCCTTAGCCCCTCCCCCACCAGCGTGTCTGCCCCCCCATTGGGCAGTCAGCCCACACCGGACACCTTCCCTGCACTACAGGAGAGCGGGGGGCACAGCTACCCGCCCATCAATCCCCACCGCCCAGCGCCCACCTCCCACCCGAGCTGCCCGGCCCCAACCCGCTCGGGCCCTAGAGCCACGCTGGGACTCGGTGCCCCAGCAACTGGCCTCTGCCCCCCGGAAGCCCCTCCAGGGCAGCCCCGCGCACCTGGCCGGCAGTGCCAGCCACCGCCATCTGGGCCGTGTACTTGCAAAGCACGACCTTCTGCACGCCGAGCCGGGGGTCGTCGCTGTAGGGGTCGAAGCAGCCCACCTGCGGGACGGAACGCAGTGAGGACGCAGGCAGGGCTGGGACCAAGCTGCGCGGGGCCAGGCAGGGGCCCACCTTCCGGAAGGGCGGCCAGTCGTCCTCGGCGGCCAGGGCCGGGCTGTCCGCGTGCTCACCGTCCGTCTGGAAGAGGCCGGCTGTGCTCAGCTTGTACAGCAGCCGCAGCGCCACGCCCGAGGCATCCCAGAACCGCACGGTGCCATCCTCGTGGCTGCAGGAGGGTGGCGGCAGGTCCAGGCCAGCCCCGCACGCTCCCCCAGCCCCTCACGTTCCCCCAGCCCCACACGCTCCCCCAGCCCCTCACCAGCGCTGCCCAGCCTCCCACTGCACAGGGCACGCACACCCCGCGCCCGCTGCACACCAGGCCACAAGCACCGGGAGAACGTGTGGAAATCACCCGCATGACGGGCAGGATGTAGAAGGGGTAATGCACACACAAAGGACTAGGAGGACCTGCCCCACCAGACATCCAGAAAAGATGTGGGCTTAGCCGCTCTCGGAGCAGAGGGGTCAGCTGGGGCTGCAGGAGCCGCAGGAGGGAGGCGAGAGGGGCGGAAAGGGCTGGGTTGCAGCCTCGGGTGGGAACCCCTGGTGTGAGGAGGAGCCTCCAGCCGCCCTGACGGCCACAGGGAAGGAGTCAGGGGCCCAGCACAGGCAGGCGCGGGGTGTGGCAGGAAACAGGCCTGAGTCACCTGGCTGGGCTCCCCAGCACCTGCCCTGGGCAGCCCCGCGTGGGCCGGCCCAGATTTTCCGGTCCCAGGGCAGGCTGGTAGGTGGATCTCAGTTCCCCGCCAAGGGGCGGGGCGGGGCGAGAACCAGGCTCCAAGGAAGCTACATCCCAACCCTCTGCTGGAGCGGGGACCAGGTACCCCCAGAGACAGGCCTGAGTCACTGGGCAGCCCCAGGCGGGGCCCCTGCAGCTGAGTGGGCCATCACCCCAGCCCCCCACACGTCACCCCCACGTCACCCCCACGTCACCATGCTGGGCCCTGGGGCCTGCAGGGCTGCCTACCCAGTCAGCAGCAGCCCTCGCTGGGTCGGCTCCCGGGCCAGGTTCCGGCCCCCCGTGATGGGCCAGCTCTGAGGGAGGGAGGCGGCCATGTCAGTGGGGGTCACCCTGCGACTGGAATGTACCTGCCACCCGCCCTGCGCCCTTGACCGGGAACCCACCCCCCACCCCCCCCCGGACCCCAGACCTGGCCCTACCGAGGCCCTGGAGGTGGGGGGCGGGCTCTGCTGCTCCCCGGCGCTCACGATGCGCGACCACAGCTTGGCAGGGACGTTGGCCACGTGGGCCGAGCAGGTGATGGCGGACGAGTGCAGGGGGGCCAGGTAGGGCGCAGGCACCGTGGGCCAGCCGGGGGTCTGCAGGTCCAGCACCACTAGCTCCTCTTCCAGCAGCACCGCCAGGGCCTGGGGCTCGTCGAACTCTGGGGGATGGGGACGGGGACGGGGGTGGGTGAGCGCGGCCCCGGGACGGACGGACGGACGGACGCACACACACACACAGACACACACACGCACCGTCCTCGGGCCGCGTGCTGTGCACTGTGAAGAAGTCGATGATGCGGGAGGTGAAGTCCAGCGTGACCAGCGTCTCAGCGTGGAGCACGCTCACGCAGTGGCGGTCCCCGTAGCTGGCCCGGGGCATGCCGCCGCTGAAGATGACGAAGTGGCCCCTGCGCGGGCGGGAAAGCCCACGTGAGCCGCCTGGCCCGGGAGCCCCGCCCCCCGCCTGAGCCCCGCCCCACCTGAGCCCCTGCCCCCCGCCTGAGCCCCGCCCTCACCTACCCAGCTTCACAGCTTCGCCACAGAATCTTGCTGATGGCCTTGCAGGGGAAGGGCCCTGGAGGAGGGGCAGTGTCAGGACAGGTGGTCCCGGCCATGCCCCCCGGGCCCCGCTTTGCAGAGCTGGCTCTCAGCATCACCCCCTGCCACGAGTCCTCCAGGACGCCCGCCGCGGCCCGGGGCCTACAGGGCCTCACCATAGGGCATGGCAGCCGCCGCCGGCTGCGTCACAGGGGAGGGGCTGCCGGCGTCCACGGCCCAGACGGCGTAGCTGCCGTCGCTGTGGGAGCTGACCAGCGTTCGGCCGCTGCGTTCCCAGCACAGGCTCTCCAGCTGCTGTGGGGTGGGGCGGAAGCGGCGTGAGGCTGCGGCCAGGAGCAGGGCCCCGGCCGTTGGCCCCGCCCCCCACACACCTGGTTCCCCAGGAAGACGCGGTCGGCACACTGCGCAGCCCGGTTCCAGATGAGCAGCAGGCCCCGGCTGTAGCCCACGAGCATGCGGGCGGGGTCGTGCAGGCACCCCTGCAGGGACTCCACGGGGCCTAGCGCCTTGCCGCACCGGTAGTCGTCTGGCACGCTGCAGGGGGGAAGCGGGGTAAGCTGGCAGCCCTGCCCTGGGGCGCGCGGGTGAGGGGCCGCTGCTCACCTTCGCAGAGCCTCCTCTGGGCCAAGGGTCTGCCCCTCCAGCAGCGTCAGGCTGGGCACGTCCAGGAAGAAGACGCTGCCGCCCTCGGTGCCCAGCGCTGCCGGGTCACCAGCACCCAGCAGCAGGAGGACCGTGACGCGGGCAAGGCCGAGTGGGCTACTGCAAGGGACAGGGCGGGTCAGGGAGCCAGACACCTGCTGGGGAGGGGTGGGGAGGGCGGGGGCCACCGGGGTCCCCTCTGGGCTCAGGGGGCCTCATCGAGTGGGCAGTGGCGGCGACTGTGGGCATCATAATTAGCTCGCTCCATTATTCATCACTGTCGGCAGGGAGGGGTAGAAATAGGTTCCCTGGGTCTTAGCCACGGCTCCTCCCACCCGACAGGGGCGGAGGAGGCAGGACAGGCCACAGCTGCCCAGGAAGCCCGCCGCCAGCCCTCTGGGGGCCCCGGCAGGGCAGGGAGGCTCCCACAGGCCACCCGGGGGCTGGAGCTGGACGCAGCACGGCCCCCACCCACTCCCGTCCCGTCGGCCCACCGAATGCCCCTCCCGAGACCTGCCAGGTGCCTGCAGCACCCAGCAGTGGGAAGGGCCCAAATGCTGCTTCTGGGGCCCATGCTCAGCCTGGAGGCTCCCACCCTGCCCCCGCCGCACCCCTGCAGGGCTGGGCCCTGGTGCCCAGCTCAGACCTGGCTCCTTCAAAGCCCAGCCGACTGGGCGGCTGGAAGCTGAGCGCCTCCTGCAGGTGGGCACAGCCGCCATGATGCACAATCTCCCACAGGTGCAGAGTGCTGGTGTCCAGCAGCGTCAGGAGGCGGCCCTGGGGGGAGCAGAGACCACGGTGGGACCGGGGACTGGGGACCGGGGTTGGGGGCAGTGGGCTGGGGACCGGGGCGGGGACCGGGACCTGCGGACTGGCCGGAGGGGGCGAGCTTACCTGGCCAGGCAGGAACTGCATCTGGATGACCGTGGCCGTGTCTTGGTGCAGGCCTGTGAACTCCACGCCGGGCGCTCCATAGCTGAGGGCGCGGGGTCAAGGGCCGAAGGAAGCAGCCGCGACAGGCTGAGGTGCCCAAGCCTCTTCCTCTCCTACGACCATCCCAAGGGGCCCTCCCAAGTCTGGGGGGCTCCTCCCTGCACCCCAAGGTATCCCCAGCCTCAGACTCAGGCTCCACTCAGCCCCTCCAAGGCGTGCTGCAGGACGACCTTCACTCATCCCGCCTTGCGGGCTGAGCCGGGGCAGGTGAGACGCGACGCAGCCCCAGCCCTCGGGCCAGGCCCAGGCAGGCCAGTGCAGGGCAGAGGTGAGTCCAGGCTGCCAGGCACCCCTCTAGCCGCGGGCCAGGAAGACGGCAGGCAGCCCCCTCTGCAAGGGAGCAGCAGCTGCGGCCTGCCCACGGCACGGACCACCACACAGGCTCGGGGAGGCTGTGACCGGCCGTGGACCCGGCAGCAAGAAGCGCCAGGGTCCCAGCAGGCCCAGGGGGCCCCAATGGGAGGGCGGGGGGGGGGGGCTCAGCGAGGTTGCCAGGGGACAACACGGGAGCCCAGCCGTTGCCAGGAGATGGAGCTGGGAAGGACACAAAGAGGGGACAAAAGAGGGGGCAAGACTGGCTGGGCAGGAACCTGGGTCACCAAGGAAACAGGCCAGCCGTGGGGGGAGGGGCGGCGTCTGTGTGCAGGGCCATGTTCTCTGGCCTCAGTTTCCCAGCCCAGGGTCCCAGGCCCCGGCAGGCATGGGGGAATGGAGGAGGGGCAGCCCTGGGCTTCCCGGTCGCTGCCCCCCGTCTTCCCAGCAGGGTCTTTGTGCCCACGAGGAGTCAGCACCCAAGAAAGACTGTGGCCGGCTGGCGAGAGAGGCTACCAGACTCGCACGTGTGGGGAGGGGCAGCAGGACAGAAGTGGGCGCCCCCGGAGGAGGGGGCCCTCGGCCCAGCCACACCCCCTAAAGTGGGCCCGTTCCCCAACCACAGGCCCAGATGCCCAGTCCTGCCAGGGCAGTGCCCCAGCCAGCACTGGGGAGACCCCCTACCCCCAGTAGGGCCATGCAGGGCGGGGTGGGGGTGGGCTTCCCTCCCACGTGGCCACACTAGGTGCCTGGGTCTCCCTGAGTGATGGCCATGCTTCGGGCAGAGGGGTGGGAGCCCCCCTGTGCTGCCCTGTGCCCCCACCCCTGCCCGCCCTGCGCCGGCGGGAAAATGCCGCTTTGTGTAGCTCACACAGCCCATTGTGCGGGCCACCAGCACCCAGGTGGGGCCCGCGCTACGCTCACCACGCACAGCCTGGCATCTCCACACTCGTGACGGGGGTGCCAGGTCAGCTGTGTGGCCCGAGTTCACTCATCACCCCCTCAGGTGCAGACCCCAGACCCAGCCTCCCTAGTCAGCATCACCTAGGTAACTGGCGGGCTGCAATGCGGTGACTGACAGCTGTGGCCACTGCACACTGAGCCGCCCCCCAGCCCCCTCCAGGATCGGGACACCTGCCACAGCCTCTCCGGGGGGCCCCACCCAGGAAGCCCAGCCCACGGGGGGCTCCCGCAGGTGACCCCCACCGGCCACCGCCTGCAAAGGATACATCTTGACGGCCCCAGACCTGGTGCCAATGGCCATGATGCGAAGCTCGGGGTCGAAGGCCAGGGCGCTGGGCTGGTTAGGGAAGCCGTGCTCCACAGTCTACAGAGAGGGCAGGGCACCGGTAAGGGCACGGCCACCCGCCCGGCCCACGGCAGAACTTCCGGCTCAGGCAGGGTCCCCGTGCTCTGCGCCTTGTCCCTAATGGGGACTCACACGTCCAGTCTGAGGCCCACCCCTGGCCAACCCCATCTCTCTCAACTCCTGTGCCCACCCTGCTGGGCACGGACATGGCTCTGGCAACACACAGGAAGAACGACGCTCAATGAGGCTCAGGCTCAGAAGCGAACCCCACCTGCCTCAGGACAGGGCTCCACACCCCACGCCCAGAGACGCAGACTAAAGCGTGGAGAGGTGGCATGCTGCCCGAGGTCCCCCATGAAGTCCACAGTGCACCCCAAACACCAGCCCTATGTGGAGATCAGAGGCCAACACCCCAGGCCACCTAGACAGAGGCTCTAGACAGCCCCCCGCCCCCAAAGCTTCCCCCCAACCCTCAGACTCGGACGCAGGGAGGCGAGACCCAGAGGGGCTTCCTACAGGTGTCACCCACTCCCAGACCTGGTTTCCCAGCTGGAAACAGGAACACGATCCCCGCTCCTTCTGCGGTGAAAACGGTACAAGGGGGGCTGTGCACAGAGCGGCCAGTGGGGCAGCTTCCCCGCCCCCTGGACCCCTGCTCCTGGCAGGCCGGCCGGGGTACCACCAGCCAGGCTTTCTTCCCACCATTGACCCCCACCTGCCCAGGATGCGTTACTCATCATCCCCGAGGCCACGCTGGGGGGCCCTTCCCTGAGAAGCCTGCACCCCCATCCCCTTCCTCAACGCCCATGCAGGGTGCCACCCGTGGGCCACGGGACCTTCCAGCCACTGCCTCTCGGCAAGACTCACAGTTTGTAAGGACCCGACTCCCAGGCCGGCTGCCCCTGCTGCCCTCCTGCCTCAGCCCATCCAGGCGCGGACTGAGGCCTTGGGCCCCTCACAGCACAGACCCCCAGGCTGACTGTCCCCTCTGGGCACCTGAGGACACGGCTGTCCACGTGGCTGGGAGAGGCAGCCACACCCTGTTCCCACCAGTACTGCCGTGCCAGTGCTGGGCCTCATCCCGTCTGGACTGTCCCCTCCTCCACGTGGGACACGCCAGGGGCTTCCAGCTGACTCTGAGGGAAACCCTGTCCTCACACCTGGCCGCCTGTCCTGCTCCACTCGCTCCAGGCCCAGTAGCCTTCTGCTCGCCCCTGCTGACCAGGCAGGCGCTGGCTGCAGGGCCTTTGCACCTACTCGCCCTCCACCTGGACTGCGTTTCAGCCAGCACCCCCATGGCAGGCTCCTGCCCATCCCTCAGCCCCGTTCAGGGGCCCACTCCTCAGCAGCCCCCGGCTGTGGTAGCCGTACCCACCCACCTGCTCCAGGCCCTCCCCCTTCTTGATCCGCAGCACCGACCCCAGGCTAACTGCTGCACACCCTACTCTCGTTGTGCCTGTTCGCTGACTCCCCCATGGGTCATCAGCCCAGAGTGAGGAGGCATCTGTCCCTTCTGGTCACTTCAGCGTCCCAGGCACCTATGAGGACTCGCACACAGTAGGGGCTCAGTATTTGTCAAGCCGACTTTGAGGGGTCACCCCACAGACCATGGGTAGGCAGGCGGGATGGGGACCCAAGAATGAGCCCAAACTCCATTGCCTGACCCCCGGGGACCCCCACCCAGGAACCTGGGGCCTGCTCTCCAGCGATCGCCTACCAGCCCCTCTGGTGAGCAAGCCCCTGCCCACCAGGGCCGCCCACTCAGAACGAGACCTCACGCTCCTGAGTGGGGTCTGCCCGCCCAGGGTCAGCCGGGAGGAGATGAACCCCCACCTTGTGTCTCAGGCCCCCACTTCACACCCCAGCTCGGTGGCTCCGCTCAGCGCCCACCCCCTCACCGGGGAGGCGGCCCTCATGGCCCACAACACGGGGAAGGCCTCCTGGGAGGCTGACAGGGTCTCAGCCACCAAGTCTGAGGGTCCAGGCAGCCCCCCGACCTGCCCCAAGAGGTGTCCTGGGCACCTCAGCCTCTCCAGATCCAGCTGCTCCAGAACTTCCTCCCGCAGAAGTCTCCTCGGGGGCCACCGCAGCCCTCCAAGTTAAACGCGAGCCCCACCCCCAACAGGACACAGCGCTCCAGCTCCCGCTGGGACTTGGGGCGACCCCGATGTCCTCACCTGCACCACGGGGTGCATGACAACCCAGCTCACCAAGAGCAGCGAGGGGCCCAAACTAACACTCTGGGAGGAGTGAGCAGGGAGCAGGCTGGGGGGGCTCAGGCTGCCTGCTGCCCGCGGGCCCCCCACTTTCCGGGTTGAGCGGGCCCCCTCCACTCCCGTCGTGGTCCGGGGTCCCGAGTGACACAGGGAACCGGAAGCCCACGGCGGGGAGGGGCGGGACTCCGTGTCACAGCCGGGGAAACTGAGGCCCCGCGGTTCCTAGCGCAGCGCAGAGGCTCCATCGTGGGGGAGGAGCAGGGAGCGGGGATCCCCCACCCCCCCAACATCTGCCGCCACCCCTCACCCCTCCCGCCCCGCCCGGGCGCCGGAGCAAAACAAACGCGGGCCCCGGGCGGCCCCGAGCGCAGACCGGGGTGCGGAAGGGACCCCCCCAAGAACGACAGAGACAAGCCCGAGAGTTGGGGAGACGCACGGGGGCGGCGCGAGGCCGGAGACCCCGCGAGGATGCGCAGGGCCCCCGAGGCGCCCCGGGCCCCGGGGACGCCGGACCCCGAAGCCGCGAAGCCGCAGCCTCCCGTCCGGGCCCGACGTGGCCCGGGCCCCCCGGCCCCCGGCCGCCGCACCTTGTGGAAGGCGAAGAGCTCCTGCTTGAGCTTCTCACGCTGCGGGTCGGCGCCCTGACGCCGGAACCGAAACTTCATCATCTTGGGTCCGGCCGCCGCCGCCGCCGCCGCCGCCGCCGCCGCCAGGATGCGCCGCGCGGCCCCGCCGGTCCTGAGGCGCGGGCGGGGCGCCCGGCGCGGGGCGGGGCCTGCGCGCAGGGGGCGGGCCCCGAGTGTGACCGACACCCAGCCCGGCCAATGGGCGCGTCCGGCGGCCGCCGCCGCCCGCAGGATGCGCCGCGCGGCCCCGCCGGTCCTGAGGCGCGGGGCGGGGCCTGCGCGTAGGGGGGTGGGCCCCGGGCGTGACCGACGCGCCGCCTGACCAATGGGCGCGTGCGTGCGGCCGCCCGCACCCGCCCCTGGCGGCCAGACAATGGGGGAAGACAGGGCCCCCGGGGTTCCTCCAAACGCGAGAAAGGACGCCCGCCGAGCATGCGCCGCGGCGCGGGGCCTGCCGGGACTTGTAGTCCGCGAGCCAGAGCTCCATAGGTGCGGGTGGCTCAGGGGACGGGGCTTTGCAGGGGGCCCGCCAGCGCGTGTTCCCCAACCTCGAGGGCCTTTTTCAATCTTCCTCCAGCCGGCGAGCTACGTGCCCATCCGGGTGATGAGGCAGCCCAATTCCGAAAGCCAGGAGAGTTCTGACTGGTGCAACTCCCTGGCTCTTCAGCCTCAGTTTCCCCATCCATACCGTGAGCCCACTGTCTTACCAGTTTCGCGGACACCTCTGACTGTTCGCCGGCGTCCCCGAACCCCTCCCACGGACACGCCTTTTGCCCCGACGGTGTAGTCAGTCCCCAGGAAGGCCCCCCTCAGCCCCTAGCCCCCAGGGGGCTCCTGTGCATCTTCAGGGCCCAACATGAAAGGCTCTGTGTGGCAGGACAGGGGCTTCAGGGACAGAGACCCAGCCGGAGGGAGAGGCCAGCGGCGAAGGTCCTGAGATTGGACGGGGGAAGGGCCTCCCCTGGACAAGGAACCGGGGCCTCCACTCTCTCTCAGGGACAATCCGCGTGTCCCCACCCACCTCTCGGGGACACCTTTTCTCATCTGGACACTGGCTTCCAGGTTGAGGAGAGGCTGCCCTGGGCTCAGGGCTGGGCAGGGCCTGAGGTCCCAGAAGCTTAGGTGGGGCAGGTGGAGGGGCCCCAAATCCCCCCCAAAACGAGGGCCGCGCGCCCAGGGAAGTGTTAGGAATTTGTCCACTCCTATCCCCAATTCACTCTCCCCGGGAGCGGTGCGGCCTGGAGCAGCTCCGTGCCTCAGTTCCCTCATCTGTAGAGATGTGGATCCAATGAGCCCCCACCTCAAAGGGTTACAGTGTGAAGATGAGATTAGTGAGAGCTTGGAAAGCCCCCTGCATCCGCTGGGCAGACAGGAGGGGCGGCGTGAGGTGAGCGCTAGCTGCTATTAGCGCAATTACTCAGGGCTGTCTGGGCTCTTCTCTGTCGCCCTGGGCCGGTCTCTGTCGCCCTGGGCCGTTCAGTCCCTGTCCTTCCTCCGTCTCCACGCTTGGAAATGGGACTTAGTCACCAGTCAGGAGGCAGCCAACTGGGGGCCGGAAACAGCTGAGCACCGACAACAACCACAGGAGGGAGGTCACTGTGCTGGGGTTGGGGGCTCCAAGACCCAGAGCAGGGGTCCCGGGGGGGAGGGGCGCAGTGCAAGCTGGGTCCTCACAGGTGGTCAGGACAGCCCCTCTCGCCACCTCACTTGTTAACAACACAGATTCTAGATCCACTGAATGTAATGCTGGTGGAGTGGGGCCCCAGAATCTGTTTATTATTTTTGAGAGAGACAGAGAAGGGGGAGGGCCCAGAGCCGTCTCCATAGTTGTAGGTCATCAATTTTCGACATGGTTTCATTCCACACAGGTGGGTAGGGGGCTGTGCAGGGCAGGAGCCGGGCTGGGGGCCTCCCGCATGGGAAGCTCACCCCAGTTCAGCATATGGGTCCTCACGGGCTGGGGCCGGGACTTGATCCTCGGTCCCCGGGGCGGCAAGGCGAGTGCTGAACTTGCTGAGCCATCCCGGCCTCCCCCGCCCTCATTTTATAAGGTAGGAAACGGGCTCAGAGATAAGTGACCTGCCCAAGGTCACATGGGGGAGAATACGTGGGTGCAGGAGCCTTACCCCCGACACTCGCTCAGGACCTGTGGAATCGGGTCACCTGCCCCCAGCACAGTATCAGGTTCGGGGCTCCAGTGGAGCAGGCAGGCGTTGACCCAGGCCTGGGGTTCTGTGCTTCCTTCCTCCCTGTGGACCCATGTTCTCATCCTGCCTCTGCCACCTCATCTTTCTGGGTCTCAGTCTTACTCATCTGTGACGTGGGGATGAATCTGGGTCGCGACCACGTACCAACGCCGAGCACTGTGCTGTGGGAAGCTGGGGGCCGAGGGTACGGGCCCCTGCAGAGGCCCCGAGGGGAGGAGAATGCTCCGCTGAGCTGTGGCCCCCTCTCTCCGCCCACTGGCCCTGAGGTCCCTGGCCGAGCAGTAGGGAACCTCAATTCTTACCCGTGGGGCCTCAGTTTCCCATCCAAACCAAAGGCCAGGTGTCCCCTACTTGGCTATGAAGCACCGCCGGACGCTGCTGCCCCACTGTGGGCACAGGGGGGAACTGCACCCACGAGAACCTGCAACCTAACGGGACCCCACCCCCCGCCCCACCTGGGGCCCAGGCCACTCCATGCCAGTCCCAAGGTGGCTTCCTTGTGGCTGTCGGTGATGCGGCAGCCCCAGGGGATTCACGTCTGCTGGCCGCCTCCTCTGCTCTTCACCAGAAGCCCCTCGCGAGAGCCGACTGTCACGTTAAAAGTTTTTGCCAGTCAATTGTCAAAACGTGGCCGTGGTTCAAAATTGAGATGAAATTTAAGTCAGGTGACGTTGAAGACGAAGCAGTTCCTGGTGGCCCTGTCTTACGATCGTGCGTGCTCTCTGATGCGGTCGATTGGAGCTCTGGGGGAATCAGGCGTCTGCGCGTCTCTCTTCCTCACCCGTCACGCTGGGGTAATCACAGTGGATGGCAGTGTTCACACCATGGAAACCGGTGGACACTGCATATCAGGCTTGACTTATTGCTCATTTTCTAGACCAGTGCCCTCCAAATAAAAGTACGTGCAAGCCTCATGCTACTTTCTTTCTTTAGATTTATTGTTTTTGACAGACAGAGAGGAGGAGGAGGGCCCAGAGCCGTCTCCATAGTTGTCCGTCATCGGTTGTCAACATGGTTTCATTCCACACAGGTGGGCGGGGCTGAGCAGGGCAGGAACCGGGCTGGGGGCCTCCCACCGGGGGTGTGATTTGATCCTTAGTCCCCGGGGCTGCAAGGCGAGCACTGAACCGGCTGAGCCATCCCGGCTCCCCCCACTTTACTTCTTGAGTTCGCCAGATTTAAAACAGTAACAGGAAACACGTGAAACTAACTTAAATAGTATACTTTATTTAACCCCAGTGAGTCCAAAATATCATTTCAACGTGTAATCAATATAGTCACTAATATTTTACATTCTCCCCTCCCCACTCCCCACTAGCCTCCTCAAGTGCTGGTGCTTTTGTGCTTAAAGCACAGCTCAAGTCGAGCCAGCCACATGCCAGGTGTCATCAGTTTTCAACATGGGTTTGTTCCACATGGATGGGAACCAGGCTGGAAGCCTCCTGCATGGGAGGCACGCCCCCTTGAGCCAGAGACTGTGTGTGTGGGGGGGCGATGAGAACGAGAACCAAACTGGAGGCCTCCCGCATGGGAAGCTCACCCCAGTTCAGCCTATGGGTCCACACGGGCCGGGGCCGGGAATTGATCCTTGGGCTCCCGGGGCGGCAAAGCGAGCGCTTAACCCGCTGAGCCATCCCGGCTTCCCCAGTTTTGGATTTCTGACCCCCACGTGAGAAAATAAATGTGTTTTCAGCCACCACATTTGTGTAATCTGTTAGAGCGGCCACAGGAAACTAATACAAGCTGACGGGGTGCAGCCCCATGGGCCATGCCGTGGTTGAAGTACCACTGCAGGCACCCTACAAATATTGAGGAAGTGAACCAAAGAATCAACAAAAGCACTCTGTGGTACATGGTACTTGTACGAGTGCTGTGTATCTTATCATTTGCAATTTCCGTGCTTCGCATCTTTTATCAGTTTATACTGACCTTGTAGGAGCGTCTGTGACAGAGCAGGTCTGTCCTGTACCTTCAGGACCCAGCTCATACTCTGGCATGCAGGAATGAATGTGACTTTGGACCTGTTTCCCCAACCGCACAGCAGGGTCTGAGGAGTGGAACAGGCCCCCCGGGGTGGGTGGGCAGTAATGGGTGATTAGAGAACCTGGGCTGGGGGCAGACGGATGGGCTGCTACACCTGGTCCAAACTGCAGGTGCCCCAGGAAAGGGCTGGGACAGCGACTCGGGGAGTCAGCTCCGGGACCCATCCCCTCCACAGGCTTGGGGACTGCTCAGTTCTCAGCCCAGATGGGGTGCCATGCAGCCACAACGAAGGTGCAGGACCTGCCAGGGCTGGAGCCCCTCCCTCAATCTGCAGGACAAAGGGTCACTTTCACCCAGGGACCACGAAGGGGTGCAGCTAGAGAGACCCTCCCAGCTCCCCACCCAGAGCCAGGGGCCGGGCAGGGGGGGGTATGCCCACCTCCACCATGCTGTTTGGATGGTCCTCTCTCAGCTCTGTCTTCTCTCTGGGAGTCCGGGGCCCAGGCCTGGCCAGACCCCCCGGGGGCTCTGTCCCTCTTTAACACGTTGCATACAGCAGGGTTTAAATCCCTCATACCCCTCTGTTCCAGCAGGTATTTAAATGAGACCACGTTGAAATAAACACATCTCTTTAATTGCTTCCATATTATTTATAACTTTTCAATGAATCTTGCAAAAAATAAAAGGTCAAGTGTAAAAACGAGAATTCTTGTTACCCGTCCTTAACGCATGGCTCAGAAAAAACGAAGGTTCTGGTGGTCCGTACGCAGAGTGTTAAGTCCTATCACCTGTCTGCAGGACTGAGCCCTGGCCGCTCACGGCTTCCTGTTAAATGGGCAGGGAAGGGGCTTGCCAGGTTCCTGCAGCAAGAATTTGGCTAAGCAGATGGGCTTCAAGGCAAGCGAGTGAATGAGGGGGACTCTGAACACGGCCAACACAAATTCTGAAAACATCATGGGATTGTTCTGTGACCTTTTCTTCCTTTTAGCTCATTAGCTATCGTTAGGGTTGGAGTGTTTTGGGTGCGTGACCCTGGACAGTTCTTCCAGTGTGGCCCAGGGAAGCCAGAAGACAGCAGCATTCTAGACCAGAGGCGGAGAGCCAGGTCTGGAACGTGGAGACACTGACCGCCCTCGTGCCCCACCCCAGTCCCTCCCAGAGCGTCGGCCCCAGGCCTGCACCCGCAGCCACGGCTCTGTGCGTGTTCTGCTCCCTGTGGGGTTGAGGGAAGAACTCCAGGAAGTGCTAATGGGCAAGGCCGCCCACACCTCTACGAGGGCCAGGCTCCCACCTTCTGCCCATCCTGTCCCTCCTCTGTGGACACACAGCCCCTCTGGCCACTCCTGGGAAGAAGCTTCCAGAACTCGGCAGGCTGTGCCCCTGGCACCTGGACAACGGCTTAGGAAACCCATCCTTCTGGGTGCGGGCAGAAGGCCAGGCCCACCTTCAGGCCTCAGACCTGTGTCAGGTGACGGGCGCGCCCTGTGGGGCCCTGGTGGGCAATGAGTTGTGCTCAGCCCAACACCCCGCTCAGACTTTAGGGAGAAAATAAAGGGATTAAGGTACCACCAAAGGAACGCCCTCTCTTACGATAACATCAGACAACTGTTTCAAAATATATTAGATTTGGTTTTTATTGTAGAGCACACGTCAGGGCAAAGTGCTGCGCACACACACAACTACAAATCATTTTTGGGAAAAAAGCTGTAAAAAAAATAAAACTGCAACTGCTTTAGTTATGCAGCCCCAGCTTGAGGAGTCCATGCTGCAGAGGGGTTCCGGCCCGAGAGGGGCATCTGGGTGGCGGCTGCACCAGACTCCCGCAGCCTGGAGCCTGGGCCTCTGTAAGAGGGGCCCCCCGGGCGGTGGGGGCCGGGGGGCTGGGAGGGCAGCCGCTCTCAGCAGGCCCGGCCCTTGGCCCTGACGGGCAAGGAGGCACGCCTAGTGAGTCCAGATCAGCGAAACCTTGTGGCCTCTACGGACCAAGGGAGGTGGACCCTGCCACAGACCTCGCCGCCACCTCCTCCCATAGCTACTTTCAAAGGCCCTTCCCCGGCGCCCACAGAGGAGGCGGCAGAGACTTGCAGTCCGCAGGCCTGAGCCCTGGCCTGGGGTGTGTGTGGCAGGCCCCTTCCTATGGGGTGATGGGGGGGAAGCCCCAACCGGCCAATCTGGAGAAAGGAAAGGGAAAGAAAAAAGCCAAGAGACCAAAGGAAAGAACACAAACAAAAAAACTCAGAACGAAACGAAACCCCTACCACACGCCGCGTTTCTCCACACCCCGAATGCTGAACTTGGAAGGACCGGTTCCTCCAGCTAGAAACCGTCCAGACACGGCCCCACGCGGCCCAGCAGAGGTGAGCTCTTGGCAGGAGGGTCAGGCCCTCTGCCTCCTGCCCGTCTGCCGCCCGGGGCCCAGCCCACAGCCCGGGGGCTGGGCTGGCACAAATGATTCTGTCACCGAAGGACAAGGTGTCTGAGTTCCCGGGGCCTGGACAGCAGGTGAGAGGTGGGGGACAGCAGGACCCTGTGGAGCCAGGAAGGCCAAGGAGACCTCAGCCCAGCAGACGAGGGCTAGGTGGGCGGGGACTGAGCTTCATTGCAACACTGGGGAAGATACACACTTAAAGGAGAACAAAATTCTTCTTAACCAGAACGGTTTGCTGCTCTTAAACGAAGCCAGCCTGATGCGGCTCCGCGTGAGGACCGGCCCACCGGCACCGCAGGGCACCGGCGTCAGCCCTTCCCTCCAGGAGCCAGACCAGGGACGTGAGACCAGGCCAGCCACGCCTGTCCTCCAGCCTCACCAGGCAACGGGTCGAGGACAGAACGTAAGGATCAGAAAAACAAAACAAACGAAGCCCCTCAAAACGGAACAGGAGGGGCAGCTAAGGGGTGGGGGGACGAGTCCCAGACAGGGCCCCTCAGTGCCGGCGCATCTTCACCTTCCGGGCAGGGCTGCCCCCCGCCTGAGCGCAGCCCTCGCCCGGCTCATAAGCCTTGCGCCAGTAGCTGTCGGAGGCGGGGGCCCCGCGCCGCCGGTGAGCGGGCAGCAGCACCGAGCGCCGGTTCTCCTCCTTGTCCATCTCCAGGATCCGAGGCCTGGGGGGCGGGGGGCGGGGGGCGCAGGGTTACCCGAGAGGCTGCGGGACGGCTCCCTCCACGGCCAGCCCGGCAGAGGCACTGGTGCTGCGTCCCTTGTCCCAGTCTCTGGGATGTGACCCAAGCACCCGTGGGGTCTGCCCAGCTCCCCGCCCAGTGCCCGGCCCGCACGCCCTGCTGTCCCCTCCGCACTCTCTGCCCACTGCCCACCAGCCGCTGCCCCGCCCAGCTCCCCGGCTGTCTGAGCCTGCAGAGCGAGTGCCTGCCACCCAGACGGCCCTGCAGCCACGACAGCACTTCCTCAGGACCCTAGTTCCGTGCTCCCCTGCCAACACTGGCGTGTAGCCCCCACAGCGTCTGTCAGGGGGCTAAACACCGTCAGTGAGTGGCGGAAGCACCTCCACTCGGGGGCACAGGCGGGCAGTCAGGGGCTAAGTGCGAATGCCACCAGCACCACCAGCCACGGGGACCGGAAATATGGCTTCAGAAAGGTGGGCAATGCCAGGCTCTTACCCACCTCCCAGGCCTCCCCACCCACCACCACACCCTGAAGCTGCGCCTTGGGGCTGCTTTGCCGAGTACCTGTGAGCAGCATCGGGGTCTGCCTTGCGGTGGGACCGCTTGGGTTTCAGAGTGGGGTCCCTGTTGCTGCCCGCCAGGCGGTCTAAAGCATAGCTGGGTGGTAGCATGGAGCTGCTGCTCAGAGACTTGGTTTCCAGCCGGGGCGCGTCTAATCTCGTCCTGCAAAGGAAACAGGCCTGGGATCACCAGGGGGCCTTGGGGGGTGGGGGGCATGTGGACCCTATCACACCAATCCTCTCATCAGCCAGACTGAACGGGGAGGCTAGCAGCCTGCTCTGTGCTCCAGCCAGGGACTGGTCTGGCTCACTTCCAAACGCAGGCTTAGGGGCAGGGAACGAGGATCTGCTGCTTGGAGACGCCCATGACAGGGCCCTGTGGCCACAGGGGAGAGACCCCAGGGCACCCGCCACGCTGGACGGGGCAGCCGCCCCTCACCCCACACAGGCCCAGCGTCACTACACCTGCTGGAAGACTGAAGGCCCGTGGGGGCCCCAACCTACTCCAACAACCCCCTTCTCACCTGAAATACTGGGACAGGTCCAGGCCTGTGGAAGGCCGGGGGGACCCTGAGAGACAGTGTCCCTCCTCCTCACACAGGGACAGGAGGCTGCGGCAGTCAGGAGAGCCCAGTCCTCCTCCACAGTTACGCACTTGGCTCTGGCCCCACGGCCGCTGCCTGGCAGCTCCTGCTCCTTCCAGGACCCTGACTGAGCCAGGGGCGCCTGAAGGCAAAAGCCCCCGCCCACTACCAGGGCACAGCATGCACTGCCCAGCGGAGGGCAGCAGCCAGCATGGACCCACCGGGAGCAGGGGAAGCAGGAGGGAGGTGTCTAGGGCCGTGACCGGAGTCCTTTAAGAGGCAAGGCCAGGGAAACCTCAGAGACGCCCGCAGTTTCTGTCTGGAACAGATGCGGCCAGCAAGGGGAAGGAGAGAGGCCGGCTGGCAGAAGACCTGAAGGCACCTTCCCCATAGGCTGCTGGACACAAAGCAGCCAGTTGGTTCTGAGGAAGAAGGTGCTGAGGCCAGGGCAGGACTCCAGGAACATCCTCAGGA
Source organism: Craseonycteris thonglongyai (assembly GCA_004027555.1). Lineage (NCBI taxonomy): Eukaryota > Metazoa > Chordata > Mammalia > Chiroptera > Craseonycteridae > Craseonycteris > Craseonycteris thonglongyai. The sequence continues at coordinate 159,751 of PVKE010000080.1, read as the reverse complement.
AAACGCTGAGGAGAAGAAACTGATGGGAAACCTGTGTCCAAGCCTCAGCAGCCCCCACCCCTACTGGCTGGCCTGCTGCAAATAGAGGGGAAAACCAGGTCAGAAAGGCAGTAAGTCATGTGTCCTGAAGTCATGGAAGAAAGCTTTAAGCCAAGGTGAGACTCCAAGCCAGACCCACACACCTGAGCTGGAAGCAGCACACGCTGCCACGCAGGCAGCGGACGGGCGAAGCCCCCTCCTCGGTGGCCGGCCTGGCGGCCAGTGGGCAGTGGAGGCAGCCCCTCCCCCACCGTGGTCCAGGGCTGCTGGAGAGGCTGGGGAGAAAGGCAGGGCCAGCTGAGACCGGGCAGACAGCCGGGGACATGGACCAGCTCTGCGGCCCTGCCAGCCCCCGTGCCCTCCCTGGGGGCAGCCTGAGCCCCTGCCCTCCTTCCGACGCAGGAAGCCAGGGAGAGCGGGAACCGAGCACAGACTCCAGCAGCAGCTTACGGGGAGAGCACAGCCCTCTGCACGGGCTGCCAAGTCCAGGGAGCAGGCCCCCGGGGGCCAGGTGCACAGCCGCACATCCGGAGCACGGCCCGGGCCTCCACGCCAGATCTGAGTCGGCAGCCCAGGCACGGAAGTGAGGGTTCACCAGGCAGACACCGGGCCCAGAAAGGTAGCCCAGGGTGTCAGGACGGCCCCAGGACAAAACGGGGGTGGGGCCGGGGGACCAGCGCAGGCAGCACAGAGGGAGGGCCCCGCATTACTGTTAACATTACCCTGACCCAAGGGAAAGGGGAGGGGCCGCCTCTGTCCCAGGGGCTCTCCTCACGGACCCACCAGAGCAGCGGTGGGGCGGGAAGCTGTGCTACACGGGAGACCAGTCACTGGCCTTGTCACATGGCTAGAACCTGCCGACGGCCGTGGAGGCCCAGGGAGGCTCCCCGCCCTGCACAGAGCCGCATGCTACCCAGGCCCCAGCACTTCCAGGAGATGGGCAGGCGCAGGGACTTGGGCCCTGAGGCCTGAGCTCAGCACCCCTCCCAGCACAGCCCATCTCCCTGCAAGATCACCCTCATCTACAACTCCCACCCCGCTCTCAGGGCAGCTATGAGAGGGGGCAGAAGAGCCTCAAGGCACGTGAGGGGGGTTCCCCAGGGAGAGGGCACCCCATGCACAGGCCTGGGCTCCCAGCAGACCACCCCTCTACAGCCTTTCCCAATCGATCAGCCTCGGTACCACCAGGCCACACAGCGCTCCACGCAGGCCAGCCAGATCACAGGGCCTGCACCATGAGTGCCCGGGGATCTCCCAGGTCAGCCCTGGTAAGGTCTAGATATCGTCTTCCCAGCGAGGAGGTCAGACGCCAAGCTGAGGCCCCCGCCTGGGCTGCTGAACCGTCTCCAGGTACCTCTCCTGTCCCATGTCCTCTGCTCACACTGTGTGTCAACTGGACACAGCCGTCCTCCGCCCCTACCTGAGCCCCAAGATCAGAGGGGAGATGTGGTGAGGAAGGGGCTTGGAGCATGCTCAGCATTCTCCAGTTTAACCACTGCCCCAATCCACAGGTGAGAACACAGGACTCAGGAAGTTGACTTGTGTTCAGCGAGGAAGGGGCAAGGCAGGCCAGGGGCCTGAGCCAGTCACAGTGCCTGATGGTCTCACTGCCGCCTTGTTCCCTTACAGGTTGTGGACACAACAGACTGGTCACGCACCACGTGTGTATGCGTGTGGACACACACTCACCGCACCAGTGAACAAAGGTGGGCTAGCCCTTGGCACAGGGATAAGAATCACAAAGCAGCAGCAATGGCTGGGTTCATGGTGAGGGTGACATCCTAGGCCTCAGGGATCGAAAGACCCAGAGCTGGCCACTCTTACCCACCCCTGGGGGCCGAAGGCCAGAGCACCCCCCATCTTGCCCTCAGCTCCCACACAGCCTCCAGTGGAGCTGCTGAGTTTCAGGGTCTCCCCCTGACAAGCCGTTTAGCTTCGCTTCGTATAAGCCAGGGGTGTGCGACCTTGTGGCTTCCCGGGGCCACACATAAACACACTAACAATTGCTCTCCCAGCACTGCTTTTACCCTCAGCGGCTCCCCAGCGCCGTCCCACCTTCTCAGGCACAGCGTCTCTTCTGACGAGATTAAGCTGTATCTGTTGCTCCACTCCATCTCTACTGCGTTCCCAAGTCCCCAGACTCCAAGCCTCTATCAAAGCACCGCTTCAGCCTCTGCGCCTGAGCTGCACACTGACTCCCTTCAGGTGGCACTTGTTTGGAAAGCCTTCGTGGCTGGTCCCTGGGGAAGTGCTAACTGCCTGCCTCTCCCCAAAGGACAGAGGGGATGAGAAGAGTCGGTCCTAACCACGCTACTGGCGCCAGCAGAGACGGCGCACCGCGGTCTTGGTCAGCACTTGCAAATCAATCGCTAGCCGCTTTTCCCAGGGGCAGCCCACTCAGAGCTGAGCGGCACTGGACCGAGAAGGGTACTTTCACGGCCTTGAGCCACTTCATCTAGTTAACTGGAGAGGCTAACCGTGCAGGAATAACATCTCATATGGAGACCTGGGTGGCCCGGGGCCTCCTGAAGACCAAGGGATTGTGTGCCCTGGCCACCAACCAGAAGGTTCCCTGACACCCCAGTGCTGATGCACGGCCCCCTCCGCCACCACCCTGCACGGAGGCCCCCTAAGCTCCCAGCCCTCCAGCCACGAGCTCACCATCTCTGCCACGCGAGCGTGTCCCGCCCCGTGCTGGGTGTGATTTTTTTGTCTGGTTTTGCTGGGCCCCAGGGAGTCACTCTGTGCTTCCGGGACAGCGTGCACTCTGCGTGCACTCTGCGTGTGGCGCTGGGACACAAAGCGCCCCCATCGCACGGCAGCCTCTGGAGCTGAGGGTCTGCACGCCTGCCTTGAGTCGTGTGCGTGGCTGGTGCTTAGCACTTCCAAGCCAGGAACCTGCACTCAAGCATCATCACAAACCAGCTGTGTCTCCCAGAAGTACACTCCCTGCCTGAGCCCGACCCAAGCGCTCTCTCCACCCTGCCCATGAACGTGGAGGCGGCACCCTAGCCAGTGCCTGGCACCCAGCAGGAAAGTGTCTGAAGTGGGGCAGCTCCCAAGGTCCTTCGGAGAACTGTGGAAAAAACGGGCCCCCACCCCCGCCACCCGGCCCTGACGAGCGGCTGCGTCCCACCAGTGGGTCAGCCTCCTTGTTCTCTCAGCAGTCCTTGAACACTCTAGCCACACCTTCAGAAAGGCTGGGTCCAGCTTCCTGTCAGGAGTACCAACGACTGACAGAGACACATGCTGGGCAGAAGCCACATCCAGGGATGCGGAGGCTGAGGAGCTGACCAGCGGCAGCTACTGCTTCCTCGTGCTCTGCAGAGCAGCCCCTGCCACTGAAGACATTCCAGCAATCAGCCCTCTACGTGCACAACAGAGGCAAGAAAGCCCTTCCGTGAGTGTGTTTCCTCAGCAATGATGCCTGGGCAGGGGCAGGGCTGGGGTGTGCAGGGGCAGGGCTGGGGTGTACAGGACCAGGGACAGCCTAAAGGGGCAGGGGTGTGCTGAGAGGGCCCCAGGTGTGTGTACGAGCTCTGAAGGATGGCTAGGCTGACCAACTCCCAGTGTGCATCTGTGGCCGTCTGGGTCAGAAGTGAGCATGTGAGACGGCCACAAGTCCATGGACCACACTAGGACCTGCAGGTGCTTCAACGTAAGTGAGGAGCAGAGGTCAGGCAAAGCCACACAAGCGCCCCGGCTGCCTGGGGGCACTGGGGGGCCCTCTCAGCCCTCTCACACCAAGGCTCTGTCTGCCCTCCAGTCCAGCTAGTCCCTGGCTGGCTGCTGGAACCACTCAAGTCCGAAGGTCAAAGAGCCCTCGACCACCCGCAACAGCTACTCTGAGGTCAGACCGTTGCCAGGGGCCACCTGGCTAGAGAGCTCCTTGGGGAGCCGGGCAGCCGTGTAGGTCCTCAGCTGCACCCAGGAGCAGCTGCTTGGCTGGCCGGGGCAGTGGAGTGCGGGAGTCGGCACCCCCACGAGGACGGAGACAGCTGGAAGAGGAGCCCGGCCTCCATGTGCACCCCCAGCACCAATTTCCGAGAGGCCCGACTGTGAGAGGCTCAGAGGAGATGCCTGGGAGCCCCTTCCCAGTTCCTGGCCTGGGCAGGCTGCCTGTCTCTGGCTACAGTTGGGAGGTGCCAGGTATAGGCTGAGAGAAATGACTGGGGGGCAGAGGCCAGCAGGGATCTCCACTCAGGGCTCCATTCCTTCCAGGCTCTGGGCTCTGGCCTGTGCTGGGAACCACAGGAAAACACAAAGACCCTTCCTCAGGTGAATCCTGGGAATGCACGTGGGCTGCAGGAGAGCGGCCAGCTGCCAGGCTCACCCCCATGTCGGGAGCTCCCAGGTGGGCCTCATGCCCTGGTGGCAACACAGTGCTGTCCCACACGCCTGAGTCGTCCCCGTGCCGCAGGTGATGGCACAGAGCCGTGCCAAAGGGATGTCACCACCACATTCCTCTGAAGTTCAAGGCCCAGAGCACCCAGGTACCAATGTTACCAACCAAAGTTTAAAAGACAGCCAAGTCAGAAAATAAGAGCTTTCCAGGGGCCAAACCTGGATCAGGTTGAGCAGAAAATCAATACCCACGAGTCCACACTGGTAAGCAGATGACTGAACAAAGAAATGAACAAATGGGGGAGAAGAAATGATTACTGTGCAGAATTCCAAAGAATCTGTGTGGTCACATCCCCTGAAAGATGGGGAGCTGACCCCCTGCTCCTTCCGTGTGGGCCACACAGAGGGACTGTCCTCCTAGGACAGCCTGGACAGGAGAAAAGGCTTGAAGGTTTGAATGCACACAGCTGACGAAGGTGACCGCAGCCAGGCAATCAAGGTCGACATCAACAGTGTGAGCCCTGAGCCCAGGACACATGATGTGAAACAATAAGGCTGCTATACGCCTCTGTGGTCTTCTTCGTCAAAACCTATCACCGGCCTAAATGAGGAAAAGTGAGACAAAGTCCAGCTGAGAGCTGCTTGTCAAAGTACCTGAGCAGTCCACGTTGTCACAAGCGTGAGACTGGACTGACATGACGCAAAGAGTGCACTGGGAAACCACCGAGGGGTGAGAGTAAGCAGGGACCGTGGACAAACATCGCGGATCACTGCTGGGTTCCTGCTTGTAGTGAACTAGTCTAAGAAACAGAGTACCTTCAGAAAGCCAGCGAGCTCCGGGCCTCCCTGCCCCAGCCCGCTCTGCGCACTGGTGGCTGCCGGCCCTGCATCAGCTGCCTCTCAGCTCACTGGGCTGGTCCTGACCAGCGTCTGCCTGCTCACTCCATTCCCCCCGTGAGAGAAAGCAAGAGGTGCTGGTGACATGGGCCCAGCGGTGTCGGCCAGGGCCCCCCCTCATCTCATCTCCTCACTCCCTGCTCTGCCCCACTGTGAGCTCAGAGGGCTCTACAGCAGGCTGCTAGGGTACAGCTTAAAAATAAACAGCAAGACCACATGTGACCAATCAGAGCTAGGGGGTGGGGTTGAGAAAAGTATTCCCCAAATCTTAAGACTGTTCCCATTGCCACCGGGGGTATCGCTTTTGCTCAGCCCTAAACTTTCTGGTTAAACAGCCACAGAACCAAACTTTATGATGAAGATAAAACAAATTTTTCCTCACAGAGTTCACACCAGAAAGAGCCCTTGCAGCCTTTGCCCTGCCCCAGGCTTCACGCTGCCATGCTATTCATACAGAGGAACCCAGTTCTAAGAGAACCTACACCTTCAGACAGGCCTGCAGGAGTCAGACAGCAGGGCACTTACTTTCTGAGGATGATGACCGCTCTGCGCTCCTTAATGTCCTGAGGCCGTATGCAGTGAGTGATTTCATCAGCAGCATATCCACTGAAAATAAACACAGAGCACATGAGCATGCAGACTGGACACACAACCAGAGGTCCTGGGGCTAAGGAGGAAAAACACTGCGGTCCAGGTCTCACGGCCGCCCTCTGCCCATCATTTGTGAGGTTCACAGATCTGCATGGAAGGGAAATCACCTGCCAAGCTCCAGAACAATTCTACCCAGAGACCAGGCAGGAGGACCTGGGCCGAGGCCGAGGGCAGAAGCCGAAGCGGGACTCTCGCCGCCCAGGCAAGAAGCCCTTCTCTGAAAGGGCCTTCACGGGGGCACACCGTCAGGCGCTTTGGGGACAGGACAAGAACACCAGCTCCTCCTCCTCCTTCACTCCCTTCCCCTTCCCTTCCCCTTGCAGAGGAAGCCAAGGAAGATGCCAACAGCACCGACTCACTAGAGAGAACGAAGACTGCAATAGTCACAGTTTGTCCACTTGAAAAACAGCTCTCAAAAACCTCCATTTGGGGAGGATCCAAAACCTTGAAGACAGCTGTGTTTGGGATATATAAAGAATTTCCATCACAACTATCTATTTATTTTCATCAAGTTACACGATTTTTAAAACTGCTCACAGACCAATGAATGTGGATGACTGTTCACAGCTCACATCTTTCCAATGTGAAACTGTGGAAGCAAACTCGGCTTGCTTGCCTCCTCACATGCTCTAACTGGGAGCATGGTACCCAAGCGGCACCCCAGCCCAAGTTCCTCCCCCGAGATGAGGCAGCTCGGCACAGCCAGAAACACTTCTGGCCACAGGCCTAATGGGAAGTGAGCACCTTCACCTTCTCCTCCGCTCAGGATTCCACTAACCATCCTGGGACCACAGATCCTCCTCAGCATGGCTTTCAATCACCTCCCTTCTCAAGACACGCGTGTATCTGTCAGAAAACCTGTAGACTAGGGAAGTGCGCCTCAGCATGACCAGGCTGCCCCAAACTGTGGGCAAGACCAGATGTAAGAGCCGGGAAAAAACCAAACAAGTCTGGGAGGAAACACCTCTGATTCGGAAATCTGACTTGAGATTGGCCACAATGGGGGTGGAGAAAAGAACCTTTGTTTTAGGAACCCCCTCAAAGCTGCTCCTAGACTGGAGTTTTCCAGTTTTCTCTGTGTCCATCAGCCACACAAGAGACTGTGGACAGATGCCACAGTCAAACCAATTTGGAAAATGCAGAAGAGTTTAGAAAAGCACTGGTACGTTAAAAGCTGTGAGAGTTACTATAGCAAACGAATGTGCTGGCTTTGAGCACTGTGAAGACCTTCCCTCCAATAACATATATTAATACCTGCAGGCCCACAGCACGAAATGCCACCTAGGGACTGAGGAGACGGAGACACTGGGGTTTGAACCTGAGCTTCATCTGTAACGTGCACAACCACAGGCTGTTACGCTTTGTAACTTAGGGATTCTTCTGTGGCCGCTAATGACTGTACAGCTTTAAGAGGGGCAGTGCCCCCTGCAGCAGAACTGGCATTCTATGACAACCCAGTGGAAGCCCTGGAAGGGGGCAGTGCAAGTCCCACCTGCAGAGCTGTGTGAGGATTAGGTCACACACCCAGGGTACCTGGCACCCCATTCCCATTTCCTAAACACCTGACATCGCCAGAGGGCCCGGGGCCAGCCTGGGGCACCCCAGCAGCAGGGACTCTTGGGCTCCAGCCCCAGGGTTAGGTCTGGGAGCACAGAGTGAAGTCCCATTCCACAGAGGTGCTCCACAGCACCGTTCTGGGGCCCAAGGATGCAGCACAGGGCACAATCCTCCCCGCTGTTACAGTGCTGTCTGCCTGCCTGACCCGACTACGGGCACCACCGAGGGCCCTGACCAACCCTATCCAACAAGGACCTCTTCCCGCAACACAGTCCTGGAGCAAACCCAGGTGTCTGCCGAATCGTAACTGCCCCACCTCCAAGGGCTCTATAATGATAAACAAGCCCTGCCAGGTGCCTGCCATGGAGCCCAGGCCTCAGAACCAGTGAGGGAGAGGCGGGAACGCCGAAGCCCACGGGAATGACCGTGCACCGACCCCACCTGAGGGGTTCTTTAGTACTGGTCCTCCAGAACTTCCTGGCAGCTGTGGCACAACCGACGGACCCCTCCCTCTTCAAAGCATTGGGCTCCCCTGGCAGCAGGAATATTCTGAGCAAGGGACACTCTTCTGGCCAAACTTCAGCAGAAAGCATCCAGCAGGGACCAGAAAGGGTTATTCGCTGCTAAGGAACCTACTTGCGATGGGAGAAACTGAGCGAAGGTCGCAGCCAGCTAGCTGAAAACAGTGTCTGGGTCCGGCCTTACCCTTAGTGCGACAAAATGCTCCCGTGCTTCCTGCTCTTGTTTTCACAGGGCAGGGGAAGGAGGCACTACCTCGAGCTGGTCAGCCTGCCTGGGCTGAGCCCCCAACACGCCCCTGACCCCGCCACCAGGGTGCTGAAGCACCCCACCCGGGTGGGCAGGCCTGGCTTCACCCCCGCCAGCTCCGTGCCTGACACTCTGGCGCCTCCTCCCCCTGGGGAGCACTCCTCAGCTCCTGGGGCTGGGCTCCCTGCGCTGCCCACCAAGCCTGTCTACCACTATGTGCGCCTTACGGAGACTGTCCTCTCTCCAAGACAGAGCTCTGCACGCAGTGGACAGTGAAATGTGTGTTGAGCTCATCTGTCCTGGGGCTTTGAAGCCTCGATGTCTACATCTGTAAGATAAGAGATCACAACAGTCCCTCCTCAGAGAACCACGTGCAGGTCATGAGAGGAATGTGAAAAACTCAACGATGCGGGACTACACACCTCTCCTCCAGGGGACAGCCTTGGAGAATGAGTTATTATGGCACATGTCCAAGATGGTCACCCTTCTGCATCCACTCTGTGCCCTGCCTGGCAGAGAACAGAACCAGACATGAAGGGACTGGCCAATATCAGCCTGTGGCAGCCCCTCTCTCTGGCTGGGGCTGCCTGCTCTGGGAAGTCCCAGAAGCAGGACTCACCAGGGACAGGCCCACAGGATGGAGCAGCTGAGGCTCTGGGAGGCAGCAGGCCAACCACCTGAACGCAGGGGTGGGACTGTGAGCTCAGGCTCAAGTCACAACCAGACCCAAACCTCCAAGACACGTGCCTTAACTTTACGAGAAGTCCTAGGGCTCCGAATCCAGAAGGAGCAAGGTCAGCGTGCTCCGAGTCCCACATCTGTACACACCAAGGTACAGACAGTACTGAGCACAGAAGGCCACGCACCTCCAGACCCCGCAGCTAGACTGCCTGCACGCAGTGGTGTGAGAGCAACCCGATCTCCAAGGACAACTCTGTGGTCCAGCAGCCCCATTCGGCCAAGGAAAACGAAGGCCTGGAGCGATTACGTCACTTGCCCAGGGTCCAACAGCTGAAGCGGTGACTCTGGAGCACCAACCAGACTCGTGGCTGGTTTCAGTGTGTAGGCTACAGTGGTTTTGTTTTCTAGTTTTGGGTGGGGCTGTAGGTTTTGCAGGGCAAGAAGGAAAGCCCATCTGTGTTGCTTGGTGACTAAGTCCAATCTGTCGTGGGAGCCTCACTGGCCTCAGCAAAGGACACACACACACCCCAACCACCCCCTTGGAAGAAGTCTGCCAAGATGAGCCCTGCTCCCGGATGGCAAGCACCGTGCCTCAGCAAGGGCTGCACACCGGCTGCCCGGTCGGAATGGCCACCCGGCCCTGACGTTCTTATGGCCGCTTTGCTTTCTGTTTGCTGTGATTCTGCTTGCTAAGACCGTGGGGCTCGCCTGCTGGCTTCCTTTCCTTTGCTGCCCTCTGACTTCTCATCAGGCCTGACTGAGCCAAGGCCAGCCAAGCCCATGGCCCGAGCTGCGCCTGAGAACCACAGCCCTGCCTTCATCCTGAAGTCCCCCCACCCCCAGGGAGGTTCCACACAAGAGATGTGGCCCAGACCTATCTGCCCTACTTTCCCCACTATTTTAAGCCAGAAAGCTAAATTTTGCTTTCAACCAGCTGAAGATCAGTCCTTACCTCAGGACTGACAGGAATGCCCACTCCACCCAACATCAGTGGCTAACTGGGAGTCACAGACGGAGCTTGCCTCTGCCTGTCTTCTGGCTGGGCCATACAGTAACGTCCAGGCAGGGGGCAAAGGCCTGGGTCTCAGCATGTGGCTACCACACCACAGACCATGCAGCAATGATTAAAAGTAGCAGCAAGTAAGCAATTTGCCTTGAGGTAATTATTCTAATTAATCCAATTGAAATCTGTTTTAATCTGCCCATTCACCCCGCAGGGAACAGGAGCAGGAAGTGAGATGAGCCGACAGGAGAGAAGCTGAGAACTACCCATCTTCCTAGCAGGAAGGTGGCAGGAGGATGGGAGCCACCCAAGCCCAACATGGGGAGGACATACAACACACCTGCCAGGCCTGTCTGGAGAGACGTCGGGAGCCCGTCCAGACGGGCCTCTGAAGCCTTGCTCTGAACGCCCACAACCGGGCAGCGCCGAGTCAACATATGCCCCACTGATACCCACGCTGACAACATCTACATCCACATGTGCATTCCGGCCACGATGCCACCAACTACTCAAGTCTGAGTCAGAGGGCTCTGCCCCCTCTGCAGAGAATATCCGCCATGGGCTGCTCCCTTCCAACCTGCACCTTTACAGCCCCTCCCCTTGGGGCTGGGATACACACCAGGAAATGGAAGATTAGCCCTGGTAACAGCCTGGGGAGGAGCCAGAGCAGGCCTGGAAGAGGCAGGTGCTTGCTCACCTGCACACCAGTGAGCTAGGGATGCAGAGTGAGCAGGTGCTACAGGATTTGAATCAGCAGGGGCACTCAGAACCTGCAGCAGTGGCTCTCGAGGGATGGTTTTGCCCCCAAGGGACACTTGGCAATGTCTGGAGACACCTCTGGTTGTTGCAGAAGGTATTACTGGCATCTAGTGCAGAGAGCCCAGGGATGTGGCTAAACATTCTACAATGCACAGGAACTAGCCAACCCGATTGTGAACCTAGTGCTTTACCGAGGCACGACTCACCAGTGTCTCCACTCCAGGTCCAGGCCGGATGTGAGTACTAATAATGAACCTCATCTGCCTCCAGCCAGCATCTTTCCGCACCCCACTTGCCTATGCTATTCCCCGCTCCTGCTGCCAAAGCCTTCTTTGCTTGGCTAGCCCCTAGAACTCCCAGAACTCCCCAGAACCCCCAGCATTCCAGAATGGGTTAAACGGAACCCCTCAAGGACCTTCCTGGCCCCCACAAGGCTGTGATCTCCATGTATTAGGTTCCACCACATCCCCAGCTCCTTTCCCTGAAGAGAGAGCAGGGAGTCATTAAATGACTGTGCATGAAAGCAAGCACCCAGTTAGGTGACTGACCTGGGCCAGGCCCTGTACACACACCAAATCATCACACTTCATTCTAACATGCCTTGGAAGTTGGCATCACCCCCACTTTACAGATGGGAAAGCCGGTTCGGAGAACACCTATGAGATCCCAGAGCAAAGGAGAGGAGAACTGCATTCACAGCCTGGGGCAGCGCTTTTCAGGCCACGGCTGAGCCTCCCACTAGTACTCCACAGCCGAGTCAGCAGCGAGGAGGGGCTGGAAGAGACTAGGAAAGCCTTAGCACTTTTCTAAGGAAAAGATGAAGAGAATTTTCCTGATGACGCAATCCTCTTGCTGATCACTAACAGACCTGCATTTTAAGAACTTGAGTCTGTTCTTCAGTACAGGGCTGGGGGGAGTCTCAAAGTCACAAATTGCCTCTGTGATCTCCCCGTTACACTCCCGACTACTGTCAGACCTCCTGACAACAACCCTGCAGGCCTGTGACTATGTGGAAAGTTAATGTCCCATTCACAGACCAAATGGCCTTTGCGTGAGGTCCTTTCAGCATCTAGCACTCTTCAATGAAATCAAGACACCTAGCTGTCTTCCACAGCAAGCCACCTGGGAGGGTCTGCCCTAGAAATCCTGTCTTAAAGGACTTTGCTAAGACATCGCTCTAGGAGCACCACCAATAGGTCTGAGGACAAGATCCGAAGCCCTAATGACAAAGGGACAACTGACGTGTGAGGAAGCCAAAGTACTGCTTCTGCTGCTGCTGACCCTGGATATCACAAGACCCTGCTGCCGTCCCCACACATGAAAGCAGCTTCAGCTGTTCCAACTCCAAATGGATGAGCTGCTCATGCTATTAAGAAGGCACCAGAGACCCTACTTCTCCCCAGGACCATGGGCTATGGCACCTCGCTCCAGAGGTTAAAGGGCTTACAACAAAACCAGTGTGTCCTAACCCCATACTAGAACTTGGTGGTCAATTGAGCCACTCGGGGTCTAGACCCCCTAAGAGACTGTGGGGATTACTGAAGCATTCTGCTGGATTTGCTTGTTTCAGGGCCGGAAGGAGGCAGCTTCCAAGTCAATGTTCTGCTTCGTATAAACTGCAAAGGTGTTCCAGCAAGGAAATCTCTGGAAGCCTGGACACTGACTAATTCTCAGCAGGATCTGGAGCCCCAAATAGGCCAAGAACCTAGGTTCTGCTGCTGACATAGCTCCAAGACCAAATTCCAGATGAAGACAGCAGTTTTACCGTGTTTCTTTTCATCCTAATAACAGGTAATACATTCTTACCAAGGACCCATGGGCTCTTCTACAGCCAGAAGGGGCTGGATTCTAAAGTGTGCTGCAGCCGATTCCTGGCCCAACCACAACCCTGTCCATTTCCAGGGAAGTCACTCCCCATCTTGGGACTGGAGAACGGGTGTATCAGTTCAACATGCTCAGGGGCCTTCCTGTGTGAGTGTTTTCTCTGTTAAGGAATCTACGAACACTTTCTCTTGTTAAATCCACTGAGAGTCAGAGTTGGAAAGAACTTTAAATGGCAAATTCAACTCTTTTTTTTTAGAACTTAGACTTGAAAATGAAAGCCAAGAATAAAAAAGAAGAAAAAAAGTGACTTGCTAACATCACAAAAGGAGAGAGAATCCCAAGATCCCAGCCTTCTGGGAAAGTATCTTTAGAAGGATTCTCAGTCAGGCCCCCCAGCACCTCACACCTACCCTCCCGCACCCGGGAGGCCGGGCCGCGCTCCTCCTACATGTGTTGGAGGCAGACCCCGCCCCACCCCCCCGAGCCGGCAGCCGGGGTCGCGGCAGCCGGCGCGCGGGCGGGCGCGTTACCTGAGCACAGTCACGCTGCCCCTGCGCACGGGCAAGGAGAGCACGGGCTCCGACACCCGGATGGGCTTGAACTGGAACTTGCAGCCGAAGCAGAGCGCGGAGTCGCTGAAGAAGGACACGGACACGATGGGGCGCTCGAAGATGTGGATGGGGTCCACGTGGGACACGATGCAGCCGCCGGGCTGGTAGTCGTTGATGACGGCGCTGTTGACAAAGCCCTCGGGGATGACGCGGTGCTCCACCAGCTTCTGGATCACCAGCTGGTGCACCCACTCGGGGATCGCGTCCACGTCGCCCGGCGGGTAGAGGCGCTCCTGGCCGGGCCCGCGCTTCTGCAGCTGCGCGCCGTACGTGTAGCCCTCGCCGAAGAAGTACTTGTTGCGCAGGGGCGCGCGGTCCACCGTGTGCTCGTTGTACAGCCCCTTCTCGGCGCGCGACACCACCTCGTCGATGCGCGCCTCGATCTGGGCGCACTCGTCCGGGCTGAAGAGGCGCATCTGGCGGATGCCGCTCTTGACTCGGCGCGCCTCCTCCTCCCGCTGCTGCTGCTGCTCCTCGTAGTCGCTGCGCTCCGGGTCCGAGTCCTCCTGGTACTTGCGCTTCGCCCCGGGCACCGCGTAAGGCTCGGCGGCGGCCGCGGCGGCGGCGGCGGCGGCCACTGCGGCGGCGGCGGCGGCGGCGGCGGCGGCCTCCCGGCTGCTCGCCTTGTAGTTGTCCCGGGACGTCATGGACTTGAGCTTCTCGCGCAGGTCCGTGTAACCGCTGGCGGCCGCCATGGAACCCCGCGACGCTGCTCTAGGGTCCTCCGGGGCGGGCGGGACGGCCGGGCATGGCTCTCGGGGTACGCGCCCCAGGACCTCCCGGAGGGGAGGAGGCGGGCCTCAACGCCAGGCCCCCATGCGGGGCCCGAGGAGGCGGCGCGGGTTGTCGGGGCGTCGAGGGGTCGGACGGAGGCTCGGGCGTCAGGGGCGGCGGGTCAGGCAGTGGTGGCCACGGGGCTTCCTCCTCCTCCACCTTCTCCGCGTCCCGGGGCGCAGCGACGCCGGCAGCGCCTCATGCCGCGTTGGGCCGCCGCAGGGGTTCCGCCCGGCTCGCCGCCAGCTCCTCGGACGCCCCGCCGGACCCGCACTTTAAAGCGCTCCTCACGACGTCACGCGCAGCCCGCCCGGCGTCCGCCAGCGCCGCTCCTCAGCGGGCTCCGGGGCGCGCACGCGCAGTGCCGCCGGCCGCCGCGGCTCGGCACGCAGCGGGCATGCGCGCGCGAGCGGCCCGGGGTCAGCAGAGGTGGCGGCGCACGCGCAGACGGGGGCCGCTAGGGCGCCCGCCGCCCCTCCCCCACCGGCGAAGGGCTTCGAGGGAGCGCCCTCGAAGAGTGACCTGCTTCCCCGCTGCGCCTCCTGCGCGGCCGGAGGGCTCCCTCCACGGGGGCGCGCTCACACTGACGGTGCTTCCGCTGCGCCACGTCACAGCATCGTCCGACTGCCCGAAAACACCTCAGCAGCCAGCGCGCCGTCACCGGGGAACGGCCACAAGCGAGGCGGCTCCGTTACCGTCCCCTTTGGCGCTTTCGCCTCTTTCATTGGGCCACCGGCCACGCGCGGGGCGGACCCAGACGGAAGCTTCCGGGAGTTGGTTGGTCGTTTTGCCTGTCACTCAGGCGGTCGCCCTGGCTACTGCGTCCGTCACTTCATGAGCGGCGGGGAGGGCGGGGAGGACCCCTGGAGAGTGAATGGGTGGCTAAATGAGTGCCTGAACGGAGAGCCCCGGGAAGAAAGCCCTCAAGAGACTTCAGGAAACTTCTGAAATCCTGGGGCCGTGAGTGTCACGGTCCCCAAACTCTGCACCCAGACGGCGACATGCGCAGACTGGACGCATGGAGGCGGGAGCACCTCCCTCCTCCCCTCCCCAGGCCCCGCCCCCTTCTCTCCCCAGGCCCCGCACCCCGCCGCCCGCGGCGGACGTTCCCAGAGTCACGTCCAGGTGGCGGCGACCCGTGCGCAGTCGCAGGACGCGCCGGGTCGGCGAAGGCACTTTTCCGTGGAACGAGACGTGGGCACGGTGGGAAGCAGCTCCCGAAACTAGGAGAGACGGTCGCTACGGACAACGCACAAGTTTGGAAAGCGGCGCTGCGGTCGGACCGGGTGCCGGGCGCGCTCGGAGGCGTGGCCCACGGCTCGGGCTGCGCAGGCGCGCGTGCCCGGGGGCGGGGCTTCCCGGACTTTCGCTCTGCCTCCTGGGACCCAGCTCGTGGGCTTGGCGGGACGCCCCAGGCCCGCGTGGGAGACCCTCTCTGCTTGAGCCCCAGCCTGTCACGCCGCCTGGCTGCTGCCTCCACCCTGGACGCCGGTCCCCGCCCCGGCCCCGTGCTCGCGCAGATGTCCGCAGGCTCCGCGCACGCTTCGCTGGCGTCCTTCCCGGGTCCCCGCAGACGTGCGATGCCGCTGAGGTTTCGCCCCCCGGCCTCGGCTCCCCGCCAACGTGTCTCCCCGCCGCCCCCGGTGCCCCCCGCAGGACGTCGTGACTTCCAGGCAGGCAGTGTGACCCAGGGTGGGTGCCTCGCCCTCTCTGAACCTGTCTTCTGGTCTGTGACATGGGGATAACGTCCGCGCCCACGACAGGGGGTAGCTGTGAGGACGGCGTGCAGTCGTGTACGTTCCGCACCAGGCGTTGCTGACCTTGCGTCTGGGTTCGTTTCTGCTCGTGCAAACCGAGGGTCCTGTCACTCCGGGGGTGGTTGCCTAGGGATTCCGCAAGGCCAGGCCAGCAGAGTCGGCAGGATGGGGAATCCCGGGACCCTGGGCACTGTCCCCAAACTCCCTGCGGGGTCAGCCTCCCTTCCAAGGGGCAGCAGCAGCAGCAGGAGATGCAGGGAAAGTTGGGGCAGGTGTGGAAGCTTTTGGTAGGAAGGCAGCGGCCTGTCCCAGCGCTGGTCCTTCCTGGGCCACACTGTGTGAACACCTGGGCAGGGCCCCCTTGCCTGTATACTGGGCAGCTGGGCCCTCCGAGGCCCTGCGCCCACCGCTAGACTGTCCTGCAAAAGGGGGTGCGTTAGACTGTTTGCACACCTGCGTGACAGGGAGCTCACTACCTCAGCAATCAGAAGGTCCTGCTGGCGGGGGAACCCCGTGGAGCCCAGCTCCACTCGTCCAGGCAGACACGCCACCTCTTCCCTGAATCTCAACAGCCCCTCCCACCCCAGACACCCGCATCCGGAAGCTTCCGTGTCCTCCTGCCAGACGGTGTTCCGGAGCCAGGGCCCTCCCCCTCCGGAGCTTCTGCGAGACGGCACAGGCTCTGAGCCCAGCTGCCTGCACCTGAATCCTGTCTAGGCCACTCGGTGGTTATGGGCTTCACGCCTGTGGGCCTCGGCTTCCCCATATACAAATTGGCGATAAGGCTGGAACCCACCTTGCTCGGGTATTTTGAGGATGAAATAGGTTACATGTATAGTCCCTGGCGCAGAGTAAAAAGTTGTTACCCAGACCCAGGTCACCTCTGCCAGCGTCTTCAGTCTCAAGTCCTCGCACCAGGAATGTCCACTTCTGGGTTCCTGCATGTCCGTCTCCTTCCCCTCATCACTAGCTAGTTCCCACCTACAGATTTTGTCCCGGTTTATATACTTTTCACTGGGAGTAACTCCCAGAGCCTGGCATTTGCCTAGTACACAGTAGGTGCTTAATAGGTACTGAGTAAATAAATCCCTTCTCTGACAGGGCTCCGGCCAATGATGATGCCCCCACATAGGTATAAAGACAGACTTCCTCTCCCAGGCCTAGTGCCCTCCCCGCAAAAAGCATCAGCACTTTACACCAACATTCGTTTATTCTTTCATTCAGGCGACAAGTATTGAGTGTCTGCTTTGCGTCAGGCGTTGTCCTAGGTTCCAGAAGATACATAATAAACACCATTTTCTCCGTCTGGAGTGTTTTTTCCCCTCCCCTCCATCTATTCCTAGCAAACTCCTACTCATCCTTCAAAACCCAACCACAAAGTCCTATTCTCTGGGAAGCTCTTTCCCAGACTTCTCTCCCCCAGCCCCTAACATAAAATTTCTTTCTCCTTCCACTATACCATTCTTGAGCCTTGTGTGCCCCATTCAGTGATGGGGGGCCCCGGGGTTGGGGCTACCCAAGGAATGTGGAGTCGGGGGGAGGTAAGGGCAGATGTCTCTTCCAGGAGCTCTGTTCATGGGCAGGGAATTGGGCACAACTAGGCCTCCAACTTCTGTCTCCTCCCTGGGGCTTGTTTTCCAGCCACTGAGAAACTCCCTAGAGGGACGGTGGCCACCAGGCGCACCTGTTATTTGCCCTGAAGTCAAGGGCCATGAATCCAAGCTGCGCGGCAGTGTGGTGGGCACCCGAGGACGGCATGGGAGGGGCTTCCAAGTTCATCAGGTCACCGGTATGGGGCTTCCCTGCCACAGGCAGGAGCCAGAGGCAGGGCCCGTGAGCCGGCCTTAGAAGTTTCTCCTGCCATCTGACCCAAGTCTATGTGCTGCAGTTCCATTCCAACTCCGGATGGGTCTTCTTGGGTCCCTGGGGACTTGGGTCACTCCCCTTAACTCCCTCTCAGTCTCCCCCAGGGTTCTGGCCCTCTTACAGGGATCACTGGTCCAGAGACACCCAGTAACCCTCCTGGGGCCACACAGCCGGCCTCCTGGCCTAGGGCAGCTGCAGGGCTGGGGGGTGGGTCAGAGCAGCGTGATCTCACTGGGGGGCAGCGTGAGCCGCTTCTCCCGGGCACTGAGCAGGTTCTCCACGTGCACGGCCACCACACGACACAGCTCCAGGCCCTGCAGGGGAGGCGGTGAGAGGCCACAGCCGCCCAGCACTCCCCAGCCCCTGCCTTGGGGTGCGAGGGGCAGAGGCCAGGCCCCCATCTGTCCCAGGACCCTGGGGGGAGAGCCTAAGGAGCTGGGAGGGGGGAGCAGGCAGGAGTCGGAGATCATCCGCCAGCTAGTGCATGTGAACTGTGTGACCCGGGCCCAGAGGCTGCACCTCTCTGAGCCTCAGGCGCCTCCTCTGTTGGGCCTCAGTTTACCAGGGCTGCCTCACAGGGCTATGGGGAAGAGGCGGTGGACGGTTACCATGTGTGAACGCTTCGGAGCTTACAGCTGCTAGTCCACTCAAAAAACAGCAGCCGTTTCTAACTGTGTATTGCCATGGTTACCACCTGGCACCCACAGCCCATAATAAGCCACAACCTGGCCTCAGGGCTCCCAACGGTGGCAGGGAGGCCACAGGGAACTGTGGGAAATCCACCCGTGAGTGTGGTTCTCAGACCACAGCCAATCGTAACCCCCACCTGCTGGGGAAGTCAGGGGGGCGGGGGGCAGTGGGAACTGCTCAGGGAGAGGGCAGGAATAACAAGGGCACCCCCCTCGAGTCCCCGGGCTGTCCCAAGGAGGCCCACGTTCTTAGACCCCATTCCACAGGTGAGGAAACTGAGGCCAGAGCCGGGAAGCCACATACCCCAGACCTCGCAGCGGGTGGGTGGTGGGGACTTGGGCGGGGGTGGCAGGAGGCCTGTGGCTGTCCCTCCCCCTGCCAGGCGGGGGTGGGTGGGCAGGTGTGACCCACCTGCTCCAGCTGCAGCTGCATGGTGCACTGGGCTGCTGCGTCCCCCAGCGCAATCTCCACGTAGGGGTAGCTAGAGCTGGCTGTAGGCCGCTGGGTCCGGGTCGACTGGATGTCCTTCAGGGGGAACTTCACCATCAGCTCCTGGGGGAAGGGGAACAGGCCGGCTTGTCGGGGAACCAGCTCCCCTCCCCTCCCTGCAGGTCGAATCGACACAATGCAGGACACCCCGGTTCCAGTGCCTGTTTCCCAGCTCCAGCCGCCTCCTCCCTGGGCTGGGTGACATCGTCTGAGGGGTGTGACCCATGTGCCCCAGGGCCCCCACTGCACTGAGCACCGGTTGTCACAGTGGGAACCTGCTGCTAACACAGCCTTTTCCAGAGGTCCCCAAGGTGTGTGACGTGTCCCTCCCTGGTCTCCCTCACTCCAGGGGTTCCTAGAATCACCTCCAAAGAAACCACGCTGCCTGGAGTCCTCCTCTCAGGGCCCACTTCTGGGACCAGAACTACAACAGGGGACAGGATCCATTTATTATGGAATTGTGTCCCCCCAAACCCACATGTCAAAGCCCTAAACACCCCCCGCACCCCATTCCTTAGAACGTGACTGTATCTGGAGACTGGGTTTCTAATTAAGTTACAACGAGCCAGTCAGAGCGGGCCCAAGCCCATCGGATGGGTCCCCATGAGAAGAGGACATTTGCACGGAGAGGCCCCAGGGATGCGCGAACAGACGGGAATGCCGATGACAGCGAGAACATGGCCACCTGCAGGCCAAGGACAAGGACCTGCGAGGAAGGCACAGGCCCCTGGGACATCCAGCCTTCAGGTCCGTCCCGGACGCCCCCTGCCTGCGGCGCTCTGCGATGGCAGCCAGAACGGCCCAAGACACCGCGGGGGTGCCCAGTGCCTACTGCACCTCCTGGGGTGGGTGCCAGGGGAGGAAAGGAGGCCCAGACCATGGGGTCACAGGCCCGAGGTCGCACAGGTGTCCGTGGTGGAGCTAGGCCCCTGTGGCAGCAGGCCAGATCCACTCACATGGGTCTCCATGCTGAGGAAGTTGAGGCCGTTCTGATTGACGGCCAGGATGCAGGGGGCCAACACCGCCACGTTGCTGCAGCTCTGGATGAAGAAGAAGGAGGAGCCGAACATCGGGGAGGCGCTGAGGAGACCTGGGGCGGGGAGGGTGGCCAGCGTCAGGGCACCGCGGTGACAGACTGGGTCTCCCGCTTGTGGGGCCTCGGGTCTCAGCACCCCTCCCCCCAGCGCTGTCCCCACCTGCCTGCTCTCTGCCTGGAGCCACCCTGAGCTTGGCCAGCGTCTCAGCGAACATCGTGTAACGGTGTTCTCGGGGAGCAGCACCGAAAACGCCTCTGTACCTCCATCTCCCCCCTGCTGAACCCCCTTCTCAGCAAAGACCCCCAGGACGGCCCCTCCCCCAGCCCTGGACTCTCACCCAGAAACTGGGCCCGGGCCTGGTGGGGGCTGAGCGCCTGCGTCTGCTGCCGGTGCTGGCTGATCAGGTGGAGCCAGGCTGAGCCGGACGTGGTGTGGTACAGCTGGGCCGGGATGTACCCCTGGACCTCTCTCCTGGACCAGCGGGGCGGGGGGGGGGGGGGGGGGGGGGGGGGGGGGGGGGCGGGGGGGGGATGTGAGGGGGCGGTCCTCAGGGCGTATCACCACGCGAGCCCCGCCCACTACGAGCCCCACCCACAGGCAAGCCCCGCCCACACAAAGCCCCGCCCCCACCGCGAGGCCCCGCCCACGCCACCTCGCTGTCCTCGCTGCCAGGCAGGCGCGGAGCCCCACGGTTGTGACCTTGGCACCTGCCCGGGAGGCTGAAGGCTGGGAAGTGTGCCCACGGAGCCCTGGCACACAGTAGGGGCCCAGTAACTGCCGGCCGGCCCCGCAATGGGGGAACCGCAGGCCCTGAGGCAGGCACGGCCCAGCCAGAACCACACAGTAACCCCCACGGGGAGGGCCGAGGCAGGTAGGTCCTTGGCAGCCCAGCCCCTGGGGGCGGGGGTGAGAGGCCCCGGGGGCCATAAGGGGGCGGGGGGCGCCAGGGCAGGCAAGGCTGTGTGACTGCCCCCTGCCCCTCGAGGGGCCATGGGCCGCCCACCCCCACTCCAGTCCCCTCTCTGACACGCACTGGCCACCTGAGTAGCTCTGGGGACAGCTGGAAAACACCCTCCGCTGTTCCAGTGCGTCCCAGCTGCCCTGGGCTGCAGCCTGGGGAAGGACTGGGAGAAAAATCAGGGGGGCCCTGTTCCCCCAGAACACCCTCCTCCCCAAGCACGTCTTCCCGCCTCTGCACTGCTGGGGATAGCGCCTGGCAACTGGACCCTGCCTCTCCCATTTGCAGGGTGAGCTCCATCCGGTAAGCCAGGCTGCCTCTCGGGGCCTCAGTTGACTCATCTGTATAAGGGGACAGTGGAGTGTGCTGGGGAGGATTCGCTAAGAACGCATGCAGAGTGCCCTGCAAAAGCGAGAGACTCGGGGAGGCCGGGATAGCTCAGCGATGAACCACTTGCCTCGCAACCCGAGGCCCGTCCTGGGTTCAATTCCCAGCCCCGTCCCATGCAAACCCACATGCTGAACTGCGGCACAACTGGTAACCGCTGGGATGGCAGTGAACGTTTTCACCTCCTATGCAGGAGGCCCCCAGTTCAGTTCCCGCCCTGAACAGCCCCACATCCACCTGTGTGGAATGAAACCATGTCACAGCTGATGATGTACAGCTGTGGGGATGGCTCTGGGCCCTCCCCCTTGTTTCCCTCTCTCAAACAATAAATCTCTTTTTTTTTAATGAAGGATTCAGTGACTATTTCTATCCAGGCTTGGGATGACACTTTCCTGTGCTTTCTGTATAAAAACTGTAACAGCAGTTTCCCATACTGAGCCCTGACGGCATGACCGACCTTGGGACACACACGGGACATACATTATCCTACTGCTCTGCACACCAGGGGTTCTCCACGCAGGGCCCAGGGCCTGGGAGGTCAAAGCCACTTACATCTCACACTACGGTGCTGCCTTTTCCCTTCTCACTAGTGTACAGTGTGGGGTTTGCCAAAGGTTACAACAGACAGAAGCAGATATAAGAATCCAGTTCTCTCCTATTAAACCAGTTGGCAATGAGATTTGTAAAATGTAAAACAGGGCCACTCTTCTAATTTTTTGGGGGAAAATAGTTGCTTTAGTAACAGGTAATAATGTTAGTTTATATTATTTGTATTATAATTCTTTATTTTTGAACTAAACTGGGGACCTCACCGCATTTGGGAAGCACACCCCAGTTCAGCATGTGGGTCCACCTGAGCCGGAGCCAGGATTCGATCCTTGGTCCTCGGGGCTTCATAGCGAGCGCTTAGCCCACTGAGCCATCCCGGCTTTCCCCCTTATTTATTTTTTAAAGATGTATTTTGTTTGACAGGTGAGAGCAAGAGAAGGGGGAGAGCCCAGAACCATCTCCATAGTTGTCCGTAATCAGTTTTCGACGTGGTTTCATTCTACACAGGTGGGTGTGGGGCCCTGCAGGGCGGGAACCAAGCCTTGGGGGCCTCCCGCATGGGCGGTGAGAACCTCTGCCACCACCCCGGCAGTTACCAGCTGTGCAGCAGTTTGGCAGGTGGGTTTGCACAGGTTGGGGTCGGGGCTGGGGCCAGGGCCAGGATTCAATCCCCGTAGCTCACAGTTGCCACGCAAGTGCTCAACCTGTTGAGCTATCCCAGCTTTCCTCCTTATCTATTTTTAAATTAGTTACTTCCATTAACATGTAACATCTTCTTCAAGTAACATGTTATCCCTAAAGTAACTAATAGATCAACACCGTACAGTTTCTGTTTTCAATTTGAATACGGTAACTGTATCTCTGGGGGGGCTATTTTTAGAGAGTACAACGGTCCTGAGACCCCCAGTCTGAGCAGGACTGGTCTGTCACCTCTCTGGGGACATCTGTTCAGAGGCTGCCTAACGCGGGATTTCTTTAGAAAGCCCCTGCTGTTGGGCCCGGAGGTACGGCCGCGTGCGTTTCCTGGGCTGCAGGGCGTGTGTGTGTCCTGAATGCCTTCTTAGCACTGATACCGAACCGGTGTGACCCACTGGGGGCGCGGGTGAGGTCTGGGCTCGCACGGTGGGTTGGGGCGCAGGGGGCCGGCGGGCGCTCACACGCTGGGCAGGTAGAAGTGGTCCTTGACCCGGTGCTGCAGGGACGCGAGCTTGGATGCCTGCTGCAGCTGCTGGTCGCCGGGCCGGCCGGCTGGCACGCTGCTGAAGAGGCCCTTCAGGTAGTCAGGCAGCACCTGGCGGGGAGTGTGCGGACGGTGAGAGGCTGCGGACACGTGGGCCCGGGGCGGCCAATCACGGGGGCCGTGTGGACACAAGGTCCTGACGGCTCCCCGGTCCCTTAGCTTCTGGGGGTGGGGGGTGGCCTGTCGCGTTCCTCGGCTTTGAGGGGAAAGATGACAGGCATGACAGGCCCTGAGCCCACGTGACGGTCCCCAAGGACCAGGGACTGGGTGCGTGTCTGGGGGACTGTGGGACCCCCCGGAATCTGAGTCACTAGGTCCCAGGAACAGCTTGAGGGCTTGCACGTCAACAAGCTCCCGAGAGATGCGGGCCTGCGGGCCGCCCGGGACCAGCGCGGCTGGGGCCGCGCTCTGTGCTCGGAACGGCGGCCCTGCAGACGTCGGCACAGGCGGGCTGGGCCGGGCCGGGCCCTGCACACCCCCGGGGGTCCTGATGTGTGGGGGGCGGCCCTGCGGCTGCTGACCTGGTTGTAGTGCATGGTCACGTACAGCTCGTTCTCAAACTTGAGCGGCTGGTCCCAGAGCACGCGGCGGAACCAGAGCATGTAGCCGCCGTCCACCGGCTCCATCTCCGAGGCCACGTCCAGGATGTAGGCGCAGCGGCTGAGCGGGCACACGTGTTGGCCTGCGGGGCGCCAGGACTGCGGTGGGGGCGGGGCCTCGCGTGTGCACGTGTGCCCTGTATGTGCATGTGCGTGCGCGTCCATGTGTGCGTGTGTGTGCATCTGTGTGTGTCCGTGCGTGTGCGTCCGGGGGTGTGTGTGCACACACATGGGCCTCAGCCTGCCATCCAGGCCAGGCAAGCCCGCTTCCTGCTCTGGGCTGCGGCGTTATGGGGCGGGGGTGCCCTGTGTTTGCGGGACGCTGATGAGCAGAGGGGAGCACCTCCAATCCCGAGCCGCAGCCCCGTGTCTAGAGCTGCTCCCCTTTCCCTGGGCGGCTGGGCCTCAGATCCCGAGAGCCCCCAGGGGTGCCTGTCTGCAGAACCCCCTTCAGGAGGGGCCCTTGCTGGGCTCCGGGCTGCGTGAGGGCGGGAGTCTCTGAGGCTTCCGCTTTGATCCTCCACGCTGACGTTCTGGCTCCGGGTCCCACACCTTCCCTCAGGCGTCACCCAAAGAGCAGGGGGGTGCAGTGCAATGGGAAAACTCTAGACTCTGTGGCGGCCAGGCTGCCGGGGTTCAAGTGCCTTCGCTTCCGCGGCAGGCTGAGGCACGGCCCGTCCCCAAAGATGCCATGTCCTCCTCCCCAGAAGCCTGCGGCTATGGCACCTTTGAGGCGCAAGGGCGTTTGCGGACGCGATTCAGTTAAGGGGCTTGGGATGGGGAAGTCACCCCAAGAGATCCACGCGGACCCAAGGGGACCTCAAGGATCCGCATGAGGCGGCGGGAGGGTGCGCGAGGGGGACACACGTGGATGCTGCCCCGCTGGCTCAGAAGACGAGGAAAGGCCGCAGGCGCCTCTAGAGGAGGTTAGGGAGACAGTGTCTCCCCAGGGGCCTCTGGGAGGAACCAGCCCCAATGGTACTCTGACCTTCAGAACCACAAGAGAATCAACGAGGGTCACTCTGAACCCCGAGTCTGTGGTGATGTGTGGGAGCAGCCACAGGAAGTTGCTCGGGGCTCTGGTAGCCTGGGTCTCCCAGTCTGTACCCGGGGACGATAACAGTCTCCATGTCCCAGGCCTGGTTTGGGGACCAGGCAGCAGGCAGTGGGCGGAGCTGGTGGCCAGCTAGACCACAGCCCCCAGTGGGTGGGCAGCAGGTAGGGGCTCCCTGAAGGTGGGGAGGGGCCCCGTCCTCCACGAGCTCCCCATCGGGAAGGTGACACAACAGGGACAGACCAGGGCTGAGGGGGGCTGGGGCAAGGGATCCTTCTGCATGGGGGGCAAGGGCTTCCCTGGAGGAAGCGGCATCGGCTCACCTTCGTTGGTGACAACAAAGATGACGTATTCGTCGAAGGCCTCGGGATGCGTCAGAGCCATCTCAGTGCAGATCTCCTCCACCACGTCCTGGGCCACCTGGGGGGACGCGGGGCCACTGTCCTCCCAGCCCCCGCCCCCTGCCCCCCCAGGGTCTCCCAGCGTGAGTGTCGGCTCTGGACCGGAGAGAGACTTGTCCCTTGTTTGAGCTGATGCCTCTCCTCCCTGAGGCTCAGTCCACTTGGCTGAGAACGAGCTCTCGCCTAGTGTGTGTGTGGGGGGTGGGGGTTGGTGGGAGGAGTCACTCCAAAGATGGGGGTGCCCCGGCCACCTCACTTACGGTGCATGTTCTGATTTTAAGGTGGCGCTCAAGGCCTCCGGGGAGAAGGAAGAGCTGCCTCTTAGAGCTGCGGCCCGCCTGGGGCAAGGAGGGGGAGGAGAGGGTTGGGGCTGGGTCCTGGGGGGCTGGGCCACCCCCTCCCCCGGCCCCCCGTCTGCACGCTCACCAACATGGCATGCAGCTCCATGGCGCTGGGCAGCTCCTGCCGGCCGCCAAAGCGCAAGGTTTTCTGCAGGTTCTGCTCACAGGCCTTGGCGATGCCTATGGGGACCAGGTCGAGGGTTGGCCGTGAGAGACAGGGGCTCCCCCAGGGCCTCCCGCCACCAGCGCCCCGCATTCTCACCACACCCGGGCTGTGACGCTGGGTGTGCGAGTCGAGTGGACCGTCCCCGGAGCGGGCCAGGGGTCTGCCCTTCAAGGTCAAATGCTGGGGGGAAGAGCTGGTTCTGAACCCTCATCCCACGTGGGGTTCGGTCGTCTGTACAGACCACATTCCCTGAGGCTGCCGATGAGCCCCCCTGGACCCCGCTGTCACCTGGAGCTGCTGACGGGGCTGTGACCAGGGTGACGCTGCGGGGACCCCCTCGCTGACCACCCTCTCTCTCGTACCCAGGGTCCTGGTGCAGAAGCCTCCACCACTGGCTTCTCCAGGCCTCTGGCCCTAGCTCTGGGCTCTGGGGAGGGGTCCAGCCCCTGGCGGGAGGAGGGTACCTCTGCCTCCACCCCTCTGGGAGGTGGGCCCGTTTGGATGCAGAGGCAGAGAGGGGAGGTCCCCTAGCTCTTCCCCCTGCTGACCCCAGGCCCTGGCCTCTTTCTCAGGTGACCCCATCCCTCCACACTCCACGGGAGGTGGGGGAGGCTCAGACCATGCTTTGGGCCCACCCTCCGCTGGCTGGACCCACTTGAGACTCTCATGAATTCCCAACAACCAGCGCCACAGGTCCTGCCAACTGCCCCTCCTCTTCTCCTGCGGACCCTGCCCCCTGGCCCCTCCCACAAGTTCAATGCCCAGAGCAAGGCCCCCGGGGAACCTGTCCCCCGGCCCCATGAGACCAGACGGCCCAGCACCAGTCTGTGCGGGGCCTGTGGGGTGAGCTAAGCTAGGGAACACTGCCCGGCGCCTGTCCAGGGGCCAGGCCCTCCCGCTGGCTGCCCCAGCCGCCCCGCCGCTGCCCCCTCCTGGGCCCTCACCCTGGAAGGGAAGGCCCGGGGTCCGGCTCATGCCCTGGAGGAAGCCCAGCAGGTGCGGCTGCAGGACCTGGGAACAGCTGTGGTAGGCGGCCACTACGTACAGCAGCCGCCAGCCGCGCTGGCAGCTGTCCCTGGGGGGACACACACAGGGCCACATCACAGGGGGTCCTAGCACGACACAGAGTCCCCTGGGAGGGGACCTGGGGGGCCTCTGGTTCTCAGGCAGCTCCCATGTTCTGAGGATGTCCCTCCCAGCCCAGTGATAGCAGGGGAGGTGGCCCCGCAGCCGGGGGTGAGGGTGGGTGGCAGGGAAGGGGATGAAGAAGCCTTTCCTGGCTACACTGTCTCTGGAGAGGCTGCTGAGTGCAGGTCTGATGGAGGAAACCTGCAGGGAGGGCCTGGGGTGGGGACAGGGCCCTGGCACAGGCTCAGTGGCTCTAAGTCCTGGTGGAGGGGGGAGCAGGAGGGCTCAGCAGGCTGAGTACTCATCTTGCAGCCCCTGGGGTCCAAGGATCAAATCCCGGCCTCAGCCCGTGCGAACCCATATGCTGAACTGGGGTGTTTCTCAGTTCGGTTCTCACCAGAGCGTGCCCCCCGTGTTGTTCCCACCCTGCGTGGCCCCCAAGCCCCCTTGTGGAAAGAAACCGTGTCAAAAACTGACGATGTGCAACCATGGAGACTGCCCTGGGCCTGCTCCGTTCTGTCTCATTCTCAAAAACAATTAAAAAAATTTTTTTTAAATTCCCAGGGGGCTGGTGAGCAGAGGGGGGGAACAGGTCACAAGACAGAGCAGCACCCGCTCTGGGCACCTGCTGTGTGTGCTCCTGAGACACACAGAGACCCACCTTCACACCTGTGGGGACCTCTGGTGTCTAGGGACGGCCTGTGGGGAACCACCACCCTTCCCTAGGACCATTGGGGCGTGGAGGTGGGCCTAAGAGCAGGTCCTGGCCACTGAGAGTGCAGCCTCCCTCGGGTGATAGGGATTGGTCTGGGGACAGGAACGTGACCCAGGTCTAGCCAATCGCAGATCCGTTCCCTCCGGTCTCTGTAGCTGACCATGAGACCAGATCTGGGGCTACTGGCTGCCCATAGCGGTCAGCCTTGCTTTGCCTGGAGTTTGCTGAGCTGGGAGGCGCCCATCGTAGAAGATGTCGCTTGGGAATGGTACAAACAAAGAGAAAACAAGGGCCAGGACCCAGAGATAAAGCCTGCTCCCTCGGGCTTCACTGGACCCGAGATCACGAGTCACGTGTTGAACATTCCCGTTCCGAGCCCTCTTGTGCCTAAACCAGCTTGAACTGGGCTTCTGTCACCTGCCGCCAAGAACCTGGACTCACAGACGTACAGCCAGCGCTCCGCTGACCAGCACCCATGGGGACTGGCAGGGGCTGGATGGATGGAAGCAGACTCCGTTCGCCAGCACTCGAGCCACCAACAAGATCTCAAGTTGGCATCACTGCCGTGGGGCAGACCAAGAGACTGAGGCTCCAGGAGCGCACACACACACCCTGTACGCTGCATCAGACACGGGGCAGGCCCAGGGGGGAACCTGGGGACGCAAGGCTGACCGGGTGGGCCGGGCACTGTGGGGGAGGGGGAGCCCGCAGCACTCAGGGCCCGGCTCACTCACGGCTTGGTGCTGATGTTCGCTGTGACCTGCTTCACGACCTGACAGTAGCACTCGTCCCGCATGACCTCATGGTCCCCACACAGCTGCAGGAGGGGCCAGCCAGGTCACGGGCCGCACACAGGAGACGCGAGAACGAGGGGGGGGAGGCACTTGGAGACAGACCCCATGGCCCTGCCGCTCCCCCCACCCCGCTCCCGCGGTACTCTCCCCCCAGTGGCAGGAGGCACTCCTCTCGGGGCCCCCCCGAGTCGGGCGACCCCAGAGTCGGGCGACCCTGGCTGGTGGATGGGGACATGGAGCCACAGGGCCAGGGGAGAGACCACCTGGCAATGTAGGTGCCGGACTCACGGACCTTCAAGAGGGAGCAAAGCACGTCCAGCTCACTCTGGCCCTTGAGCGGGGCGTCCCCCATGAACCGCATCACCGCTGTAGGAAACACGGACCCCCACTCAGGCCACCCAGCCCCTCCCAGCCCACCCACCCCAGGGGACCCGTGTCAGGCCCCTGCCTGGGAGGCTGTGGCCAGGGGCAGCCGGGGGCTTCTCTTCTCCTCAAAGGGTCCCACGTCTGAGCTGGGGGAGAGGCGTGTGCTGAGCGGGGGTGGGGGAGTCACACAGGGCTGAGTGCCCCCCGGCCTGGGGCCCTGGGCACCGTCCCCACCCTCCACACCTAGGAACATGTCGGTGGCCATCTTGTTGAGGCTGCTGTCACTGAGCTCGATGAGCGACTCCTGGAGTGGGGTCTGTGGAGGGAGGGAGGGAGGGGGGCTGTCACCACGGGAGAGGGACACGTCAGGTCAGAGGACCACGTGGTTGGTCCCGGCTTGGGATGGGAGAGTCCAATTCACGGAATGGGAGCCGGGTGGACGCTGCAGACAGATGCTGCCCCAGGGGCTTGGGCGAAGCCGACTGCGGCTCGGGACAGAGGGGGAGACTGAGGCCTGGGGCTGGGCACCTTGGTGAAGCAGAGCATGTCCTCCAAGGCGCTGGACTCGCCGTCCTCCTTGGATTTCAGTCTCAGGCCATCCCTGCAGCAGGAAGCAGAGAGCGCTGTCCAGGCTCGCCTCCCAGCCCCGGGCTGCATCCTGTTCCCACACAGGAAGACCCTTGGTCCCACGTCCGCCCACCAGGCAAGAGAGCCCCCCTGATGCGGAGGCTGCAGCTGGGCCTCCCTCGGGGGTGGGTTCTCACCCCCTCCCCCAGCCAACCCCCCCACCCGCAGCAAGAAGCCCTAGAGCCACCCTCGTCAGAGTGAGTCCGCCACTCACTGGGGTCTCCTGTGAGGATCTCGGAAATACTTCTGGGCGAACTTGAGCATCGTGTATGGCGGGAGAGCCGGACTGTCCTCTGCACGGTCTGCTGAACCAGTCCTGATGTGGGAGCCCTGCAGGGGAGGAGCTAGGAGGACCTGTCCCCCAACCCCACCGCCCGAGTCAAAACTGCCTCCATGCGTGGGGGCCTCCCGCATGGGGGGTGAGAAACCTTCGCCGCAATCCCTGCGGTTACCAGTTGCACCACAGGTCAGCATACAGGGTTGCACAGGCTGGGACTAGGACTCGATCCCCAGACCTCGCAGTTGCAAGGCAAGTGCTCCTCCGGCTGAGCTATCCCAGCATCCCCCTCTCTGCAGCGATGCCTTGGAATTCAAACTTAATCTGTCCCAGAACCCTGTTCGAGGTCCAAAATGTTCGAGTTCCAGGACATGTGGGCGTTTGGATAAAGTTTTGGGCCGTACTGTCGGTACATCCCACACGAACATGTTGGCGTTCGGGCCCCAAAGCAGCATTCGGATTCTGAGGCAAAACGTGCTTGATTTTTTCGTTCGGATTCTAGGTTGTTTCAGTTTTGGGGTGTTTGGATTCCAAGGTATCACTGTACTTTGTTTTAGCCTCACTCTAGCCCTTGCTATTAATAATATCCCTTCACACGCCAGCTGCGCCCACTTGGCCCCACCCACTTGGCCCCACCCCCAACCACCTCTGACCACACCCTGGGTCACGTGTCTGGCCACGCCCTGGGCTGACTTTAGCCCCGCCCCCTGCACCTTCTCACCTCCCTCCGGCGGCCAACCTCGCGGGCAGCCGCGGTGGAGGCCACGGCGGCGGCCACGGCGGCCGCGCGCCCCCGGCTGGGCTCCGCGGGCAGCTGCAGGAAGTCTGGGGCGGCCGCAGGCTGCACCAAGTCGGAGGGGAAGCGGCCCACGGGCCCGTGCATGGTCCCGAACCTCCAGCCTAGGGGGTGGGGAGGGCGCTGAGGCCAACGGGCGTGGGGGTGCCCGCCGGGAACGGAGGGGCCCTCGAGTAGCTTGGCCGGCCTTGGGGCCTCGTTACCGGAGAGGAGGCTGGGGCTCCCGGGGGCGCTGGGAAGGGAGGGGAGCGTCGGTGGCGCTGAGCGACCCGGAGACACACGTGGAAACGCTCAGCCAGCGAGGCAGGCAGAGGGCTGGGCGGCGGGGCCACTGGGCGCCCCTTTAGGAGACCCGGCTGCAGGGCGAGCCCGCTGGGCCCTCAGCCCCATCGCTCATGCGACGTGGGACGGCGGGACACTGGGGGGACGTGCCGGGGCTTCCGAGCACTGGAGGCAGGACGAGGGGCCGCAGGGACCCACCGAAGTCCGGGCCTTTCCGTCCCAGCTCCTCCAGGTACACGACCTTCTTGCGCACCACGCAACCGGCGCTGTAGCCTGCGGGACCCAGGCTGAACGTCAGCACCTCCCCGGGAGGCCGCCCGGCCCCATCCCGTGCCCACCCCTTACGGACCCGTCCTCGGGGGTTCCAGCGGCTGCAGGTGGATGATGTCACCCTTGTGGAAGGCGAGCAGCGCTGAGTCCTCCGGCAGGAAGTTTCTCACAGCGACCACGTAGTCCGAGTCCTGCGTCAGCCAGGGGCACGCTGGGGGCGGGGCATGCGGGGGGCGGGGCACGCTGGGGGTGGGGCGCGCCGGGCTGAAGCACGCTGGGGACAGGGCACGCTGGGCAGGGCACGGCCCCATCCCCCACCCCCACCCCCCACGGGGGTTACGCCCCCTTCACCGGGGAGCTCGCACGCACACGCACATCCTCCCCCGCTGGTGGCGCCGGCCTCCTGACCTTCTTCAGCTCCAGGATGAAGTCGTCCACCAGCGACTTCACCTGATGCGCCCGCGCTGAGAAGAGGATGACCTTCTCGCTGGCCAAGTTGAACTCCAGCATGTTCCGGGAGGGGATGGTCACGAACAGGATGTCTGCAAAGCTGGGGGGCGCGCGAGGCGGGGGGTGTTGACGGATCCTCTCCGCCTTTCCGAGCGAGGGGCGTTCACCCAACCCCGGGGGCGCTGGGGGGACGGCAGGACAGCTTCCCAGCTCACTGTCCACTTCCTGCCCGCGTGGCCTTAGACGAGCCCCGTCTCCCCGTGCCTGCTCCCCCACCTCTAACGTGGGCTGCGCGACACAGCATGGCCCGGTCACCTGTACGTGCGCAGAACCTGCAACTGCCCGCCAGCCTCCCTGCTGCCCCGGTCCATCCTCAGGAGCTTGATGCCCGTGTGGGACACGGCCAGGATCTGCACGCCCGTGCCCACGCTGCCCTGGGGTGGGGACAAGGGGATGGGAGGGTCTTCTAGCCTCACCCCTCAAGCACCCCGGGCGGGACTGTGGGGGTGGGGGCTCGAACCGTGGCGGGGAAGAGGCGGGAGAAGTAGACCTCCCAGCTGTCCCGCGCAGTGCTGACCACGGCCCGCTTCACGCGCTCCGTCACCAGGGGCCGCTGCGTGTCCAGCTGGTTCTGGGCTGAGGAGATACCAAGTCAGGTCAGGACCCTCTCCCCGCACCCCTGCCCTCCCCCTGCCCTCCCCCTGTGGTACCAAACAGGGCCTTCATTATGAGCCTCTCGTCTTCAGAGATGCGCAGGCAGGCCTCGGAGAGGGTGTCGTGCAGGACCTGCAGGAACAAGCTGCCATGCGGGTGGCCCCTGGGACCCTCCAACCACGAGCCTAGGCTGGGGGTGTGTGGGGGCCACTGGGTACACTGAGACAGAAAGGGAAGCAAGGCCCTTACCTGCCGGAACAGGAGGTCCAATTGCACAGGGTGGTTGTAGCTGTCCTTCGGGTAGAACACCTGTGGGGGGCGGGGCTTCCATGAGGATCCCCTCACCTTGTGTCACACGGTGCCACACCCCTAAATGGAGCCCCGCCCTCGGGTCCCCTAGCTCAGCTCTGCTGGCCCGGGGACCTAGTTCTCCGGGCCCCGCCCCGCTCTTCCGACCCAGGTGGATGCCCTCTCAGCCTCTGCCCTGGCTCCGGGCACCTCTTTGCGCAGGAAGATGCGCCAGGGGGCATCTTGGTAGCCGTAGAAGGTCGGGTTGAGGAGGCAGTGGAGACGCGTCTGCACAGGTTCCTCCGCAGGCTCCAGCGACCTCGAGATCAGCGCTATGGAATGCAGCACGTTGGGCGGCGTGAGTCCTGGGCACCCGTGTGCCCGGGAGGGGACTGGCTGGGGCAGAGTGATCTCCCGCACCCTTGGCTGGCAGGCACGTGGGCACACGCGCATGAACACCCCTACAGCCCAACCCTTCCTACGACATCCGCACAGAACAGCCGGTGCACGCAGGCCCGTGCAAGGGGCTGCGGATGCCCCGGGGAACAGGGTTCACAAGGCACCTGCCCTGAGTCCAGGGTCTCCTGGCAGGTGTGGGTGGCACTGACGATTCAAAAAGGACCAAGCTCTGAGTACCAGGGGCTCCAGGGTGGAAATAAAGAGAATCTGGGTTGGGGGCTGGCCTGCAGGGGTTCTTTCCATTTAGGTGGTCTGGACCTCTCTGAGGAGGGGACACCGGAGGCCTGAGTGACAGGAAGGGGCTGGGATCACGTTGGGAAGAGCCTTCAAGGCGGCGAGCACAGCACGTGCAAAGGCCCTGAGGCAGGAGCAGGCTGGTGTGTGACACAAACACCTGTGGAAGCCGGTGTGCCCACGGGCAAGCAGGAGGGCACACAGGCTGAGAGCCACCTGTGCTCACAGGTCTCTGCCCCTCCTCCCACGCCCCCGGCCCATCACCTGGAGCCGGCCCTGGAGATGGCTTCGGGGTGCTGGTTACCGGCTTCACCAGGGCCACAGCCTCTCTGGGCACCTGTCCCCATCCCAAAGAGAGAGCTCAGGAGGCCGCAGCAGGGCCATGGCTTGCAGGGGCAGCTGGTTTCTCGGGCTCCCCTGGGCATCCCACTGGGCATCCTGCCCAGGCCCCGCCCCCTCCTTACCTGAGTGCCAGGTGCAGCCGCCACAGCATGCCTCATCTGCCCCTTCAGGATCATCAGGGCCTCCTCGTGGGGGTCTGGCCGCTTCACAAACACCCTGCCGCCATCCTTCCTGTGGGGCATTGGGCACTGAGTCTCCCCTTCCTTTTCCTCCATCCCCCCACCCCCCATCATGAGACATGAGGACCAGAGAGGGTCAGACACAGGCCTGAGGTCACACAGCACAACACACAGAACAGTCTGGGCCTCCCAGCACCGACAGGCTCACTCCTCAGATGCTGCTGCGTGCTCTGACATGGCCAGGGGGCCCCCGGAGGCTTGGGGGCACTGAGTGGGGGGCCAGAGCTGACCTGAGGGCCTCAGGCCGGCTGCCCCCAACCGGCTGCTTGTACTGCCGCACGATGTTCTTGATCTGCTGCGTGGGCTGTGGGAAGTGCTCCGAGTTCAGAGTGGAGTAACGGACCAGATCCACGCAGAACGAGGCTGGGGTGGGGGGCAGGGAAGGGGCAGGGTGAGGCCACACCCCCGGCCTGAGCTGAGGCCACACCCCCGGCCCCTGCTGAGGCCACACCCCTGGCCTGTACCGGGAAGCCCCGCCCCCCGCTGGGATGAGGCACTCACTGGCTTTCGGAGCAGCCTGGTCCTGAGCGAGGATGGGGGCAGCCACGGGCTTGACGGGAGTCCTGGGGGCCTTGGCCAGCGGGGCCGGGGTCAAGGGGGCTGGAGCCGGTCTCAGGAGCACGGGCTTGGCCGGGGGTCCGGTGCCCACGCACTTGGGCCGCGCCTCTGGGGCCAGGGGTTTCTGTGGAGAGCAGGCCAGGAGGGGCGCGGCTTGCCTCAGGGACCCGGAGTCTGGCCGGGGTGGGTGGCGGGGGTTCCAGCTCTGAGGGGAGGGCCCCCCCCGGGGAGCCCCCCCCCAGCACTCACCTCAGGGGGCAGGGGCCGGGGCGCGGGGCCCAGCGGGTGGTGCTGCAGCGCCATTGCCTGCAGGGTCATCTCTCTGGCCTGGGGGGAGGCTGTGCAGTGACCGGGCAGCCCAGGCTGCGGGGACGCCCCCCAGGCTGCGGCCGCGCCCCCACGCCGAGGCCCCTCGCTCACCAGCAGCACGGCCTGCTTGTGGATGAAGGCTTGCTGCAGGGCCAGCGTGGAGGCGTCCAGGCCTGGGACTGGGGCGGGGGCGCCGGGTAAGAGGGCGGAGGGCGACCGGGCTCCCCTACCGTGCCCCCGGCCCCGCCATCTCACCCCCCCATGCCCACGGCTGCCTCCAGCCCAGCCGGGCCCGGAACCCTGGCCCCCAGCACTGACTTGGCTTTGGCTCTGGGGGTCCCCGGGGGGCATCCGCGGTGCCGCCGCTGCCTTCCGCGCCGGGCTGCCCGCCCCCCTTCATGCGGTAGGCGATGGCCGTGGGCTTCTCCAGGTCCTAGGGACACAGGGACTCAGGTGTCCTCCCGGGGCTCCAAGGCAACAGGCACCTGACACCACTGCCTCCACCCTGGGGAGGGCCTCCCCGCACGCCAGGGCTTCTGACGCTGGGAGTCTGCCTCCAGGCGTCTGCCGCGACCCCCCCTCGGCCCGGGCCTCCCACACCCTTGCTCCCAGCTCAGCCCCTCCCCTCAAAGGAGTAAACCGAGGCCCAAAGAGGGGCTGTGTGTGTGTGTGTGGGGGGGTTTCTGGGGGCTCCCAGGAGTGGGGGAGGGTCCTTCCAGAGCGTGACTGTTTCGCTTCTAGTCACGAGGGCGGAGGCCCGGGCGGGATGGGCGCCCCTGCCGTGCCTACCGCGTCCCCGTAGGACAGCACAGGGTCGAAGAGGCTGTCCAGGTAGCAGTCCAGGCCCCTGTGCGGCGCGGGCGGCTCCCCGAGGCTGTCGGAGTCTGGCCACCGGGGCCGGGGACACACACACACCAAAGTCAAGTTGTGTTCTGCTGCTGACCACCTACCGTAGCCACCCCCTCAGAGACAGCGGCCACTGCTGGCTGACCTTGGTGGGCCGTGGTGGCCGCTCTCTGGGCCTCGGTCTCCCCATCCGTGCAGCCCTGGCTGTGGCCGCAATACCCGTCAAAGCTGGCCGTGTGGGGCGCGCGCCCTGGTGGCTGGGGCCTGGTGGGCACATCCTCATCGGAGTCCCAGCTGTTCCCAAAGACCCTATGGGGGAGGGGGCCCTGAGCAGAGACCCTCGGGCTCCCAGAACCCGCATGGCCCCCTGAAGCTGGGTGGCCCCCTCCCTTACGAGGCTAGACCCTGACGCACCCCACCTCCCCAAGGGCCTGGAAGCTCAGGTGCAGCACCCGGCCTCCCCCAGCGAGGACGACCGAGGGGCCGTCTGCCCGGGGGGCCCAGGCAGCCACCTACGCTCTCGGGCTGCCCCTGCTGGACACGGGCCCTTCTGCGCCCACAATGAAGTAGGACTTCTGTCTCGGGAAGTCCCTCAGCAGCTCCAGGTCTGACACCAGGTCCAGCACGTAGTCGTGGCCGGCAAGCTCCGCCCACTGGACCCCATTCTTCATGGCCACGGTCCAGCCCCGCCAGCCATCTGCCAAGCCCCTGGAGACAGAGGTAAGGCCCGAAGCCCGGGGTAGGACTCGGGGCAGGGAAACCCCTGGGCTAGGAGTCAGATCCCAAGCAGAACCAGAGTGGACCCGGGGGGCGTTTTGGGGTGCCTGACCTCTTCCCCTGCCTCCCTGCCTCCTTCCCAGGTACACAAGGGTGTGTGGGGCAGGGCATTCCCGGAGCCCACCTGTGCCTCAGAATGTCTCCAGCCACCTCTTCCCCCGTGGTCCAGGAGTGCACGGGGCAGGAGAACTGGTCACCTGCATGGCAGCAGGGCTGGGCCTCAGCGGGGGCATCCACCATCAGCCCAGCCCTGCGTCTGTTGGTCCAGTGCCTGCACTGTCTCAGCTCCAGCTGCCCTCCCCTGATCCAGGCTCTGCCCCAAACCCACCTCGTCCCAGGGCCCTCAGGGGTGGGACTGCGGCGGTTTGCAGCC
The DNA here is from genome assembly GCA_004027555.1 of Craseonycteris thonglongyai. Lineage (NCBI taxonomy): Eukaryota > Metazoa > Chordata > Mammalia > Chiroptera > Craseonycteridae > Craseonycteris > Craseonycteris thonglongyai. Next base: position 123,525 of record PVKE010000080.1, on the reverse strand, counting down.
CTGAGAAGGCAGCGGGGGAGCACAAGGGGGCCACTCACCGTTGAAGCAGCCCACGTCCAGCGCCATGCCGGCCCGCTCCCGCGTGGCCATCCACTCCAGCTGCGTCGGGGGGAAGGTGCGGGCCGCCGTGGAGCCCTGCCGCTGGGCCCGGCTCATGGCCTGCATGAGGCGATGCTGACACATGGCCTGGAAGCCGTTCCGCCCGTAGTCGGACACGAACCTGACCAGGAGGGTGTTGGAGGAGCCGGGAGGCAGAGGCTACTCGCCCAGGGTGCAGGGCAGAGCCTGCGGCTGGTCTGAGGGGGCGCCCAGCCGAGTCGGCCGCTGGCAGGAAGGCCGTTCCGGGCCGGCCCACCTAAGCTTGTGGGACCCAAACGTCCCCAGACAAGAACCTGGGCTCGGGAGGACCTGAGCCTGAATGAGAGGCTGTGAGAATTCACCTTGACCCCGGCTTCCGGCGCCCTGGGAGGCCGGTCCTGTTACCCTCCCTAACTCAGAGCTAAGTCAGGGAAGAGGCTCAGAGAGGGGCAGTCACTAGCCCCAGGCCACACAGCAGGTCACGGTCGCAGCTCGGGTGACAGGCTGGCGGCCTGCTCCAGCTCTCTCCCTTGCCCAGCAGCGGGTCATCATCATCGTCATTGTCACTGTACTCAGGATGCTGATGCTGGCTGCCCTCACACAGCACAGACCCCACGTCATCCTCTGTCCTAAGTGGTTCACACATTCTTACACGTTTGACCCCCACATGGCCTGTGAAATCGTTACTCCTGGTAGCACTGTGTTAGACTAACTGAGGAAACAGCCTCAGAGAGGTCAAGTGACTTGCCCAAGGTCACACAGCTCCAGGGGAGTTGAGCTGGGACTGGAACCCAGACTGTCGGCGTCTGTACTCCTAACCGCCTCGCCATAACCCCCATGACATGAGAGGCTGGTGCCTCAGCTCCAGAACCCGCACACGCCACCGGCCTCATTGCTCGCAGGGTCCGGAAGGCCTACGTCTAGTGCCCCCCGAGCCTGGTGCACGTGGCCACCGCCCCCCGCCCAGCCCGACTCCACTCACTTGAGCAGGTACTTGCTGAGGCGCGAGGAAGGGGCGAAGCTGCTGAGGCAGGCGGCCAGCAGGAGCCAGCCCCGCTGGGCGTTGTGGGCGCGGGGGTTGCGCCACACCTGGTTGGTCAGCTGTGCCAGGATCTCGTCCCGCAGCTCGGGCGCGGCCAGCCCCTTCTGCACGAGGTAGTTCCCAAAGATGGTCTCCCGGGCGCCGTGCAGGTGCGGGTCACCCATGAAACGCAGGATCTGGGCCACAGACGGATGCCCCTGGGCCTCCAGGAGACCCGGTTCCAGCTGGCCCCTCCCCCTACAAGCAGCCTCCTTGTGTCCCCCCAGCCCCTGGGGTCCGTGCTGTTCTCCCCAGTCAGGTGTCTGCCCCCCACACACCCCGACCCCAGGACGTGGCTCTATGCTCTCTCAGTGTCCCTGGGGACCTCCAGGGGGGTGGCCTTTGTGCAGGGGAGTGGGCTGGGAGAAGGGCCCCCGGTCCCGGGGCCCTGCACACTCCCGGACAGGGGTGTCTCCTCCTCTGAGAAGGCCCTGGCTCATCCGGGGGGACAGGGCAAGGGCCGCATAGCCTGGCCTTCGGGGGCAGGACGACTGATCCCCAGGCGGCCCGGATGCCTCCGTACCAGCTTGAAGACGCTCAGGGCTTCGGCGTGATGCTCAGGGGGCAGCCGGGTGAGGGGTGCCCTCAGCGGTGCCGTCAGCATCCCGAAGGCGGGTTCCTGAGGGCACAGGGTGGACGGACGGACCGGTGGGGCCTGAGCCCAGCCCGAGGGCTGATCCGGACCCACGGCTCTGTGCCAGCTGAGGGCACCGGAGTCTAGGGGGTGAGGGCTCCTGGCCCCCGTGTGGAGATGGGGAAACCGAGGCTTGGAGACGAACAGACGTCGGGGGTAAAGACAGCTGAGCCTCTCTGGGCCCTTTCTGGGGGGAAGGAAACCAGAGCAGGGGTGACAAGCCGCGGCTCCACCTACTGGTAAGGGTCTGAGGTGTCTCCAGGGGGGTTGGCGTGCAGCCTCTTTGTGAGCCCCTGTGGAGACCCTCGGATTCCTCACGACCCAGCCACAGAGGGGCTCAGACCAGACTCCACAGGGCACAGCCGGGAGCCCCCCAGGGCTGCTGAGGACAGTGGCGATTTTAACAGGTGGAGGCCGCCTGGGCCAGCCCCTCACCATGAAGTGGCACCGGACAAACTTAGCCATGGGGTAGTTGTTGATGTCCAGGGGCAGCATGACCCGGGGCTCCGCCTGGAGCCGGGGTGTCCGCACAGGGGCCACCCGGGGCAGCTGGGCCAGCCGGAGGCCTGTGGGGGGAGCAGGGGGCATGAGCAGGAGCCTGGGCAGCCCCCCACCTACCCGTGTGGACCCCCTGCCATGCGGCCCACACACCTGCCACTCGCAAGAGCCCTGCTAGCTCTGCCGGTACCTCCAGGTGCCCGACGGCCACCACCTCCCGCTTGCTCAGCTCCTGGTGCAGGGGAGACCGGCGCGCCGTGAGGGGACCGGCCGGCCGCAGCCCCTACCTGCTGGCCGCCCTCCCTGTCCTGCTCGGCCACCCAGGCCCCCCGCACCCACCTCCTGCTCCCGGAGCTTCCGCTCTGCTCTCAGCTGCAGGAGAGCAGACGGTCAAGGCAGAGAACCGTGGGCGGCGGTGACGGCGGGCCCCACCAGCTCGTGTGAGGTGGCCGGCACGAGAGACACGCAGGTCAGCACGCCCCGTGTCTGGAGGGGACCCCCCCACCTTGCAGGTCTGGGGGAGGGGCCGGGGGAGGCAGAGGTGCAGCCAGGGCAACAGGGAGGGGCCGGGGAGAGAGCCAGAGCCAGAGAGAACGTGAAGCCAAGGGCAGAGGGGGGACGCTTGGGGACCAGGGACAGGGGCACAGGAGGGGGTTTCTGGGAAGTGGCTGAGAGGCGAGGGACGGAACCCTGGCCCCGGTTGCCGCACACAAGCTTCAGAAAAAAGCCCCGCGGGTTATCGCCGCGTTGGTGGGGGGTTACATTTGCCTTTCTGCTGTGGGTTCAGAGGACCGTGGGCCAAGACTGGCAGCAAGGTAAGAGCCAAATGCCATCGGACCCCATCGCCGAAGACGCCCCTGCCGCGTGAAACCAGCCCTGGGCCTCACTGCAACACGTACTTAACCCCAAGGTGGACAGGGGGGTGCAGGGCTAGAAAGGGCTGAGGTCTCCCAGCTAGCTAAGGGGCAGAGCGGGGATTCGAACCCAAGACGGCCTCTTCCTAGGAGCCACGTGCCTCTTCCCCCATCCCTGCCGCTCCCTGGACCCAGACTCACGGGCCTGTCTGTCTGGGAAGTAGGGCGCGGGTGGGGGTGGGGAGAGCCCTGCACCTGGAGGTGACGCCGGTGGCTGATGTACGTGTGCACCAGGGACCGGAACTTCACCAAGCTCTTCCGCATCTGCTGATACCGCTGCCTGGGGGGTGGGGAGGATGGGGGGTCTCAGTCGGGGAGCTTCAGGGTTGTGTGTGTGTGTGGGGGGGGGAGTCGGAGATGCGGGCCTGGCCTGGGTACCAGGGCCCAGAGTCATGATAGGAAACGAGCTCAGAGGAGGGCAGGACTTAGCTGAAGGTCACACAGCAAACTCAAGGGCAGGGCCTGTATTAAACGGCTCGGACCAGGTATTTCCTTCCCAGGAGGGTGGAGTCTCAGGGTCCCTGAGATGCAGGGTGGGTTTCCCACCCAGGGTGGGTTTCCCACCCACTGGCCACAAATGACAGGGGGTGACACAGAGGGATGTGTGAAAGCAGAGGCTTGGGGAGTCTGCTGGTCCTTCCTGCAGGGGCCCCTCCTCTCCGCTTGCAAACCTCCAGGGACAGGGCGCTCACTGCCGCCCCGTGCGGCCCGGCCTCCCCCCAAGCCCAATCACAGGGTGCTGCACCTGGCCAGGTAGCCTCGGGCCCGACTCTGCAGCAGGACGATCTTGCGGCGCAAGGAGCGGAAGCGGCGCTGGATGAAGAAGCCGCGGAGGCAGCGCTGCAGCGTGAGGGCGGCCGAGTTCAGGACGTGCTCCCGCATGCTCTCCAGCAGCTGGTATAGGTGCTCCTTCAGGAACAGCTGCACACGGAGGCCCAGAGAGGCAGAGCCACTGGCCTGAGGTCACACAGCACGAGGCAGCCGAAGGCCAGGTGCCCAGGCCGGGGGCCCCGCCCTCCAGAGGAGTCCAGGGACATAGAATTGGGTGACATGGGTCATTAGTGGTGACATGGTTTCAATCCACACAGGTGGACGTGGGGCCTCACGGGACGGGAACTGAACTAGGGGGCCTCCCGCATGGGAGGCGAGAACCTTTGCCACCATCCAGGTGGTTACCAGCTGCAGCTCAGCACATGGGGTTGCACAGGCCGGGGCCGGGAACTGAACCCCAGACCTCGTGATTGTGAGGCAAACCTGAACCTCGGAGTTATCCCGGGCTCTCTGGCTCGGTTGTTTCTGATTCCGCAGGGACCCACTTTTGAGCCCCGGAATGTGGGGACTCCAGGGACTGCGTGTGGGGTGGAACTCACCTTGCTGATGCCCACGCGGTACATATTTGGCATGACCGTGCACAGGCGGCTCAGCACCGACACACACATGTCCCCGCTGGCTGGCAGGTTGTGGTTGACGGCCACGAGACAGCGGTACCTGCAGGGGCTCAAACTCAGCCTGGGGCTCAGGGACCTGCCCGGTGGCCCACGGCACCACCACCCACTTCCCCCTGCATCCAGAGGGCCCGCAGGGGCTCTACTCAGTGTGTTCTGATCACAGAAAAAAGCACTGTCCTCAAAACTCCTTGGACTTCAAGAGAATTGTAAAAATGGTTTTAGTAGAACAAGACCCCTTATTGCCATCTGCTGGGCACGTCACTGTAACTTAGTTAAAATTACTTCTCCAGAATCAACACAGAAAACTAGGAGATACAAAACGGTACACATCAAAGCCAGCAAAGCACAGGCAGTGCACAGCCTGAGCAACTGTGCGCAGCAAGCCCTGTTCTGTCAGGGGCCCGGGGGCGGGGGCTCGGCAGGGGTCTGTGCAGCTCAGGACCAGTTCTTACTGAGGTACCTGTCAATGAACACCTGGAAAGGCAGCCGCACCGGAAAGCCCTCCTTGCGTATCCGCACGGTCTCCAGGACCCCCGAGTAGCGTAACTGTGCCATGACCACATCGGGCTCAAAAAGGCCTGGCTCCTGTGGGGAGGCCCACCCACAGGGCATTACGAACAGCAAACAGTCCCCACCAGTGAGCTGGGCCCATGGAGGTCCAGAGAGGCAAAGCCAGTTACCCAAGGTCACACAGCAGGAGGAAGAGCATTCATCCATTCACCTCTCCCGGGGAGCTCAGCTGTCACATACCTTCTTGTGATTGGGCTTCAGGCAGCGCACGAACACGGGGTTACACCTGGGTCGGGGAGGGGAAGCAGGCGACAGGAAAACGCTTATTATCCTGAGCGGGTCTCCGCCTACCAGCCTTCCTGCCATGCCCATCCGCCCAGGGTGGGCCCCGCCCTACGCCCCGCCCACTGCCCCACCACGCCCACCTCTCCATCTTTTCCACCAGGTCCAGGAGCGACTGCTGGAACTTGGCCGCCACTGTGTGCGCCTTGTAGAGCCGGGTGATGGAGCTGCTCTTGCCCAGGCGCTGAGGGGCCGCCTGTGGAGCATGGCTGGCGAAGAGGTGCGCTACCACCTGGGCGGCGGTGGGCAGCAGGCCCGGGGCAGAGGTCAAGGTAGCACCAGACCGAAACGGGAGACGCACAGGAGGGACCGAAAGGGAGAAGACAAAGGCGTCAAGTCCGCAGCCCCGAGGAACCCGCGGGCCCTGCCTGTCTGCCAGACCCCTGTCCTGCCTGCTCGCATACTTCTCGGGTCAGGGAGCTCAGCACCTTCCAAGGCACCTGTCCCGGGACTGAAATGACTAACTGGGGGACACACAGGCGCCGATGGTGTGCCTGGGCCTGCGGTGGCCTGTTATCATTGCACACATGGTCATGAACTTGTGCAATGAACTCAGGAAGAGGGCGCCCATCTTATAGAGGAGGCCATGGAGGCTCAGAGAGGGGGCAGGTGAGATATGGGGGCGGAATGGGAGAACCACTCCGCGAGGGGAAGGGCTGGGCAGGCGCGGCCAGGATGGGCCAGTCGGAGAGACAGAGCAATCCAGTGGGGACAGCAAGGGGGCCAGCGCGTCAGCAGCCAGGCCAGGGGCGGGGCCACATGGGGCGGGGCCAGCTGGACCAGAGGCGGGGCCACATGGGGTGGGACCAGCTGGACGAGATGCGGGACCAGTCAGGGGCAGGGCCAGGCGCCAGGGGTGGGGCCATACGTGGGTGGACCATCTGGGGGCGGAGCCACATGGAGCGGGCCAGGCAGGCAGGGGGCGGGGCCTGGAGGGGGCGTGGCTACCTCCCCATCCCTCAGACTGGGGAAGGGGCCCGAGCATCGGAGAGGGGGCGTGAGCACCCGTGTCCGACTCTGAACGAACAGGTCCAGCACTTCCTGGCGCACTTGGTCGTGGTTCTTGTCCAGGAACTTGTGCACCTGGGAAGGGGGTTGGTGGGAGGCTGGGCGGGGCCACACTCTCACCCCCACCCCATGTGGTCTGGGGGACAGGGTGGAGGGCTGACCCCGCCCCTGGACATCAGCCTGCCTGCTCCCTTCCTCCCTACAGCTCTTGGGAGAATTTGGTCCCACCCCTCCAGGCCTCTGTCTCCCGGTCCCTCCTAGGTCCCCTGCTGTGGTCCCCTCCCCTTCTGCCCCCACTGTCCTCCCCCCGCCTGGGAGAGGGGGGCACTAGTCCCCCTCACAGGACCAGTCTGGATCATGGCCCATCCCCAGTGGAGAGCACCATCCTGTGCCCATCGTGCAGATGAGGAAAATGAGGCCCAGGTGGGGACAGAGGCTTAGAATCCCAGCCTGAGACAACTCCAGTGATGAGCACAACCGCAATGGTAACAGCTACTCTTCAGCACATGCACCCCTGCCCAGGAGACGGGAGCTCCTCTTATCCCCATTTTCCAAGTGAGGAAACCGAGGCTCACAGAGGTGATGGGTTTTGCCCGAGGTTACACGCTGAGGTCTGGCAGGGCCGGGACTGGCTGTGCACCTCTGCCTTCAACCGCCAAGAACTGGGACGCTGCGGGGGGGCATGCAGGCTCCCTCAGGGCTCACCTGGTAGGTGACCTTCCCTGCGTAGTGCTTGATGGTGAACTCGGGCAGGGGCATCTTGGGTTTGGAGTAGAGTGGGTTGGCGCCGTGGTGGTAATGGCATTTCTGCAGAAATGTGTGGTCTGTGGCCTGAGGGGAGGGGGCCGATGGGTGGGGGGGTTAGTGGGTGGGCAGGGGGCCTGGGCAGCCTGTTCCTGGCTTCGTGGCAAATAGAATCTGAGGCCCCACCCAAGGTCACCGCCTCCAGGAAGCCCTCTGACTTCCCAGGCTGGTGTAGCTCCCTCTCCGGACACCTGCCGCCTCCTGTCCAGCCCCACTCACTCCAGGCTGTGCGTTGTGGCTGGCTGGGTGTCCTGAGCTGCCCACCACCAGGCCAGAGTGGACAGGAATGCAGGACTCAGACCCGACGAGGACATGCGGCCCAGAGACGTCGAGCAGCCTGCCCAGGCGTGCACAGCACCCGGGGCTCACCTGGGGAAAGCAGCACTGGTCGTCGAGGATGCGCAGGATGCCGTAGGGCTTCAGCGAGATGAGGTTGATGCAGGGCTGGTTGTCGGCGAAGGTGATCTCGCGCCAGCTGATCTGCTCGCGGATGTACTCCTCCTGCAAGGTGGAGGCCAGCCTCCTAGCCCTACCCAAGCCCCGCCCACCAGGCCTGCAGCCTGAATCCATCCGAAGGGACCTGGCTCCAGGCTCACCTCTGCTTGCACAGGGAGCTCACTCCCCAGCAGGGCACCACACGCCACCTCTGGGCCCTGCTCCTCCCTCCACCCGGGACAGCCCTCAGAGGGGAGGGTCCTAGAGGGGGCTTCTCTGGACTCAGTGATCCAGCACCCCCTACCCCCCATGTACTAGCTAGACCCTCCACTCGGCCTGTGGGCCACCTCCGCATTGCCCTTAAAGAGCCTACATGTGGGGAAACTGGGAGGGCTCAATGGGTTAAGTGCTCACTTTGCAGCCCCGGGATCCGAGAACTGAATCTCAGCCCCAGCCTGTGTGGACCCACATGCTGAGCAGGGCTGTGCCTCCCATGTGGGAAGCCCCCAGCCCAGTTCCTGCCCTGCGTGGCCCCCGCCCAGCTGTGTGGAGTGAAACCATGTCAAAAACTGATGACGTACAACTATGGAGATTACTCTGGGCTCAACCCCTTCTTTCTGTCAAAACCAATAAAATAAACCTTTAAAAAAAGAACCTATAAAATTCTGTCACCAGGGAAGCCCCCCACTAGCCAGGGAGGATGGGGACCGGTCAGCTCGTGGAGGCCCTGCCCACCTCCCCACAGAGACCCCCTGCCCACAGAGGCCCCGCCCACTGTTTCCGGAGTCCCACCCACCTGCTCCTCCTGGAAGACGATCTTGTTGAAAAGGTACTGGAGGTTCTCATTGGCATAGTTGATGCACAGCTGCTCAAAGCTGTTGAAGCTCAGGTCCTGCCGGCGGGGGGTGAGGCTGGCCTGGTCCTTCCTGGGCAGTGGCCCCGCTGCCCGTCCACCCCGTCCCCAGCCCTCAGGCTCGGTGCCCTCCCCGCCCCGACTGCAGAGCCCTGCTCAGAACCCTCCCAGGTGAGAGAACCCGGCAGCCTGGGTCCCGACAGCCAGCGGCTCAGGGAGCGAGCAGTTGGAAGGTTCACGCAGGCTCTGGGCCCGTCTGCCAGGGCGCCAGGCTCTAGCTAGGCCACCCCGCTGTGCCTCAGTTTCCCCATCCGTAAAGCGGGGGTAAGGACGCTGCCGCCTCGTGCGGTGGCTGGAAGCGTTCAGGGCTCAGAACAGCACCTGGCCCGGAACAGGCGCCACGCGACGACGCGCTGTCACTTGTACCGTCACGACCTCACCGTGCTTCTCACCGCTCCCCCCGCTGGGACCTCAGCCCAGTCGTCACCCCCCCCCCAGTCCCCACCCCTGCACGTGACACCACCGCCCACTGCACCCCTCTGTCTTCCCATGTGCTGCTCCCCCCACAGCTGGGAAGCCTGCCCTGCCCAGGGCTCAGGGCTGCCCACCGTGCCAGTCTGCCTCTGCGATGGCTCCGACCACAGGTGCTTGTCACTTCTGTCCCCGGCCCCACCCGGTCCCTCCGGGCCTCTCCCTCCCCGAGGGCTGGTCCTTTCCAGGGTCCCAGGGCCTGCCCGGGCGTGCGTGATGGAAACACAGGTGACGAGGGAGAGGAGGAGGAGGGGAGGCCCTGACTGGACAACGGCTGTGCTGTAGGCACAGAGGTGACAAGATGGACAGTCCAGGGGCCCCCGCCCACGAGGCCCCCACCTCAAAGCCGTAGATGTCTAAGATGGCGATGGAGAGCGTGTCCTGAGGTGGCGAGACCAGCGCGTTGACCCTGGTGATGAGCCAGCTGAACAGCAGGGCATACAGGACCTTGGCGATGGCGTCCCTGCAGAAGGGGGGGTGTCGGGGTGGGGGGACCCAGTTGGGGGGCGTCCAGAGGCTCGGAGGTGGGGTGGGGAGGGGCGTGGGCTCACCTGGCATCCACCGCGCTCTCCACGGTCAGGGGGGTGAAGATCTTCTCTCTCATCGTGTCCTGGGGGAGGACATGGCCCCTGAGTGGCTGCCGGCTGGCCACCCCCCTCTAGGGAGTCCCCGGAGGGTAGGGGTACAGGTGTGGGAGAAGGAGACGGTGTCCCCGGCTTTGGCCTGGCCATGCTGAGGGGACTGGGGGCTGCCAGTCTCATGTGGGGTTGGGGGGACAAGCATAAACAGACGCACCGCCGTGACGTCAGCCCCGGGAAGGGAGGAGGGGCCCGGGGTTGTGGGATCCAGTGATGGGGGCAGCACCCACGTTGGGGGTTGCAGGAGGCACATGGATGGAAACAGGGAACCACCTGGGTGTCTAATGCCTTTGGGGACCCGGCAGACGGACGCAGGAAGAAAGGGAAGCGGGGGAGGGTCCCCCGCGATGACAGAGCGCCCAGCGCCCCGACTCACGGTCACTTTGAAGGTGATGGCTTTCTGCAGGCCCTCGGGAGAGATCTGGAGCAGTTCCGCCACCGCCTGGATCTCGCGGGCACTCACCACCGAGGCCACCTCTTGTGCGTCCGTCTGCCAGAGACCAAGAGCAGGCGGGCATTTGGGGTGAGCGACGCCAACTTCCACGTTCATGTCCCGCCCGTGCCAAGAGCCAGGAAACCACTGACACGCGAGATGCGACGGTGACCGAAGCAGCTCGGTGGTGATGGACACACAGTAGGTAGACAGGCACAAAGCACAGTGGGAAGTTCGGAATTGGACATGAACGTCCATAGGAATTTCACAAGTGGTAAATAAATACGTGCGCTTCTCACGTGGGAGGATTAGCGTGATCAACTGCCTGGAAAGAAAGAAACCGGATCCCCACCTCTTAAGAGAATAATTTCCCAGTAAACCAAAGATTTAAACATGGAAAACACACACACCACAAAAGGTCTTGAAAAATTACGGCAGGAGGCTGTGAGAGTTTTAGGGAGAGAGGACTCTCTTGAAAAAAAAAAAAAGTAAGTCAAAAGTTTATACAAGAAAAGATTGAGACATGAAATGCCTGGATAACTTAGAATGTATTTATTTATTGTTTGAGAGGAGGTGAGACAGAGACAGAGAGAGAGAGAAGGGGGAGGGCCCAGGGCAGTCTGCACAGCTGTGGGTCACCAGTGGTCTCTTTCCACACAGGTGAACATGGGGCCACCTGGGGCGGGAACCGAACCCGGCAGTTACCAGCTGCGCCGCCGCTCAGCACATGGGTCCGCACGGACCGGGGCCGGGATTCGATCCCCGGACCTTGTGGTTGTGAGGCCAGCGCTCAACCTGCTGGGCCCTCCTGGCCTCCCCAGTTCTAAAAACCTTCGTTCCCCCAAACAAAACAAAACCCAAATGCCAAACCACCTGTCAAGTCGAAAAACAAACGAGAAGCCAGGAAACACGTTTGCAGCTCCTGGCGGAGACCAAGGGCTGACCTGACCGTACGTGAAGGGATCTCACACACCGAGGAGCCAGAGAGGAGCTGAGAGGCAGATCTACCCCCTGGCCGCTGAGAAGACGCCAGGGCCTCTCACCTCGTACTTCTCGAAGTAGACGTTGCCCAGGTGCAGGATGGAGGCCAGGATGCGGAAGATGCTGTCCTGGTCTTCGCCGCTGAAGCCCAGCACTTCCATGGCGGCCAGGAGCCGGCGGAAGTCCTCCGCGTCACTCTTCCCCGAAATCTCACAGTTCCCACCCTGGGCCGGGAGGGAAGGGCCCGGGCTCAGGGACCCCGCTCTGCCCTGTGCCCCACCGTGTGGCCTGGGCCGTCCCCCAGCTCGGGTGCCATTCCCACAGGCAGGAGGCTCTGAGCAGGGGCTGTGACAAGTCCTTGAGGGACGCAGGTGGGCTGACACGTTTTGCCTCCACGGTGACACTATTTGTTCCGTGAGACACATCTGGACATAACCGGCTCCCGCTGTGATGGGCGAGGAGAAACACGTGGACACATGTGTGCAAGGTCAAGGAGGATGGACGGAGATCCCACGTGACTGACCATACAGAACCGGTTCCATCCAGAGATGTCTCACGGAACCAAAAAATGTAGCAGCCGGCCCATGCACGCTTCCTCCCTCTCACCCTCACCCCGTCCCTGGGAAGAGGCCCTGTACTGACCCCGCTTGGCAGATGAGGAAACAGAGGTACGAGGGGTGTAGCAGCTCCCTCAGCCCCCTGGGGTGATGGAGCGTGGGGGGCGGGCCCCGCAGCCGCCTGCAGGTGCTCACCTGGTTCAGGTAGTAGTAAGTCTCAGCTTCCTGCAGGCTGAAGGCCTGCCGGAGCTGCACAGGCAGCCCGGCCAGCAGCTCGTAGAAGATGTGGTAGTTCCTCTCATTTTTGGCCTGCAGGGTGGGGAGGTGGGTGCAGAGAGGGGAGCCGCCCACCTAGGTAACCCCTGGACACACGTACAGGCCCAGGTGTGGCCACACACACACACACACACACACACACACACACACACACACAGGTGAGACCCCCGCCTGGCACTGGCCGGGGCTGGGGTGGGTGGGGAGGAGCACTGATTTAGGGGCGGGGCTGGGGCTCTGGGCAGGACTTGAGTTTTGCGGAGAAATAAGGGGAAGGTGGCCCTTCTCGCATGCGGCACGTGCCGGCTACGCACACCGGCATGCGCGGGTGTGCACAGTGCAGACAGGCACACACGGGCCTCCTCCTGGTTCATGCAGCCAGGGTTGGCCTGGCCCTAAGCCCTGGGGACACCGTGGGGAACCAGGCGGATGAAAGCCCCTGGCCTCACGGAGCCCACCTGTAGCTGGGGAGACGGAGACACTCGGCAAATCGCCAGTTAAGACATGAACTACATCAGCCAGAGAGAAATAAAGCAGGTGGGTGGTCCCGGTACAGGGCAGAGGGGCTGCATGGTTCCACGGGGTAGCTTCCCCAGATGGCTGACATTTCAGGACAGACCTGGAGGAGGCGAGGGGTCTGGCCAGGTAGCAGGCACAGCAAGTGCAAAGGCCCTGAGGCAGGGTGAGCCGCAGGCACAGAAGAGCCAAGGGGGCTGGAGGGTGTGGGGGAGGGGGGAAGACGCCCTCACACGCTCACACACACGTGTGCACTTGCCCGTTAATCCCACACGTACCCAACCTCACCAGGTGCCAGGCTCTGTGAGCGTCTACACGTACTGCACACACTCACACACGCACATCACCGACCCCATTCCACGTCCTGACATGCAAGGGCCCGGGAGAGCCCGGCCCACCTGAAACACGATGCGGGACTTCTCGAGCAGGTACTGGGAAGTTATGGCACCAGAGATCACGCCCCTGGGATGGGGGAGCAGGGTTAGCTTGCTGGCGCCGTCGGGGATGGGGTGGGGGTGGGGCCGTGAGCACAAGGCTGCCCTCCTGCTCACCCTTCTAGAAAGATCTCCACAAACTTCCCGAAGCGGCTGGAGTTGTCATTCCTGACAGTTTTGGCGTTGCCGAAGGACTCCAGGAGAGGGGTGCCCTCTAGGATCTGAACCCCAGAAGGTGTGGGAACACTGCTGGGAGCCTGCGGTGGTTTTTCCCACCTGGGGTTTTCCCAGACACAGAGCTCCCCAAGGACCCCCCCTCTGTGAGGGGTGACCAGAGGTGGACCCCCCAGCACCCCTCCCCCGCACGGGCCAATCAAGGCTGGCACGCCCACCCGAGCGGCCCGCTCCCGGCCTGGGCCCTTTGCCAGGCGGCTCACAGCCAACACAGGCCTTCGGCTGCTGCTTCCAGGCCACCCTGCTGTCTCGCCCGGGTGCATGCACACACAGAAACGCGGACGTGTGCCCCAGAAGCGCGGGCATGCGCACATGCATGCACACACACACACACACACACACACACTCCGAATACCTTTATCTGCAGGAGCAGCCAGGAGGGAGGAGAGAGAAACAAGGGCAGAAGCAGGTCAGCTGGAGGACTGGCCGCCTCTCCTCTCCCCACAACAGCGGCAGGGCCCTCACAGAGAGGAAAGCAAAGCCACGCGCCTTCGAGACCCCAGGTGTCTGGGCCTGGGGCCTGCAGGGCCGCCCCCGCTGTGGGCGTCTGCTTAGTCTACCTGCCAACCAGGTTCTGTCCCCAGTATGGCCACTGCCTGCTGGGGGGTCAGGTGGGTGCTCCCTCCAGGTGTCCTCCCCACTCACTGCAGCTCTGGACCAAGTCCCCACTGCGACCTCCCGGCACCGTCCAGCCTCTGCCCAGCCCTTGACCCCCAGGCCTGCGCCTGACTCTCCCTCCACAGCCTCAGCACTGCTGTCAAAGCCTCACTTCTTTGTACCTCGCACCCCTGGCTCCACAGGGTCTATGCAGGAGGCCCTCCACAAACCCCTAAGTGGATGGGACCAGGAATCGTCTTTGACGAGAGCAGGGTCACCCAGAGCACAGCCAGGTACAGACGCACCGGTGAAGCACCTACTACGCGCCAGCCCTGCCTGGCCTCATTACACCGCAGCTAACCAGCATAGGAGGTAGGCTCTGACATGGCCCTGATTCTGCAGATGAGGAGCCCGAGACTCACAGAGGCCAAGGGGACGGCCCTGGATGCCTGTGTGCGTGAGAATGCAGTGCAGCCCCCCACAGCGTGTACCTGCCCCAGGGGGCTGGGCTGGTCAGTTGCCAGGAGACAGGCTGATGGGAGGGGCCGGCCGGCCAAGAGGGCATCCTGACTGCAAAGCCCAGGCTAACCCACTCCCCACTGAGGGCCGAGCAGCCCCCACACAACACCCTGAGAGCACCTGCTGAGACTGTCACAGGCTGGGTCATGGTGGCCCCTGGCAAACCTTCTCAGGCCCAAGGCAGGGAGCCTGAGAGTCAGGTTTGGGGCTGGAGAAGCCCTCCCTCACCTGGACCCCAAGCGACCACTCTGTGTCCCCTGAGTACACTGGACCTGTCTGCACCCCAGGGCCTTTGCATGTGTTCTTCCCCACTCCCTCCCCTCTCCGCACGGCCCGCCCCACCCCCCACGTTTCAACCCTCCCCACACTCCCCTCTATGTTTCCTTTCCACAGCCCACCACCCTTCCACCCACACTTCACGGGCTTGGGTCTGACTTTTCTTTCTTCTGCCTCCCCACCCAGAGCCCAGCAGCCCAGGCCTGGCACACAGTGGGTCCTGGGGAAGCCGGTAACGTTCTCAGCATGTCTCCATCCTGCAGACCCTGGCCGGGCCTCCCGAGTACCCCAGCCTACATGCTAGCGGACCCCCCAACCCCCACAGGCCTACCCTGCATTCAGGCCTGTCCTGCTTCTCTGATGACCGGCCAGGAGCCGTGACCGGGAAGGCAAGGACAGCTGGGAGTGGAGTGACTCCCCTGGCCCATGCGGCCTCCACTCCAGCCAGGCCCAGGAGGGCTGGGACTCACGCAGGACACAGGCCGGCGGGAACCATGGGAGGCGCTCTTTGGGAAGGGAGTCAGGGATGGTCTTGAGTCCTAATGGCCTTCTCGGGGCTTGCCTGGGCCCAGCCTTCCTGGGCCCAGCCTCCCCAGCCTCCTGGGGGGCCACATCCCGGCTGAGGTTCTCTGGGAACTCACCTGCTGCATGATGCCCCGTTTCTGGTTCATGGCGGCCAGGTAGCGTAGGATCAGCTTCGTGGCCTCTGTTTTCCCAGAACCGCTCTCTCCACTGAGCAAGCAAAGGGGCGAGGTGGGCATCAACCAGCTCCCTGCCTTGCCCATGGCCCACAGATGCCCCGAGTCCCCAGATGCAACCCCTCACCTCCCCCCACACACACAGGCCCCCAGCCCGGCCGGCCCGCACCTGATGATTATGCACTGGTTCTGTTTGGCATCAAGCATATTGGCGAAGGCGAGATTTGCAATTGCAAAGAGATGCCTGGAGAGCCAATCACAGGCGGGAGGTTGGAGGAGGCACATCTCCATCCCCCCAATTCCGCTCTACCCACCAACCTTTGGTGAAAGCTCCCCGACGTGGCCTGAGCCACCGTGGCCCCCAGCGCCAACAGAGGGGCAGCCAAACACCCGGCCCCAGAGACACTCACGGGGGATTCTCTCCCAGGGCCTTCCCACTGTACTGCTGCACCTGCTCCGGCCCGTAGATGCCAAACATCCGGTACGGGTTCACCGACACTAAGATGCTACCGATGTACGTCTGCTGGGCAGACGGCGGCCTCAGTGCCCGTGCCTCCAGACAGCCCTGTGTGTCCCTCCCGCTCCCGGGAGCCCGGATCCCTGCTTCCCTGGGGACAGATGTCTGGCTGCCTGGCCATGGTGTTTGAACCTCTGGGCCCTCTCACAGTTTGGGGCCCCCCACTCGAAGACTCCACTATTCCAACACCGGATTTCAGAGCTCCGAGCAGACACCCCGGAGCTGAAGCCCGAGGTCCCAGCAGGAGAAAGATATGCATCCCACGGGGGCCCCCCAGGAAGCGGGGAGGCGGCAGCCCCCGCAACTCACGTAGATGAGGTTCCGTTCAAATCTGGTCTTGAGGTTGGACAGCACAGCGGTCTCCTGGAGGTCCCTGGGAGGGCAGGGACAAGGACTGAGTCACAGCAGCCCACCATGCGCCCTGCGTCAGCTCTCTGCACTCGGTGTCTTCGTCTGAACGACAGGTACAATGAATCACTGTCCCAACCTCCCTGGGCTCAGGGAGCTGCTCTCAGGGGACAGACGTGAGGACTGAGCGACCGGGACGGGCCATGGAATCAACCGGCACAGCCCCTTGTCATGACAGCCGTCCCGTAGAGGAGAAATTGAGGCAGGGAGGGACAAAGTGGTTCGTCCAGGGCCCCGCAGCTGGGACGCGGTGGGTCTGGGTGCATCGCACCTTTGGCTTTTGCGACAGCGTATGGGCCATCGCGGTGCAGGTGAGGACACGGGGGCTCTGAGAAGGTTCCAGAAGGAGAGAGGCACCCGGGGGTAGGAGGAGGGGCTCTGGCGTGGGGTGACCCCGCCACCCCCCACCACTCACTCCAGCTGGGTCATATCCTCCACGCCGTCTTCCCGGTGCTGTTCGCGGAAACGTGTGGAGGGCAGGTTGCGGATGGAGTGCATCTGGGGGCGGGAGGGAGAGAAGTGGTCCGCCAGCCGGGGGGCACCCATGTGGGGCAGTCTGGCTCATACACGGTGGGGACCCAAGTCTGGGCCAGTGGGGGGCGGGGGTGAGCGGACCGGGGGTCTTGGTGCCCTGACATGACATGGCCCTGCCCAGGGTTCTGCCCCGGGGAATAAGCTCTAAGCCCCTGGCCCAGAACCCTCCCAACCTCATGCTTCCCCGGGGCTGACACCCTTCCCCTGGGGGGAACCCCAAGTCTTTACTCATGTGAGAACTCCCTGCATGTGTGGCTCTTGGTGCAAAAAGGCCGACACCGAGACTCTCTGGCTCTGTGTTGCAACCCTGGGCCGAGGTGGGATGAGAACACACAGCCGCATGTGCACAGACTTGCATGCAACGGCATCGGCTGCATGCGCAGCCCTGGTGGGCAAGCGTGAGGTCCGCAGGGCCTTGCAGGGGGCATATGCTCTCAAGGGCCCCCGGACGCCTGGGGCTACTACCCCTCACCCCCACGGGGAGGGAGTATCTCAGAATGGAAGTTCTGATGCCCCCTTTGGGCTGCAGGATGTCCTCTGTGCTCAGCTCCATGTGCCCGCGGAACGCCACGGATGCCACAGCCGATGGGGCCTGGTCACGCATGCACACACCCACGCCTTCCTTGTTTGACGGCGAACACGTGCAAATGGCACCTTCCCAGCCCCTGGGATCCACCCTGAGCCCTTCCCCCCGGGGGCAGGTGATGAAAGGGGACACCAGGAGGGAGCCCCGTGGGCTAAGTAGGCCACCCTGAGCCCCGCCCCCAGGGCCCTGGCCGCCCGCCCATCCATGTGCACCGGTGGCCACATGCCCTGAATAATTCAGCCACTCACGTATTCCAGGGTGAGGAGGGCCCAGGCATCCTTGCCCCTCACCCCGGGGCGCCCCGCAGCCCGCTCCCGCAAGGCCGCCGCCCACACCGCCTGCGGCACCCTCCGCCGGGGCCAGGGCCCCCCCAGCAGCCAGGCCGCCCCGGTCGCCATGCCGGGGATCCCCGCGGGGCCGCCGTCCGTGCGCATAGGCTGCAGAGCTGCGGATGCCCCTGGATGCCCCGCCCACCCCCAGCGTCCCTGGGGAGGCTCCGGTGACCGCCCCCCTCCCCTGACAGCGGCTCGGAGTGCGACTCGCGTTCCGCCGCGAGAGTGTGGGCCAGGCGCGGGCTTGGCACCCCTCAGACAAGCTGCTGGCCCGGCTTCCCCGCCTCCACCCCCCTCTCGGGGCGGCCAAACCCCTGGCTGAGCTCGGGTCCCCCGTGTGACCGTCTGGGCCTCCCCGCTGTTGGACAAAGAGGCTGGAAGGCTGGTTATCGGGGGACATAGTTCAGAATCCTGCAGCAGGGACCCCAGACAGACGAACAGAGAGGATTCCAAGCGGAGGGAGGGCCGGGAGACCAGAGGAATGTGACAGGGATGTGACAAGGACGTGACCGTGGGTGCAGGGCAGGGTGGCCGGCATGTCCTGCAGTTCTGCACTTGACCAGAACCTCCCAGGGGTGGCTGAGCACAGACGTGCCCCCCGGACTGAAACCAGGACAGTGCTTCTCAGAGCCCAGCCCACGTGGGACAAGATCATGTCCCCAAAGGGACCCTGGGAGGAGCTGCGAGTGCCCCGGTCCTCAGCCTGTCTGTGCTGGGCACCCCCTTGTTCAATCTCGGGGCTGGTCTCCCCGAGTGGGGGGAGGACTGAGTGAGGCCTGTGCCGGCTGCAGCTTGGTGAGCTCCCCAGACAGTCTGCTGCCCGGTTTCCCTGGAACGGGGACCCCCGAGCCCTCCCTCTGACGTGTGCGCCCCTACCTTGTTCTGCCAGCTTTTGGGGTCAACCTCGTCCCAGGCGCCCCCGTGGGGCGGACAGGCAGCTCCAGGGTCCGGGCGGCACGATGCGGGGCGGGCATGCACTTGTAGGCAGGGTTGGGGGGTCCCCGCTGACAGCCAGAGGCAGGACCAGACCAGACCCCAGGCCCTTGGCTTGGGGCTGGGTTCCGGGTCGCAGGCCAGCCGCGTGGGGGGTGACAGCAGGGCGGGGCCCCCTGACTGGGAAGCGCCCCGCTTGTGCACCTGCGGCATGACCACCGCAAAACGCCCAGGGCCTGCGTGATGCCGCTCCTGGGCCCTGGACAGGATCCCCGGGACCCCGAGGGGAGCCAGGGGGGCGGGGGCCATGGGCAGTGTCCCCCAACGGCGCCACGGTGGCCACGTGGCCCTCATCTGGTCACGTGCGGACAGTGGGTGGGAGAGGCTCAGCCCCAGCGCCTTCTTCCGCTGGGGCCGGGGGTCCTTGGAGGGCGCCAGGGTTGGGGATTCAGGCTGTGTTGGTGGCCCAGGTTCCTCCCCCACAGGGGCCTCTTCTTCGGGTTTCTCAGGAATGGGACCGGCCGACTCGGCCAGCTGTCCAGGCCCCAGCTCGTGGTGTCCGCCCAGGAGGACGCCAGCGAAGTCAGAGGCCGGGTCCTCGGGCTCAGGGCCGGGGGACGACACAGGGCCCACGTGCTGCAGGAAGGGGTTTTCAGGGATGGGCGGAGGCCGGGATGAGCCCAGGCGGCTCTTGGCGCCTCCGGGCCAGGGTGAGGGCGGGCGGTGGGCGAGAGGCGCGTCCACGTCCCAGCTGGGGGCCAGCGGGGGCACCGTCCAGGGCGTCTCCGAGTCCTCGGACTCGCGCGGGCCCTCCGGCAGCTCCGCGGTCGCCGCCGCCACCGCGGCCCGCCAAGACGCGGGGCTCCGCGGCGGCCGGAAGGGCTGGCGCACCCGCGGCTTCACGGCCCGGGTGGGCGGCTCGCTGAGGCGGCGCCACGCGTGCGGGAGGCGCGAGGGCAGGTTGAGCGAGCCGCGCCGCCTGCTCGGGCCCAGCAGCGGGGGTGGCGAGGCCGGCGGCCGGGCGCCCAGCGTGGGCGAGCGCGGGGGTCCCCGGCGGCGCCCCGAGGCCCGGCGCGGGAACAGGGGCTCCCGCAGCGAGTGGGGGCGGCGCGGCGGCGGCGGGGAGAAGGGCGGCTGGAAGAAGCCGGCGCGCAGGGAAGGCCGAGGGGACGCAGGCCCTGCGGGCGAGCGGCGGTAGCCCAGGCCCGGCAGGCTCCTGAGCGAGGGCTGCGGGGAGGCCAGCGGCGGCCAGGGCCGCCTCTGCGAGGCCCGTGGGGAGGCCCCAGGGAAGCAGAAGGCCGCCCCGCGCCGGCGGGAGACCCGGAAGGAGGGCCGGGATCCCGGGAAGGCCAGCAGGTCGGGGGGCCCCTCGGGGCTCAGGGGCTGCGGCGGCTCGGCGAAGGCCCACCAGCTGGCCTGCGGGGGCAGCAGCGGCGGCGGCGGCACGTGCGCGGGGGCGGCCCAGGGCGGCGGGTGGAGGCGCAGAGAGCCGTAGGGCGAGGCCGGCGGGAAGGGCGCGTCGGGGCCGCGGGGCCGTCGGCGCGCGGCTGGCGGGGACAGCAGCGCGCTCCAGTGCGCGGGCGGCGCGGGCGCCCGGGGCGCGGGCGGCACATGGCGCGAGTTGTTGTTGTTGCGCGCGCGCTCGTGCGCCCGGCGCAGCACGATGGGCGTGTTGGGCCGCTCGGGGTCCATGCCGGCCAGCTTGTAGCCGAAGCGCTTGTAGGCCGCCTCCCGCACGGCCGGCGGGCCGCCGGGCCGCGCCTTCTGGCTGCCCACGGGCCGCGGCGCGGGAGGCTTCTCCGACAACGTCTTCTTGAGAAAGCGCGCCAGCGACGTGGCCGGGCGCGGCTGCGGGAGCCCGAAGTCGGGCGCGAAGCCCAGGCCGCGGGTCGCCCCGAAGGCCGACAGCGCGCGCTGCAGGCGGCGCTGCCGCGGCGTCAGGAGGCCCCAGAACGGGTGGCCGTAGTAGGGCCGCGCGGGCAGCGGCGCTGCGTGCAGCTCGTCCTCGTCCTCGTCGTCGTCCGCGTCCGCCAGGGGCAGGGGTATGTCCAGCGACGGGGGCAGCGGCACCTCCAGCTTCTCCTTCCCGAACAGCTTCACCTGCGGCCGCGGGAAGAGGCGGAACCGGCGGATGAGCGAGAGCTTGGAGCGCGCCGGCTTGTCCATGCCCTGCTGCTCGAAAAAGGCGGCGCTGGGCAGGCGGAACGACGTGCCCGGCCGCTCCCTGGCCGTCTCGTGCGGCTCCTCCAGCTCCGCGATGTCGTCCATGGGGTGCGCGTACGGGTTATGCGGCGATAGGATGGGGGGCGGCGGCGCCCAGGGGTAGGCGAGGGCGGCCGGGTCCTCCGGGTACAAGTAGGGCGCCTCGGGCGCGTAGATGGCCTGGTCCACGCCGCCGCCGTACACGCCCTCAGCGTACGGGGCAACGTAAGGCGCGGCGTAAGGGGCGGAATAAGGGTCGACGTACGGGGCCGCGTAAGGCGCGGCGTAAGGCACGGCGTAAGGGGCCGCGGAAGGCACGCCGTAGGCATCCAAGGTGGGCACGCCGTACGGCAGGTCGTACGGCACGTCGTAGGGCGGGTAGGGCACGTGGTGCGGGGCCCAGGGGTCCAGGGAGTAGCCTGGCGGGTACAGCTCGCCCGCGTAGCCCTCGTAGTAGCCGTAGGGGGACGCGTACCCGCCTGGGGGCGCGTAAGGGGGCTCGTAGTCGTCGTAGCCGTAGCCATAGCCATAGCCGTAGCCGGGCGCGGCGTAGTAGGCGCCTCCGTAGTAGTCAGGGTGGTAGTAGTCGTAGGGGTCCCCGGGCGGGTATCCGTAGGGCGCGTCCCGGTAAGGCGGCCAGGCCGGGTTGTGGGCGCCGTAGGGGCCCGGGTAGGGCTCCAGCTCGGGCTCGTCCTCGTAGCGGTAGAGCGACGCGCGGTCGTAGTAGTCGTCGCCCTCACGGTGGTAGTCGTAGTACTCGCCCAGGTCCTGGAAGCCCTCCAGCCCGTACAGGGACTTGCGGGAGCCCGCGTGCCGGAACGGGGCCTCGTCCTCGAAGGGCAGGAAGCCCACGGGGTCGCCAGACGCGTAGATGCTGCGGCTGCGCGGGAAGCGGCGCAGGCGGCCGCCGGGCCGCAGGATCTCGGCGCCCGAAGGGAAGGGCAGCTTGCTGGAGCCCACACTGGAGCCAGTGCGGCGGAGCCAGGCGTCCACCGTGGCGCGCTCGCCGCCGGACTCCTCGGCCTTCTTGAGCAGGAACTTCTTGGTGAGCCAGTTGATGGCCGTGGACGCCTTGCTGAGTGACTGCGCGCGCGGGCGCAGGTGGCCGTAGGCGCGGCGGCCCGGGAAGCGGATGACCATGAAGGACGGCTTCTTGCCCTTCATGGCGCGCTTCTTCTTACCCACGCGCATCTGCGTCATGAGCTTGGACGTGGACTGCAGCACCGTGCGCGCCTTCTTCTTGCGCTTGGTCTTCTGCGGCCCCGTGTGCAGGCCCCAGAAGAAGGCAGACGCGCTCCGGAACTGGCCCTTCTTGGAGATTTTCGGCGTCCGGTCCCGGAAGCCCATGAAGAGCCGCGACGTGCCCTTCAGGCTCCGCTTGGGCTTCTCGGGCTCCTGCCCCTTCTTCCCCTTCTTCTTCTTGGCTTTCTTCTCATCTTCTTCGTCCTTCGCCATGGCGGCGGCCGCCTGCGCCCCGCCGACCCGGGGCCGGGGTCACAAGTGCGGGGACTTGGGATTCCAGGCGTGGGGGGGACCCGCTGGGTCTCCCCGGCCAGTCGCTGTGCTGGTGGCCTCCGCGGTTCAGAGTCACCAGCACTGGCGCCAGGTGGCCCGGGGAAGGGACAGCTCGGCCGTCTCTGGCCAGGACCGGGATTCCGAGAGGGCGGATCCATAATTCATTTCCTGCAGGTGCCGCCTTGGGTTTCACCGGCCCAGGGCCCGGTGGTGGAAAGTGTGTGGGTGTCGTTTACGCGGGTGGGGGTGGGGGTGGCCTGGCCGGGGCCCGTGCTCGAGCTGGGGGAGCCGGTCTTGGCCTTGAAGGTGTGGTCAGCAGGGGACCACCGTGCTGACCCAGGGTCAAGCCCTTTGCGTGCTTGTTCAGCCCGCCACATGGGTGCTGGGGTCACCACCACGGCCCAGGGGACACGGAGCTCGGGACATGGGCAGCCACCTGCCCTCAGCCGCGCTGGGCGGGGAGTGGAGCTGCTCCCCTGAGCCAGGGTGGTATGTGCCGGACCCACCCAGTGGCCTTGGAGGGGGACCCTGGACCCTCCGGATCTCGGGAAAGGGCTGAGGGGAGCGGGCAGGGCGTGTGCCCGCGGCCACGGCCCGTGTAACGGGAGCTGGCCAGCTCTCGGGAGCGTGAATAATGCATCGGGCAGAGCCGGGCTGCCAGCTCAGAAGGCAGGGCAAGGCGGGGGGCGCTGGCGAGGCCCACGTGCCAGGGAGCTGAGGCAGAGGAGGGGTCAGGCCCTGCTCTGAGGGGCTGTGTGGCCTCAGGGAAGCCCCGTGCCCTCTCTGGGCCTCGGTTTCTTCACCTGCAGAACGGGAGTCCTGAGCCGTGCCCTGGAGAGGCCGCACGCGTGGCTTCTCCGCGAGGTCCCCGGCCTCTGTGGGTGCAGCTGGTCACGCCAGGGTGGACCCTTGACCCAAGGTCGTGTGTCCCCTGTGTGGCCGGTGTGACCCTTTTGAGAACCTGCACTATCAGAGGTAGGAGCTGTGGCTCGTTAGGTGAAGGCGGCGGGAAGGGGGTGCCTGCAGGGTTGAGGGGTGCATAGCTCTGGGACCTGAGGCCTCACAGACACACCTCCCCTCCCCTGCCTTCCTCTCTCTGCCCGAGGATCAAGGATCAGGGCATTCGGGGGGCCCGGGTGTCTGGAGACAAACCTCCACGCCCCTCCCTGAGCTGCCGCTCAGCCCAGGGTTTGCAGAGGGCACCCCAGAGCAGGGGGTTCTGGCCCGGCCACAGGCTGACTCCAGACCTTGGAGCGGCTTCGGAGCCCCCGCTTTAGGAAATGAGGGGGCAGCGAGAGCACCTTTTCAGACGGGGGGTGAGGAGCCCAGTGTGGTGGGAGCGTGAATGCAGTGGGGCCACTTCCCCCCCATCCCCTCTCTTCCTCTCGTCTCTGTTCTTCCTCCCCCATGATTCTCTGAGAGCCAGTCAGGTGCCCAGCAGCTCAGGTCGTGCCCGGGGAGCAGAAGGGGAAGCTGATGGGAACCGGCCCATCAGGCGGCTTCCGGGGTGGGGGGGCAGCGACTCCCCATCACCCCCTATGCTGCCCGCTCTCCTTGCCCTGGGCTCTGCCCCAGCCACGGTCACCTCACGAGACCCTCACCACAGACGCCTGGGAGGAGACTGAAGTGTCTGGTTCAAGGTCACCCCGGGAGGGCCAGGCTGGGACCTGGGCCGGGCTGGGCACAGAGCTGCCCTCCCTCGTGCTGGGGGGCATCCCCGGGGCCGTGGGCAGCCCGCCCTGCTCGCTCGTTCCCGTGTGCACACGTGTTGGTGAGATCCCACTGTGCACTGAGGTGCACACACCTGAGCAGACAGACCCCCCGGCAGACAGCCGGCCCTGATGGAGCTGACGCCCCGGGGTGGAGAGACGAGGAAGACGGAGTCAGCCAGGAGGTGATGTGACAGGAGCTGCAGTGGAGCCAGGGAGGGGCGTGGGGGTGTGCACATCGAATAGGGGTTGGAGAGTCCCATTGGTGGCCCAGGGGGGGTGGGTGGGCCCATGGCTGCAGGCAGAGCTGTGGGAGGGGTTGGGCGAAGGCAGCTGGTCTTCCCAGGCTTCCTGGCCGAGGCCGGTGGGCTGGGGGGCCGTGGAGAGAAGGGGTGGGTGGGGTGGATCTTGCAGGTGGAGCCGGCAGGATGGGCGGGGGCCGCGGCTGCGAGGGGAATGGCTGTGTGCAGAGCCAGGGGTCACGCCAGGGCGCTGGGGGGGCTTCACAGCGGAGGTCAGGGCTGAGGACGTCCCCTCCCCCATCACCGGGGAAGACATGCAGGGGTGTAGCAGGGGCCGCCCTGCGTGGGGCCAGCAGCTGCCGCTGCAGCAGGTGGGCACCCGGGCCAGGGGAGTCAGCACAGAGCCGCCCGTGGGGAGCAGCTACGTGGTGACGAGGGGGTCCCTGTGGAGCGAGGGGGACCGGGGGCTTCCAGCCTGCTGGGAAGGGGCTCGAGGGAGCAAGGGCTGCCATGCGGCAGGGCAATGTCTGCAACGAACACCCAGGCCTGTGCCGTGTGCGAAGTGTGTGTGTGCGGGAGTACACACTCACGTTGGCTTTATGTTACGTGTACAAATGCTGGAAAAGACACCGGAAGCGGGTGGACTGCGGGGCCCTCTCACTGTGTAACCCTTTCTGTGGCTTGAGTTTTGAAACGTGTGACTATGTTCTGATTCAAAGGGATGCACGAGAATGTAACATTTAAAAAGTGAAAATGGGGTGGGGGGAAGGCTGGGATAGCTCAGCAGTTGAGCGTTTGCCTCTAATCCTGAGGTCCGGAGTTCCATTCCCGGCCCCGGCCTGTGCAGCCCCACGTGCTGAACTGGGATGCACCTGGTAACTGCCGGGTGGCGTGGAAGGTTCTCGTCTCCCACGCGGGAGGCCCCCAGCCCCGTTCCCACCCTGCACGGCCCCACGTCCACCCGTGTGGAATGAAACCACATCACAGCTGATGACGTACAACTATGGAGACGGCTCTGGGCACTCCTCCCCCTTCTCTCAATAAAATAAATTTTTAAAGTAAAAAGTGGGGAAAGCCGGGACGGCTCAGCGGGTTGAGCGCTCGCTTTGAGGCCATGAGGACCGGGGATCGAATCCCGGCTCCGGCCCAGGCAGGACCCACGTGCTGAACTGGGGAGTTCCCACAGTTCGGTTCTCTAACTGTCTCTGTCTCTGTCTCTCTCTCGATCTGTCAAAAAGTAAAATAGAAATAAATATGCACTGAAGACAAAAAGATAATTTCTCTCTATAAATGTGAAAAGATAAAAAATAAATAAATAAATAAAAAATAAAGTAAAAAGAAACGGGGTAAAGAGCTGGGGACAGTGAGAAGAAACAGACCCTCAGAGGAGCTTCCCGGAGGATGAGCTGCAGGGTCCGTGTGATGTCCGAGGGGTCGGGGCTGCTGGGGCTCAAGGACCTTCCACAGCCACCCCCTCTGCCTGCCCCAAGTTGGGGGGTCCCAGCCGGGAGGCCCCAGGCCTCAGGCAGCCCCTCTGTGCAGACAAGACTGGAGCTATGGAGCCGGGGCTCTGGGTCAGGGCCCAGTCCTGCCCTGGACCGGCCCCTCCTGTCACGTGGATGCTCCCGGGGAGGACAGAGTGCTGTGACCATCACTACGGCTGGTGGCGGCCGGACAGGCGCTGCTCCCGTCTGCTCTGGGCAGCTGTGGGCAGTGGGGCCTCCCACGTGGCCCCTCTGGTCTCCGGGGGCCCAGGCTTGTCCCCAGGCCATAGGGACAGTGGCCCCAGCCAATTGGGGGCCACCACTTCTCAGGGGGTTCAGGCCCCACGGCCCTCCCAGGACACCGTCTCCCTAGCAGGCACAGAGGGGGTGTCGGAACAAGACTCCCGTCTGTCCATCCACTCAAGTACTGGCCGTGCACTTATGTTCTGGGCTCCAGGGGTCACAGGGCTGAGTAGAACCACGTCACAGGGAATGTAAAGCCACACCCACGAGGGGGAACCCTGCCTTGGGGGGCAGGAAGTTTCTCCTGAACGGGTGACCCCGAGCCGAGGCCTGGAGGAGGAGGGGGAGCTGACTGAGTCTGACCCAGGCTAGAGCTGCGGCTGATGAAAGAGCACGTGCAAAGGCCCGGTGGTGCAAGGGGCGGAGTGCTGGGCATGTGGGTGAGCAGCAGCCAAGATGACAGGAAGGGCCAGCCCACCCCCGAGGCCACCGCCAGGGTTCCGCACTATCAGGAGCTTCGCAGTGACCAGACTTGCACTTTGAAAATAATAAAAACCCCCAGCACAGGTGAGCTTTGCTGCGCGTCCTAGGCTGTGCAAGCTGCTCTCCGGCAGCATCTCAGTAGAACCTCACAGGACGCCAGGTGGGAGCTGCGTGTCCTGCGGCACAAGCACGGGAGGGCTGGTGAGCTCACAGCTGAGCCCACAGCGAGGGCACGACGGGGCCTGTGCTGAGCCGCCAGGCGCCCCAGAGCCTGCAGAGCCTCCGCCACGAGCTGGGGAGGTGGGCGGCACTCCTTCCCCGGCTGGCGGGGACGCAGCCAGTCTGGGCCCCAAGCCCGTGCCCTTGGCTGCTGCCTCGTGTTGGGAGGTATTTTGGGAAAAGCCGCTGGGGAGGAACCCGAGGTCATTGCGGCCTTGGGCGACCTCAGGGTGCTGGGGTGCGGCACCCCCAGCCGTACTCCCGGGGCTGGATGGGGTCTTGGGGAGCCCGGATGAGCTTAGGGCTTCCTGCCAGAGGTGTTCTGAAATGAGGACCCGAGGGGTCTCAGCTGGAGGCAGGAGGGACATGGAGACGGAGCAGGACAGACGGTGGCCGTCCGCTCCCCGAGCTCTTGCCCCGTCCTCTGAAGCTGCGGGAGCTCCCAGGGGTGCAGCCCTGTCGCCCAGGGAGGGGCCCTGTGGAGGGGCCCAAAGACAACCTGGGGGTCTGTGCAGGAAGGGACTTCGGGTGGCCCTGCCCAGACCCTCCCTGGGGACTTTCGGGAGGCTTCTCCAGGCCTCAGGACACCTCCCTGTGCTCTCCGCCTGGGGCAGCACAGGGCCAAAGCCAAGGCCTCGACAGAGCTGCAGCGATGGCCCTGAACCCGGCAGACGCTGCCGGAGACAATCCCGTGCGCTAAGGACACGGAGGCCCAGGCTGGGCCCAGAGCCCAGAGCCCTGCCACCCCCACCCGAGGACAGACGCCCAGACCCCTTGGGGTCACCTCCCTCTCCTGCAGCCAGCCTGGGGGGCAGAGCAGGCCTGGACCTGATGCCCCCAGAAGCCAAGGCCCTGCCTGACCTGCTGTGACCCTCCTAGGGTCCCCTTACCTGGGCCCCGTGGTCCGCGCTCTGCCTGCATGCCGCCTCCGGGGGGTCCCGCGGGCTGGCCGCAGCAGCATGGCTGGCCCAGCGCAGCAGCTTGGGGCGCAGGAACGGGAGGCCCAGCCCACCCCACCACGCAGACCGCCTGGGCCCCATGCATATTTAATGGCATCTATTATTCCTGTTTTGTATCTGAGAAGGAGGCTGAACAGCTGACAGAGGAGCCCAGAGAGGTGGGCGCTGGGCCCGCTCCACACGCCACCCCGAGATCCTCACCTGCCTGCCCCCCACAGACCTGCCAACATGCACCCCGAGAAGGGGCCCTACCCCAGGAAGCCTCTGCCGTGGCTCAGGCAGCTCGGCTGGGGTTCGAGTGCAGGCTCCGCACGTGAGGCCTGCGTGGCCATGGCGAGCGGCCGCCCAGGAGACAGCCCCACACAGCCCGGGCGTGCAGCAGGGGCGCTCAGATCTGGGGTGCCATTCCCAGGCCCCCCGCCCCACGTGCCCACCCTGGTAGCCAGGCCTGCTCACAGCAGGGGTCATATCCTGTCTCCAGCGCCCGGCCAACCCCCCAGGGCAGCGCCCATCCCGAACGCCCAGGCCTGGGCCCCCCCGCCGTCTCCACCGGGCACAGCAAATTCACAAAACCGGCCTGTGTGCACAGGACTTGTTTCCGTTATTTCAGAGGGAGTGGACATTGGGGGGGTCAGGGAGCGAATACAGACCCATCTCCCAAGCCCCCACCCCGCAGGTGCAGCGCAGGGCCTGGGGCTGCCCTGGGCGGGGGCCGGGGGGCCCTTCAGGACCCGTCGTGCTGGGAGCACCGGGCGGCCTGGGCAGGTGAGGGGTGCGACCCCAGAGCCCCTCCCGAGTCCCCTGGCGCTGCGGGAACTGAGGTCACATGCCCACCAGGGATTCCCCCGGGGACGGAGGCGGCCCGGCCTCCACAGCACGCTGTCCGCAGGGGCCCTAGCGAGAGGGGCATGCCCCAGCCCAGCCCAAGTCCCCACGTCATAGCTTCTGGAGGAAGCAGCCGGCGAGGCCCCTCCCGGGGGGCCAGGGGGGCTACTTCTTGACGATCTGAATGACGTCCTCGTGCTCCATGGTGTGTGTCAGGCCCACGCGCTGGGGGCTGTACTTGGTGCTGGTGCCCTGGGGGGTGGGCGGGGGGCGAGTCAGGGCCAGGCCCACGCCGCGGGGGGGAGGTCCAGGCCCCCCGGGCCCCCCATGGTGCGCTGTGCGCCCTGACTCACCCACACCAGCGCGTACTTGAACTGGCTGGCGAGTGACCGGTGGATGCGGTGGCACTGGGGGGGGAGGGGGAGTCAGTAGGACGGCCCCCCGATGGCCCAGCAGTTCCCAGGAGGCCCTGACAGGTGCCCCCGCCCCCCGCCATGGGCCACCCAGTTAGGGACGTTCTCACAGGCACTGGAGGGCGGCCCTCTGCCCACCCTGCCGGCCGCCCCTCAGGAGGCCGAGGTGGTTTCCGGGCTCAGCTCAGCCGGAGCCCCACCCCCGGCACGACCTCCTGGGAAGAGGCAAAGGTCATGGGGGCCCCAGCCGTTCAGGAGGCGGCGCCCTTGGAGGGACTGCCTGCTCTCCCCGCTCCACGGCACAGGCCCTGCTGGGACTCCAGGTGCCCTAGCCCGGCTCCTGCGGGGGCAGATGCTGGGCTGCAAGGACCTCTCCCAAGGAGCCCACCCGAGCCGGTCCCCCCGGGTGACCGAGGCCACCGCTGGGGCAGAGAAGCCGCTGCCACAATGACCAGCAGACATCACAGCCAGTCCCCACACCCGCGCTCTGCACAGACAACGAAGCCGGTGCCCAGCAGATGCATCAGGCTCGCAGGGCCGCTCCTGCGCCTCAGGCCCGGGGAGCGCCCGGCGGGCAGGGCCCCCTCACTCACCACGTGCTCCACAGAGGCCCCTTTCCGGAGGATGATGGCGTCCGTGAAGTCCGGCCGCTCTGCACAGGGAGAGATGGGGTGGGGGGTCACATCCCGGCCCCTCCTCAGCAAACAGGCTCGGCTAACCTTCCCTGCATTTGGCACATCCTCACTACAGACCCCCCCGACTCTACAACCTTGACCTCAACACAGAAAACCAAACGAGTCCAGGAGCAGGTGTCACACTGTCGGCCACCCAGCCAGTGTCAGCACTGAACGGGTGACCCGTCCCTGCCCCGCCCTCCAAGGTCAGGATCAATGGAAATAGCCAGGACTCAGCGACGAGGTCCCGAATGTGTCAGCTGTGTGCTTGGGGGTGAGGACACTGAAGAGGCCCTGTGGCTTCAGCTACCTGAAGTCCTGATGTGACCGCCGCCCCCACCCCCAGGGCACCCTCAAGACTACGGTCTGTGCCGCACGGGTCAGGCTGAGGCTGCCCCCACGGGGCTGAGAGCAGTGCTGGCCCGTGACCCGTGTGCAGGTGGCCCTGGGCCGGGCACGGCGCCACAGTCTGCGGCTTCTCCCGGGCTGCCCGCTGCCCAACTCACGTCCTCGCTTCTTGGTGTAGATGCAGGTCAGGGCCAAGTACTCCCAGAGCATCTCCAGCAAGTGGTCCAGGTTCAGCTTCATGCCGCAGCTGCCGGGGTGTGGGGGGCGGCCATCAGAGGGGCCGGGCACAGAGGGGTCCTTCTCTCTCAGGGCTGCAGGGACATCCCCTTCCAGCCGGGCACAGAGGGGCCCTGCTCTCTCAGGGCTGCAGGACGTCCCCACCCAGTCGGGCACAGGGGTGTCCTGCTCTCTCAGGGCTGCGAGACGTTCCCTTCTGGTCGGGCAGAGCCCAGGGCCCATGTGGCCCAGCAGCCCCTGTGGTTCTGACAGCATGGAACCCTCAGCTGCCAGGGGCCCCTGTCAGCACTCAGGGTCACGCTGACAGCTCAGCCATCCTCCTAGGGGTCACTGCTCTCTGCGGGGCGGTGGCATCTGTGATTGACACGGACACCTGGGGGCTGGCCTCCCCCTGAACCCGCTGTGTGCAGACGGCTGAGGGCCTGTGCTGGGGCCGTGGGCAGAGGAGCCCACCCTCCTGAGAGGCAGAGGGGGGCCCAGCAGGGGCTTTGTCAGTGGGAGAGCCAGGGGGACCCCACAGCTATGCGAGAGGGTGAAGGTGCCCTCCGCCCTGAGTACAGGGTGTTCCCGGCCGCCCGCAGAAGGTCAGCAGCTCTCTGCTGCTTGGGCCTGGGACTCTCACCCCCCACCTGCACCCTCCCCACAAGCCCAGCCCCGCGTGAGGCTACCGAGCACCACGGGAACGGGGAAGCCAGAAACGAGGGACACACACGTCAGCCTGCCCCAGAGGAGGACTCCACAGCAATGGTGGGAAGCGACTGAACAGCCAGCAGCCAGGGGGCTGGCACCGCCCACCCAAGGACTCTGCTGTGGTGACCGGGCCACGTGGTTCAGGGCACAGAGCACTGGCTCACATGGGGGCTTCCCGGACGGCTGAGGTGAACCAAGCTGTGTAGCCTCGTAACTAGTCTGAACCCTGACCTTGACGGGCAGGAGGCCGCACGGATGGGCACACACACACACCAGGGCCGCCCGCCTCACCTGATGACCACACTGTTGGGTTTCCGGGCTAGGCGGTCCACCTCCTCCATGGAGATCTGGTCGATCTTGTTATACACCTGGATGGAAAGGGAGCCGTGGGTGTGGGAAGGAACAGGGGCAGCCCAGCCCCTTCTCTGCTCCGTGCCTGCCCTCCCAACGTCACAACAGGGAAGGCGGAGGCGCTGGGCCCCCCGGGCTCCCCAGAGGACAGGCTGGGCTACAGCTGCTTGAGCAAGACAGGGGCCTCTGGGGGAGGGGAGGAGGCATTCGGGGGCTCTGGACCCGGTCTGGTGGGGGGAGCCGTGACACTCACATACAGGCAGGGCATGTACACGCGGTTGCCCACAATCACGTCGATGAACTCATCTGGGGAACAGTCCTCCCGGAAGAGCACCTCCGCGTTGAAGATCTCTGAGGGGCTCGGGTTAAGGCAAACCAGATGCAGGAGCCCGAGACAGCTGCCCCACCCAGGCCCCGCCCACGAGGTTTAAGAGGTTCTAAAGTGCGGGCATGACCCACGCTGAGCTCCCCTCCGCCTCTGGGTCCCCCACCCCTCAGTGCTCCAGAACCCGGTCCCCCCAACACTTCAGGGGTGGGCACTCAGGCCCCGCCCCAGGGGCTGTTCCCCTCAACGTCTTGTTTTCTTCCCGGACGTGACTGACGCCAGAGCCCTGAGCAGCCAGCGCCAACCCCGTGAGCACAGATAGGGGGCAGGAGGGGCTGCAAGTGAGCAGCTCCCCTGTCCCGGGAGCCCCAGGGACAGCCTGCTGCCACCGCCTCCCCTGCTCTTCCAGAAGGATCCTGTACTCGTGCAGGATCAGTTGCACCAGCTTCTCCGAGCACTGCGTCAGTGTCACCGTCGAGTTAAAGGAGATGCCGCCACCTTTCTTGGGCTGGAAGAAAAGGGGGGAGCCGCTAACAAACTACCCTACACACCCACACCTGCACACACAGTCCCACACCCACATGCACACACACGCGCCCCATGCCTGCCCGCACACACGCGACCCACACCCACACCCACGCAAACCACACCCACACGCAGTCCCACGCCCACACACACATGCAACCCACACCCGCCTGCACACACACGCGTCCCCATGCCTGTCCGCACACACGCAACCCACACCCACATGCACAGTCCCACACCCACGTGCACACACACACGCAACCCACACCCGCCTGCACACACACATGTCCCCATGCCTGCCCACACACACACGACCCACATGCACACACGCATGCACACACCTGCCAGTGTCCTGAAGGTCGGGGGCCTCACCTTGAAGTAGATGTTGGGCTTGTGCTTGTTGAGGCGAATGCCCACCGACTCCAGCTCCTTCTCCAGCAGGGACCTGGGGGAGCCCCCCCTGTCTCAGGCGCCTGGCAGCAGGACACAGGCCCCCGCGGCCCACAGCAGCCTCCCCCAGACCACAGCCTCTTCCACTCGCCCCAGCGACTCTGAGCTAAGAGGAGCCCCGGGGACCCCGCCAGGCCAGGGTAGACAGGGGTCTGGTCAGTGGTGGCGGGGGGCCTGCTGAGCCATCAGCCAGCAGGAAGGTGGGCACCGCCAGGCTCTAAAGGTGGGAGGCAGGCCCCCCGCCCTCCGGGGTCGGGCACAGCGGTGCTGTTTGGGGGCCTCGCTGTGGACCTCAGTCAGGCCCAGCGCTGAGCGTGGCGGGTTCAGCCTGTGGACAGTCCTGCCACCACTTCCCCACGACCAGGCCACATGCCCTCAGACCCCCCCCCCATGAGCTCTGGGACACCCCAGCCGGAGCCCGGGGACCATCCCCCACACACACGCCCCGGGGACACCCCAGCCGGAGCCCGGGGACTGCCCCCCACACATGCCCCCGGGACACCCCAGCCGGAGCCCGGGGACAGCCCCCCACACACGCCCCCGCGGACCTCTGCACCTCTCCCTTGGTGGCGTCCAGCATCATGATGACCACGTCCGCTGTGCGCGCCACAGCGATCACCTGCCGCCCACGGCCTTTCCCTGGACAGGGAGAGGGACGGGCAAGCCCTGTGGGACCCCCACCCAGCCCAGCGCCCGGACCCCTGCCCTCACAGGCTGCCATGGTGTCTGCCAGGTGTCCGCACCCCCTGTGGTGCAGAAGGCCCTGTACTACATGCTTTGTAAACATTCCTCACTTAATCCTCAAAACCCTCCCAGACGGTCAGTACTACCACGTCCGTTCTGCAGATGAGAAAACTGAGGCTTGGTACAGACATACGCAACTACTTGCCCAAGAACAGAAAGCTAGCGTGGTGCCAGGATCTGAACTTGGCTGCCCTTCCTAGAAAACAGGGTGACAAATCACCCCACTGGGCTGCAGAAAGGAGCTCAGGAGACAACACAGGGGACATGCTTTGGGGGCCACCACACAGAGGCAGGACCCATCCTTGTGAGATGGACAGAGAAGTCAGCTCCTCGCCAACATCACAGGACGTCAGGGACTGGAACCGCAGCACCAGCATGTGCGCAGTGAGGGTTTCAGCTTGTCTGCCGCCCTCTCCTGAGAATAGGGGGCTGAACTGGGTGATCTCAGGGGGCACAGCAGGGATGTGCTGCCTCGCCGGGTAGACAGTGCTGATCCCGTTCTGCCACCTAACGGCTGGACTGTCCATCAGGGAACACCCTTTGCCTCCCTGCCCCCAGGGCCCCTCCCAGCTCCGATAGCCCCCAAGTCACTCAGCGGTGCTGGGTCACTAGCTGCCAGTAACCAGCTCTGCAAACACTGATGCAGCCACCTGCCACCAGAAGCCACAGGTAAGCTCCCATCTCAAAAAGAAAGTGCATAGCCCAAAACAGAGGGCAGGGATCCAGGAGCCGGGCAGCTAGCAGGCGCCACTCCTCACGGGGTACGGGAGGCCCAGAGTGGAAGTGGGGGTTCAAGCCGTCCTGGTGAGCTGGGCAACCCAGAGCAAGTCAGTGCACCGCCTCTGTGTCCTCACCTTTGAGATGGATTTCCCAGAGTCCCTTGAGAAGAGAGCACTGAACACTGAATGAGGGGTTCTGAGCCCACCCATCAGCCCTTGCAGCCACACCCAGTTTCACAGTGAGGCCTCCTGGCCCCGGGGGGCAGGGGGGTGCAGGCCCCAGGGCCCAGGTCCGTACCTTGTGCTGCACCTTCGATGATCCCGGGAAGGTCCAGGAGCTGGATGTTGGCTCCTTTGTACTGAAATACAGAAGAGAGGATGGGAGGTGAGGCTGGGCCACACTGAGGAGGGGCGCCCTGCACCCCAGACACCTGCAGCGCCTACAGCTGGGGCCACAGGAAGCCCGGGGTCCATGCCCACAGCCTCATCTGCACCTCGGCACACGCTGCAAGCCGGGAGCCACCTGGGCAGGGCTCCAGTCTCTGGCCTCACAGCGTTCACCGCTCATGGGACCAGCTCTTCACAAGTACAGTGTGTCACCGCGGGAAGCTCAAGGCCACAGGACCCTGGCAGCCCACAGATCCGAAGTGTCACAGGAAACAGGACCCAGACAAGGAGCTGGGTGCCCTGCAGAGCAGAGCAGAGAGCACGGAGAGCTGCCGTCCACTGCGTGACCGGGAACCAGTCAGAACTGCAGGGCTGGCCTATGCAGCCGGCACCCCCAGAGGGGCCCACGCTCCAGGGCAAAGCACTCAGGTCAGAGCTTCCCTCAGGACGCCAACCCTCAGAGACACATGCAAGCACACACATGACACATGCACAAAGCCGCAAACGCAGGCACAGACAGGCATGCAGGCACACATGTACACGATATATGAACAAAGCCGCAAACACAGGCAGGCATGTAGGCACACACAAACACACATGACACATGGACAAAGCTGCAAATGCAAGCACACACCCTTTCCCCTCCAGGGACCCGGCAGACCCCAACTTACTTCAATGACCCCGGGGATACAGGTCAGGGTTGTGAATTCATAGGACGCGGCCTCGCTGGCTGTGGAGGTCATGAGACTCAAGAAGGTCGACTAGAAGGAGGAAGTCACTGCATTGAGGCTCTGGTCCCCGAGTCCCCACAGGCTGCCGGCAGTGGGGTGATGCCCTCTTCACCCTCAGCCTGGTGTTAAGGGGTGTGTGTGCACACGTGCATGTGTGTAGCAACGGCTGGAAAAGCTTCTGGCCCCAGCCAGGAGGTGCTGGACACCAGAGCACCCTTCACTTCTCAGAGGCCGGTCTCAGGTGGACACAGGGACCTGTGTCTAAGTGGGTCCCTGTCTAAATCGGGAGCCCTCTCCTAGCTCCACAACACCCCAGACCTCCTGGCCCCAGAGAACTTGAAGCAGATGGCAGCCTGGTGGCACTTGAAGCTGCCACTCAGGGAGAGGTGAGAAGGGCAAGGAGGCATCGACCTCCCGGTCTGACACGTGCCCGGCAGTGGGAGAGCGGGAGCCCTAATGCCGGTTCCCATTCCCCTGGGGGGCTGCAGCTGGGGGCTCAGCTTCCAGAGTGCTTGGCTCAGGCAGTCGCCCCCCGGCACTTAGGTCCTGAGCCCACGGTGCCGGTGAACAAGCAGAGAATAAAGGCACCAGCTGGGTGAGGACCACAGAACTCAGCCGGGAAAGCACATCCCGCATGACGGGGAAGAAGCGCTTTGCCGCCATCATCATGCAGGTCTGAGGCGGAGCCTCGTGTCCACCGACTCTCCACCCGGGCCAGCCCAGCATGGCACTGGGTGGAGTGGGTGCGCTGGGAATGTGCCCAGCTGTCCCCAGTCAGAGTCAGGCAGCACTTCTGGGGTGGGGAGTGGGCAGGGCTGCCCTGGACAACTCAGCTACCACCGGGAGGGGCGGAGGCTCACACCCTGCTGAGTGAGGGTCCTGTGACCACAGTGTGGCAACCTTGGCAGCTGTCAGGAGATGAGGTGTCTCTAATGTCTGAACGTGACAGGCGTGCACCATGAAGCACAAATGCCAGCAGCACATGGAGATCTGGTCCCGCTGGCGGGAATGTGTGTGTGTGTGTGTGCATGTGCGTGTGCGCGCACGCGCGCCCCCCTGATGCACACGTACCCATCACACAGGCAGAGGGAAACCAAGGAAACAGACGCCTAGCAGAGCAGTGCACTCGCAGGCCATTAGCAGGCATCAGGAAGTGCTGACGGCTACCACTGCCCAGGCTGGGCCCAGAGCGAGGGGCGCAGCACGCGTTTCAGCTGAGCTGATTTGAAAGCGGCTCTCCCAGCATCTGCACCCAGCACCTGGTCACTGCCCCCTTGGCCTGCACCTGAGCAGCCTCGTCACCAGCCCCAGCCAGAGCCATTCTGTCACAACGTAGGTCGGCGCCCAGCATTGGTTTCTAAACACCACTCTCTGCTAAGAAGAGCCAGAGGTCCTAGGGGAAGTGACCAGTTCTGGGGCGGGGGCCGGAAAGACATGAAACAGAGCATCCCACAGAATCAGAAAGTAAGGCCGGCTGAAAAGACACAACAGCCATGGTCTTGAAGACCATGACACAGCCCCAGAGCTAGGACACCTGAGTCACAAAGTAACAGGCTGGCGTTAGAACCCAAAGTACAGACTACAGCCCCGAGGCCACACCGACACCAATCAAAGACTAAACGGAAGAGAAGACAGACCTGGGAAGCATTCGGAGTAATCTGTGCAGCCACGCCCCAGGGAGCTGGTGACACAGCACCGGAGAGGGCAGCATGAGCGGGAGGAAGACTGTGTATACAGTGGACACGCCCTCCACCAGGGGACCAGTCAGCAACTGTGACCGGCCAAGCTGACAGCGCATGCCCTGGATGTGATGTGATAAAAACTGCACCTCACCTCTGTGGCCTCCCTCCCAAAAAAACCACAACCCATCTGATCATGAGGTACCAGACAGGCCCCAAGTGAGGGGCTTTCTACAAAACACCCGGCCAGCACTCCTCACGATGACCAAGGTCACCAAGTCAAGCCGCCTTGGAGCCTGAGGCGGCCTCACAACCACGCATCATGTGTTCCGGGTGGGCTCCTGGGACAGAGGCCTAGGGGAATCTGCACAAGGAGTGGACTTCGGTTATAACCGCGGGTCAGTGCTGATTCAGTGTACAGTGTACTGTGTCATGTAGGGGAAACTGGGTATGGGGTGCACAGGAATTCTCCGTACTCAGACCCCCAACATAAACTGGCGGGACCTCAGCCCTGCCCTCCACACCCCTGCATGGCCGTCCTCACCACCGATACACCTGACACCCTGGAGTCTCTTCCCCCCTAGAATGGGAGCGCCGTGTGCACAGGGCCGGGACTTGTCTTCATCTTCTGCACCTGGCATACGGTGCACACTCAACAGACATGCACGACAGGCGAGTCCAAGGCACAGCAGAGAAGGAAGAATGTTCTCTGTTAGGCTGACGCAGGGGTGGGGTGTGACCCTGGGTCTTCTCTGTCCCAGGAGCTGACCCGAGGGCCAGTGAGCAGAGGCGCGGTCAGCATGTGTGCCTTCCTCCCTGGGGCCCACGCTGACCATCACTGACCTTACCCACAGAGGGAAATCCAATCAGCGCCACGCGGGCGTCGCCCGACTTCATGACATCAAAGCCCTCTCCCTTGGAGGAGGCCGATTTGGAAGGCTCCAGCAGCTGGGCCCGGTACTTGGCGAGCTTGGCTTTCAGCAAACCGAGGTGATATTCAGTGGCTAAAGGACGAAAAGCAGGAAGGAAAATAAGGGTCCAGAGTATCCAAGCCCCGTGGGTCCGGTGAGGCCCCCCAGACGCCCCAGCGCTGGCCGCGAACGTCAGAACCAGACGGCACCCCTCTGCCCCAAAGGCCCCCTTGGCTTCTCACTTCATTTAGAATGAAAGCGAGTCTCCTGGTAGACGGACCTCGAGACCGCAAGCCCGTGAAACCGCCAAAAGCGGGTTCAGCCGCAGCCAGGCGGGTCTCCCTGTCATCTCAGCTCGGAGGAGTGAATGCCTCTGAAGGGAAGGACTCGGCCTCCATCGCCCTTGCAGTCTCCTCTTCCCTAGCCAGAGGGACAGCACCTGCGGCCTCCCGACTGCTTTCCTGCGGCGAGTCCTGTAGATGATGCTCCCCGGGCAGCCAGAGGGGACCGTCACACAGAAACCAGACTACGCTGCTCGGCCTGACACCCTCCGCTAGCTCCCACTGCCCTCCAAACCCAGCTCAGCCCCTTCCCTCACCTACATAGCCCCGTCATGGGCCCTCTCCTTTCCTCGCCTACAAGGCCCCACATGATGGGCCCTCTCCTTTCCCATCACCTGTAAGGTCCCACGTGATTGGCCCACTCCTTTCTCATCACCTACAAGGCCCTGCGTGATTGGCCTTCTCCTTTCCTCGCCTACAAGGCCTCACATGATTGGCCCTCTCCTTTCCTCACCTACAAGGCCCCACGTGATTGGCCCTCTCCTTTCCCATCACCTACAATGTCCCACGTGATCGGCCCTCTCCTTTCCCATCACTGCACTTCAGGTCCAGACCTTTAGATCCTTAATCCATTTCCCATTTATAAAAAAAGAACCGCAGCTCGCTTGCCATGTTGGTTTAATTTTACATAAACTCGCTCTTTGAGGATGAAGCAAAGCTGACTGGTGAAAATAAAAAATATATATATAAAACTGTTATTTCTAAATAATACAAGGGGAAGCCGGGATGGCTCAGTGGGTTAAGCGCTCACTTTGCAACCCCGGGGACTGAGGATCGAATCCCGGCCCCGGCCCGTGCGGACCCATGTGCTGAACTGGGGAGTGCCCCCAGTTCAGTTCCGGCCCAGTTCCTGCCCTGTGCAGCCCCGCCCACCTGTGGAATGAAAATATGTGGAAAAACCGATGATGCGCAACTATGGAGACTGTTCTGGGCCCTCCCCCTTCTCTCTGTCTCTGTCTCTGTCTCTCTCAAAAACAATAAAAATAAATCTTTAAAAAATAATAATAATAATACTTGTCTCTAATCCAACTGTAACAGAAATGTATATGGTGGGGAAGCCGGGACGGCTCAGTGGGTTAAGTGCTCACTTTGCAGTGCCGGGGACTGAAGATCGAATCCCGGCGCTGGCCCGTGCGGAACCATATGCTAAACTGGAGAGTGCCCCCAGTTCAGTTCTCTCTCTGCCTCTGTCTCTGTATCTCTCTGTCAAAAAATTAATAAAATAAATATACCTTAAAAAAATGTATATGGTGATCAGCATTTCATAATGTTTTTTTCATGGGTGAGTAAGGCTACGTATTCTAAGATTTGAAATATAGAGTTATCTTGGGGTAAACACTACAGCCGCAGGTGCTGCCGGCGAGCCTTTTTGGGGTCAATGTGGAATGGCTTAAACACACCAAGTGTGCTCCTGTCTCAGAGCCTCTGCACTAGCCATTCCCTCTGCCAGGCACAATCTTCTCCCGGATTTCAGCACAGCTGGTTCTAGCCTCTCTGATCTCAGCTCAAATGCGCCCTCCTCACTGTGATGCTCATTCCACCTTCGCAGGCCCAGTTCCTACCACCAACACTCTGCTCAGTCACCCTGGTCTGTCTTCACAGAATCTACTGCTGTCGTGTTTCTTTGGTTACTAATTTTCAGACTCCAGGAGGGCAGGCATGTACCTGCTGGGCTCACGGCGTTCATCGCAACGCCTAGCACACAGTAAGGGCTCAGGAAGGATCTGCAGAACGTGCAGATGACAGAAGCCCCTCAACACCTCTGCCTTCGGAACTCAGGGGAGCCGAGGGGGGACAGACACTGAGAGCAGTCACCTAGCCTTCCTTGCTTCCTGCTCCTGTTACCCCACAGCAGGCCTGGGCAAGCGCTGGGCCTCACCCACCTTGACCAAGCGCATCCCTCATTACTGCAGACCCTCCTGATCTAGACTGTTCTCCTCACTGTCCCGTGAACATCGCAGGCTCACCTCTCTCTCTGGTCTGAGCCCCTCCAGCTTTCACAATGGGGTGCTTCATTGTGAGCTGACTACGCTGGGAGGTTTACTTTAAACACTGAGGGCGCCCAGCTCGATGTGCTATCTTAACTAGTTTCACTTCCTTGTGAGCTCAGATGCTCCTGGGGATTATTAACCCCATTTGCAGATAAGGACAAGGAGGCTCAGAGAGGTGGAAGGAACTTTCCAAGGTTTCACCGCAGGTAAATGGTGGAGCCGGGTTCAAAGCCAGGTCCCCGGGACTCCAGGAGCCCTGGTGACCTCCCCTACCCCACCCAGGGTCTCTCCCAGCTGCTGGGTAAGGTGGCATCTGAGTAAGAGGTCTCCTCCCGGACTGCCCTGCACAGAAGAGTGGACAGAGCGCCAACGCCTCCAGCCTGGGCCCCAGGACACCCGTGTTCGCAGCCTGGCCCTCCTGCCTTTCTCTGGGACAGACGCTTGCACAGCGAGCTGGGGTTTTTCCGCCCAGTCGCCTGACCTGGCACTGACCACCTCTCTCGGGGGTGGTCTGCTGTCAGACCGCGGCGTGGGCCGCGGATCCTGCCGGCCGGGCCCTGCCTGCCGCGAGGCCTTCGAGCCGGCTCCAGCTCCACCCATTTGACAGACAAGAAAACTGAGGTGCGAGCAGAAAGACAGTCCCCCGCTGGGCCGGCTCTCACCCTTGTTCTTCTGCGTCCGCGCGATCTCCTTCTCGATCTCTGAGATCTTCTCCAGGATCCCCATGGCCACGGCGGCGCTGGGCGCAGCGACACAGACAGCAGCGGCGCCGGGATGTCCACCCCGTCGGCGGCGGCGGCGGCCGGACAACCTGTGCCCGGAAGCCCACGGATAACAGCGTCCTCCGGCCGCCTGGAGCTCCGGGATTCAGAGTCCGGGCGGGCGACGCCAAGCAGTGACAGACACAATTGGTTCCGCACGCTGGGAGGGCAGGGCCGCTAAATGGACGGGGCGGGGTCCAGGCCTGCGTGGGGCGGGACCAAGCCTGCGTGAGGCGGGGCCAGGCCTGCGCGGGGCGGGGCCGCTAAAATTGATGGGGCGGGGCCAGGCCTGCGTGGGGCGAAACCAGGCCTGCGCGGGGCGGGGCTGCTAGAATGGACGGGGCGGGGCCAGGCCTGCGTGAGGCGGGGCCGCTAGAATGGACAGGGCGGAAGCCAGGTCTGCGCAGGGCGGAACCTTGCCTGTGGGGGGCGGGGCCATGCCTGCGGGGGCGGAACCACGACTACGCGGGGCGGGACCAGGCCTGCGGGGGCGGGACCAGGACTTCACGGGGCGGAGCCAGGCCTGCGCGGGGAGGGCCTGCTATCGTGGACCAGGGCTAAATCGGGCGGGGAAGACAGAGAGGGGACCTCAGGTTATGAACCCTGAGCCGCGGGCTCCCAGCGTCGTTGCCTTCGCGGGTGTAAAGGGAAGGCGCCACACGCCTCTTATTTTGTGTGGAGGTTAAAAGCAGGTCCTCATCGCCACCTTAACTGGACGTTCCAACTTCATCTTACTTCCGAAAGCATCTCCTACGTGGAATTCTTGACCCCAAAATACTGTACCAGCGTTCAGACGTGAGGAAGCATCAGACGAATCTAAAGGGTGGTGCGTTTTATGAGACCAAAGGCCCGGGCCCTTCAAAATTGTAAACGACGGCAGCCAAGTCGTGGAATCAACCAAAGTGTCCTGATCGAAGACTGGATAAAGTGGTGCATTTACACAATGGAATGCGACTCAGCGATAAGAAGAGATGAAATACAGCCATTTGTGACAACACGGACGGACCTTGAAAACGTATTAAGAGAAATAATTCAGAATGAAAGAATCAAGAAACATATGACCTCACTTATAGGTGGACTATAAAACTAAAAGGAACAAAGAAACAAAGACTCAGGGACACAGTCAGTAGTATAGTGGTTGCCTGAGGGGGGGGAGGGGGCATCAAACACAAGGTGATGGGAAGTGAGCTGATTCTGGGTGGTGAGCACATAATGCGATGTATACACAATGTCATGTAGAATTGTGCACCTGGAGACAATGTAATTGATATGAATTAATATCACCCCAATAAGTTTAACCAAAAAAAAGTTGTAAAATGACAGGGCGCAGGGCATGGGGGTGGGGGTAGGGCAGGGGGGACTTGCTTTAGATGAAACGATGTTCAATGGTGGGCGTTGCTAGATTATGGTTGAAAACTTTTTTTA
Source organism: Craseonycteris thonglongyai (assembly GCA_004027555.1). Classification (NCBI taxonomy): domain Eukaryota; kingdom Metazoa; phylum Chordata; class Mammalia; order Chiroptera; family Craseonycteridae; genus Craseonycteris; species Craseonycteris thonglongyai. The sequence continues at coordinate 81,340 of PVKE010000080.1, read as the reverse complement.
ATATATATATTCTTTAATTTATTTTTGACAGAGCGAGAAATACAGAGACAGAGAGAGAACTGAACCGGGGGAGCTCCCAGTTCAGCATATGGGTCCACACGGGCCAGGGCCGGGACTTGATCCTGGGTCCCCAGGGCTGCAAAGCGAGCGCTTAACCCACTGAGCCATCCCGGCTTCCCTGAAAACATTTTAAAGCAGCTAGAAGATGTTCATAGGACAAGGGGGGGACATTTTGACCAAGGATAGGACATTAGATATTATGGAGGAACTGCTAATTTTCCAATGATGTGTGATAGTGCAGGTAGCAGCGTCCAATCTGTGGCTAACGTGGCTTTTAATGTGGCCAAGTGCCAATTCTTCAAACCCGTTGAGATTTTTTCCCAAGACCTCTCTTCTGAGTGCCTCAGCTATTATTGTCAGTGTGCGTGTATGTTATGTGCGGCCCAAGACGATTCTTTTTTTTAAGATTTATTTTCTTGTTTTTGACAGAGATAGAAGGGGGAGGGCCCAGATTCGTCTCCATAGTTGTACGTCATCAGTTTTCCACATGGTTTTGTTCCACACAGGTGGGCGGGGGCCGTGCAGGGCAGGAACTGAGCGGGGGGTGGGGGGGGGGAAGGGGGGCCTCCCGTGCCATGGAAGGCACGCCCCCCTGGAGCCAGGGGCTGAACTTGGGGTGCGAGAACCGAACTGGGGACCTCCCACATGTGAAGCTCACCCCAGTTCAGCATATGGGTCAACCCCCATATGCTCCACTCCTCAATAGCATTATGATTAAGCAGGAGCTACAATGTACGGGCGTGGGGCGTTTTTATAAAGCGCTTTCAAGACGAGTGCATTCTCAGCAGCTGTTTGACCCAGGTGGGGGTGGTTCCTTCTTCATTCCAGGTGAGGACACCTGGGTTCCGAGTGGCGATGCTGCACAGGAGGTCACGCTAGGGCTGAGAGGCAGCGCCGGAAGAATGCAGGTGCCCCACAGCGTTTTCCGCTCCACGAAACAGCCAATAAACACTGTCAGCCACCCCAAGTTGGGCGCTGGGAACAGTCTGGTCCTTTCTTGGCACCATCTTGGGAAAAGAGGTTTTTTTTCCTTGCTCAAACGTGAGATCTTTGTACACACAGGGGACAATGTCCTGACCTTGATGTAAATCCCCTTAGGATTTCATCGTATTTAGAAAACGGAGACCTTTTTAGCACGACAAACGTGTCCTCAGAAACTCAGATGGTGTTTCCCGCTGTGTCCCTTGGCTCTGCCTGGGGAGGTGGCACCGGGAACCGGACACTGTCACAAGAAAGCCAGGGTGTTCTGCCCCAAGTCAGCGCATGTGTCAAAATCAAGAGGGACGGGCTGGGTTAGGGCCCTTGGCCACAGGGTGCAGAACAATCACGGCTGGAACTCCGCAGCCTACCTCTGGCTTCAGGGCATTGCTTGGTTCAGGAGCCAGGGTGCTTTGGAGTTCAGGGACTTCCTCCCAGGACCAGGCGCTGTGGGTTGAGAGGCCACAGCCTGTCCCTGTCCCCACCGCCTGGGCCAGCCGCAGACTGCGAGGGAGACAGAGAACATGAGCCATGCTGCCATGCACTTACGTTGGCAGCACTGCGCAGCCATTTCGGTGGTTTCACAGCCTTGGTGTGTCTGTGTCTCACAGCTGTGTGCGTGTTGGCGTGTGGTGGTGTCTCGCTGGGTGGCATTCATTGTTGTTGAGTGTGTCTGTGTGCCGTCTCGAGAACGTTGGGGCTTGAATTAGAGCAGTGAACAGACGTTAAGTTTCTTGTTAAACTTGGTGAGAGTGGAAGCGAAATCAGGGATGTGTTAGTCCAAGCTGATGGGGATGATGCCGTGAAGAAGACGGCAGTGTACACACAGGTAAAGTGTTTTTGTTTTATTTTTTTGACAGAGAGAGACAGAGAGAGATACAGAGACAGAGAGAGAACTGAACTGGGGGAGCTCCCCAGTTCAGCATATGGGTCCGCATGGGCCAGGGCTGGGATTCGATCCTCGGTCCCTGGCGATGCAAAGCGAGCGCCTAACCCGCTGAGCCATCCCAGCTTCCCCTGAAATGTTTTTCTGAGGGGAAAGAAAGCATCACTGATGAAGAGAGGATAGGGTGGTCAGTAACGAGCAGAACTGACGAAAACATTGCAAAAATGCGTAGAATTGTGCATCAAAATCGTCGACTGACCGTGAGAAGCATAGCAGACCAAGTCAACATCGATAAGAGACACAGGAAAATCTTCACGGAGAATCTCGGCATGGAAAAAGGGTATGCAAAAATGGTCCCAAAGGAGCTCACCGACGAACAAAAACAGAGTCAAAGTTTGCCAAGACCTTTTGGAGAGGCAAGACGATGTTTTGGGCCGTGTTAGCCCTGGTGAGGACACATAGGTGCACCAATTTGACCCTGAAACACAGTGTCCAAGTGCACAGTGGAAGTTGGTCAATTCTCCACGACCAAAAATGTTCCTTTGGTCAAGAGTCAAAATGGTGTTGCTCACCTTTTTTTTTTTTTTTTTTTTTATCTTTTCACATTTATAGAGAGAAATTATCTTTTTGTCTTCAGTGCATATTTATTTCTATTTTAATTTTTGACAGATAGAGAGACAGAGACAGAGACAGTTAGAGAACCGAACTGTGGGAACTCCCCAGTTCAGCACGTGGGTCCTGCCTGGGCCGGAGCCGGGATTCGATCCTCGGTCCTCAT